>CM017793.1:25836654-26409239 GCA_008121215.1 Drosophila athabasca | reverse complement strand
GTCTGCGCTCCTCCACACGCTGTTCGGCCCAGGTTAGCCAGGCTTTCTACTCCTGGGAGATGTCAGCTTTGCTTTGACGGCTTCAAGGATCTTGAGGGCTGCCTTATATTGCGATAGAGCCTTCATCCCCTCCCTGGAACGCTTCGGCCCTTCCCTACGATGGGAGCTGATGTCTGGTTCCGGCGACCGGAGAAGAATTTCTTCCTCCGTGTTGCTTATTGAGAGCACGCTCTCCAGATCCGTGTCTGCTTTGACAGCGGCATCCGTGCGGCTCAGCTTGGAGTATGGGAGTGTTTTGGCAGTCGTGTGCTACAGCTGGCGTGGCCTGCTCCCGCCACGTCAGATCACTGGCGACAGGATTGCTCCTCCCCGTTCCCGCCGGTGGTAGCAGTCACGCATTCCATCGACGTTTGGGCTGACATCCCAGCGCATGGTTCTTCGTTCTTAGCCTCCCTATTTGGCCCGAAGGTCCATAGTGGTTGATAATTTTTGAGGGGACCACCCCCTAGCGTTTTATGCCTAGCCGCCAGGCACCTCTTGCCATGGCCCTAGCCCAGCTCTCCTAACCCGAGATCGAGAAGACGCCGGGTCATTGCCTTAGCTTGACACTGCATTGTCCCGGACGGGGCAAGCGAAAATGCATTACCCTCGTCCGGGATAATGCAGTGTCCATTACCCAGTCGGGACCCTCGTGAAGGGTTCAGCTAGAGGATTTTTCCAGACAATTAAATACATAAATCATAATAAAAATATTCAAGTTTTATTTTAAAACAAAAAAAATAGAATTTTAAATTAAAGGAACTTCATTCAGTCTTTTTAATTAAAATAAAAATTAAATAATAAAAGAGGAAAATTCGTTTATCATATTGCTGTTTGTGGCAATATTTCTTCTCTTCTCGGCTTGAAAGTAAGAGCTTACAGAAGAGGCACTACTGGCTGGAATGCTCAAAATTCTGCAGATAACTTTATACAGTAGTGTAAATTTTTCGCTTTTTTTGTGTCCCACCACTGCAAAACCTAAAAAATCGTCCGTTACTGGAATACTGAAGTTCCGATTCTATTGATTCCTGAATACCGTCGTTGCTATATGTAGGAACAAGCCCTGAAAATATTTCTAGCTTTTGAAACTTCTCTTTCAGTTCTTCTACACAATCGTTTTCTGACCAGTATGTTTTCAATAAACCCTTTGACAGCAATTTTGATTTGATCATATCATTTTTATTTTTTATATGTTGCAATATGTCATTCTAAGATATTAAAATGAATTTGGTTTTATAAATCAATAAAAATACTACACAGACACGTAAATACTGGACACATTTGTATATCAACTTACACAAAATTTACTTAATAACTATATTACATACATATGTACATACTATAAAGAATCCCTGCCGTACGGGCCATCGCTTACAAATGTGCTCACACATATGTAGATTTCAGCGTGAGCACCCCCGATGACATAAGTGATATCTCGCGTAACAATTAACTGCTCACGTTAACATTGAGATGTCCGAGGGGCATAGGCGATGACATGGTCATCGAGAAGTGTGGAATAGTAAAACATACTATAAGTTATGACTTTCTCGAAAAAAAAGGCTTATAATGAGTGATGATTTTCTCGAAAAAAAAAGGCACATAATATTGTTTAGTGTTTATTGTTTATTTTTGTTTAAAGTTTAACAATGTACAGTTAAACTGTAAAATTACATATCAACTAATTAAACTAAAGGGCCAATGCCAATACTCAGACCCGGTGGGGCTGATTATCGGCTCTGTAGCCGATAAGATCCCACCAACAGCCAAATTTAGGTAAGAGAAGAGCCGGTAGCCGAACAGTACCCAATTAAAGCTATTTAAATTAATTTAAGTTATTGAGTAAGATAATTTTGACCAAATTAGAACTAGTATCAAAGGAAAACAGATGGAAAAATTGGTTATAGTTACGGCAAAGGCTACGGGAAGATTCATAATCCGAGTAGTTAGAAAGACAGAGTTGGAGATGAAGAGGAAAGTAATGCCTAGTCGGGCGGAAAGGAACAGCAATACTAATAAGGTTGATGAGGGCAGTCGATTCGACCTCACCAGAGAGAAGCTTATGGAGGAAGAGAACTCCTTGGCAGGTTCTACGGGATTTAAGAGAGTGGAGGTTAATTAAGCGCAACCTACTTTCATAAGAAGGAAGATGGATCGATTGGTCCCAATTGAGTCCCCGGAGGGCAAAGATGAGGAACTGTTTTTGTACTGATTCGAGCATATCCTGAAATTTTTGGTAGTGAGGAGACCAGACACAAGAACCATATTCCAAGAGAGGCCGGACCAGAGAAACATACAGAAGTTTTGTAGTATACGGGTCTGTAAACCCAAACCATCTTTTGACAAATCCAAGGACTCCTTTGGCTTTGTTAGAGATAGTAGAGAAATGAGAGTTGAAACATAGATTGGGTACAAAGGTAATGTCGTTAACTTTGAAGAGGCGTTGAAGGATAATGTTATTGATAGAGTAGTCGAAAAGGTATGGCTTATTTCGGTGAAAAGTCATTATATTGCATTTAGAAATGTTAAGAGGTAGAATGTTGATTAGGCACCAGTTGTTAAGGGCATCAAGATCTGATTGCAAAGATAGTGAGGACAAGGGGTCACTGTAGGAAAAACATAGCTTAACGTCATCAGCATACATTAAAACACGGGAATGAGATAACATTTGTAGAAGATCGTTATCGTTATGTGATGATTTTAGCCGAAAAATAAGGAATTTTATATGCGATGGTTTTAGCCGAAAAGTAATTTATATTATATGCGGTGATTTTAGCCGAAAAATAACGCCTAAAATAAGTGATGATTTTCTCGAAAAATAAGCGATATAATAAGTGATGATTTTAGAGCAAAAACTAAGCTATATAATAAGTGAAGATTTTATAGAAATCTTCCATGAAGGAAGATTTCAGACGAAAAAATAAGGGGTATATACATATGTAAGCAGTATATTCAATTATTTCATTGATTAATTTTAATTAATTCATTAAACTTATTTTTCTTTTTTATTTTTGGTTTATTAAGGTTGTTCCGGGGATCCGTGCGTCCTGTATTTCTTTGCCCTAGAGCATTTTTGAAACGTGCTGTTTGTTACTTTATGTATGGCCTTCCGTATGGCCTTCCGTATGGCCATTTCGGTGGGCTCGTCCGGGTACTTTAATTGCACCGTCACTGAAATAATATGGATAAATTAACAAGGTTTTTCTTTACTGTTTTTCCTAAACTTATTTCCCAGGACACCATAAAATTCTTTTAAGTTTTTCATCGAGCTCCACATTGTACTCAAAAATGATCCGCTCATCCATAACATTTTGTAGACATTTTCGCAACGATGTGTCCGTGCCCATTACTTTTCGTAATTTAGTAATCTAATAATAGAAAAAAATAAAAAACAAATTAACTCGGTGCTGTGAGAGCATAAGCAACCACTTATATAGAATTCAGTGAGCTCCGGAGTAATAATAGAGTTGAAGTGCTCCAACTCAACCTTCGTCTTCAAAGGAAGTTTGATATCGTTTTTTGGTGCCACTGGTTCTTTTTTTAATATTTATTTTCAGCAGGGTTACCACCCCCGCCAAACTTATATGAACTTTTCTTTCAAGACTTTCAATTTTTTTGTTATATCGGCATTTTTTTCTGAAATTTGAACATGAAAGTACATAAGGCGTAGATAAGAATACACTAGAACTTAAATTTTTCAAATCATATGATTACTTACTTTACATCCCAGCAATTATTCTTTCCTCAGCGGAGTCTGTAATCGATATGAAGTTCATCAATAATACACAAATTAATCAAAATTGCATACAGTTACGCGATATATTTCGTGGCCGTGTATCAAGTTCTGTAAAAACAATGCTAATTATGGCAAAACTTTTTTAATATATCAAACACACTATTACTTGTCCTTAGTACTTACGTTCTGCACTGAAGAGGAAGCGACTTACTTAATCGGTCTTACTTTCCATTCTAAAAATACAAATAAAATAAGTCTCATGCGAATTTCGAAAAAAGGCCGGTGAATCTTCGAAAGATATCCATAACGCCGGCACTATAGATATGCTCGATTCGTAATGCAACAACGCTTACGGACTAAACACCTAATTTTCTTGCATTATACAATAAAAGGGGCATGGCAACGGCATTCCGTTCGAATTCTTCTATAGGAAACTTTTCTCGCACAGTTGGCGCTTCTAAATTTACTAAATATATACCTAACTGAGTCGAACCTAAAGGTGCACTATGAAAACTTCTAATTTCTAATTACACACTCTGCTTTTACACCTGCGCTTCTGATCGCTTCAATTTTTTCAGTAAATGGTGTAGCAAGAAATGAGACATCGATACTCGGACTAACTTGAAAGTACCAAGACAACCCGAAAGTAGTACTATATTTTACTTATTCGTTTTCTCTCGGTATCATTTGTTTGTACTCGTTCGATTTTCGTTTCCATTTGCTGAAGCTCGCTGAGTAACACTAAGCACATACCGAATACATATAGTACTTGGTATTGGTTTTGTTCGTTTGAAGCTAATTTTACGGTGGAAAACGAGTAGCAAGTTTAGAGTTATTTGCAAGTGAACGAAAACGAGTACATTTGTGCAGGGTTCTAGTACACACGTTCAGTATTAGTTTGGTAATCAAAATAAAGCAAATATAATGCACAATTTAATTTTTTAGCTGAAGGCCCTTTTTGCCATGGCTCCTTCTCAAGAGGATTTAAGTTTCTTAAGCCGAAGTCAACTTTTATAAATAAAGTATATATTAAAAATATGTTTCTTTTTTAAATTATAGCTTAACTGCCAATGGTCCATTTGGTGGAAGTTGTCAAGTTCATGGCCCGCTACAAACACTTACTTGTAGCGCTGACGATTTGGCAGCTGTTCCCGACTTGGATATGGGTTCTTCCGGGTTAAAAAGCCCAATATTAAACAACCCTGCATTTTCACACTCTAAATGTCCACCTAGAATCCACAAAAGCTGTTTCTGTGTCCGTTTTATAGCGGAGCATACCAAAATGCAAGAGGACTCAACAAAGGTATGCTTTAAAAAAACTCTTACAATACAATTTTAACAGTAATTTTTGTACAAAAAGGTTAAGGAAGACTGGAAGTACGTCGCAATGGTCTTGGATAGACTTTTTCTCTGGATATTTACGTTAGCAGTTCTTGTTGGAACAGCTGGGATCATATTGCAAGCGCCAACATTGTACGATGACCGGATTCCTATCATTGAACAGAAAGACTTGGATTTTTCTGGAACATCGGCTGGACGCTGTAGACCTCCACAATAACATTTAAAAAAAAACCAACGAATGTTTACAAACTGAAAATGTTTCAGATAATTGCATCTGTTCATATTTATATTCCCATAAGTTATGCATTAATACATATTTTTGTGAGAACAGAATATATATTGGCATTAATACCCAAAACAAATGTTTTAGATGTTTTATGTGCGTTGCTTTATTTAACGAAGAAAGAATCCGATTAAGACCTAATAAACTATGCTCTCACCGATTCGATATCACAATGTTTATCTTCGAATCACTGATACTATGGGATTAAAGACTACCAGATTTTAACTTTTTTTGGTATTCCTTTTTTACTCTTTGATGTCATAAAGTATACGCATTAGGGAAAAGCATTTTTTTTTTTCGCAAAAAGCGTTTATCAGAATCGGAATCTACGAAGAATTCTATGAAAATTTCAAATTTAAACCATGTGTCTAAAATCAATTCCTAGCACCCGCTGAGAAGCGTAAAGATTTCAGTTTGAAGTATTTTAAGTTATTTTGAAGTATTTATACGAAATTCTGAGAAATGCAATGGTATACACAATATTTGCTAATGTTTTAAGTTGACCGAAATATATGGATATAAGTAAGTTGGCATTGGTTACAGATGTCGTCTATCCGAATATTCGTTCGAAGAATTTTTCATTTTCTTTTAATTTCACATAATCCAGTTTTTAGAAATTCCTATGGATAGTAATCTTTAACGAAATTTCAACAAAACAGACCACCATGTCCTTAAATTAAAACTATAACGTTTTTCTTTACTTGTTTTATCAGAGGGAAATATTTAAAATTGTACTTAAAGCCCGTGCTCAGATACGAAAAAAGTGGCAAAATCAGGATTGATATTCGTATGAAACCAATACGAAACAAGGGGGAACGTTGTAAGCCGCAGCAAAGGCCGCGCCTCTACTTTTTACCCGGTACTCTGTCAGTATACAAACATGCGAGCTTTCGATTTATGTAATTTTCTATATGTTCGCCAAAGGGACGAATTGAACTTTAGCCAAAAAAAAATGTCATAAAATAAAATCGAACTCTTTGGGAGATATTTATTCGATGTTATCTGTTTCCTTTTTTACGTATGTTTTTTAACATCTGCTTCTACATATACGGGTCGTGGAAGTGTGTGCGAGAGAAAGAGGGAATAAGTAAGCTCTTGAAATGCGTTTCGTAGCCACTGAAATTTCGTTTATTATTTCTGGCTATAATAATGATACTACCTGATCCAGATTCGACAATTTGATAGAAAGTTTGATTGCTCCACTCTTTGAGAACTAGGCGCTCATCTGTGACCATGTGAAAGAGAGCGAGAGGGAACGATGCCTTTGAAATGGTGTTCTTCATTATCGTTATTTTAATGATTCAGATTCCATACTATGATAGATATGGTCATTCTCTATGATTTCGCGTTTTTAGTTTTCTTGTATCTTCAAAATTAGGCATGCCACAGATTTTAGTCCTTTATGTAGGCAGAAAAGGGAGGGCGAAATTTCGAAATACATTTGTAACAGTGTGATATCATGAGAGTCTGGATACAACATTTGGTTGCTTTAGATTTTATAGTCTCTGAGATCTAGGCGCTCGTGAAGACGGGCAGACGGACGGACAGACAGACATGGCTATATCGACTCGGCTATTGATGCTGATAAAGAATATATATTCTTTATGGAATCGTCAACGCTTCCTTCTCAGTGATACACACATCCACAATCACTACAAATCTAATATACCCCTACACTCTTCGAGTACCGGGTATAAAAATTTGTTAGGAGAACGGTTCTGCTAGCGTCTCTACGCAAGCAGCGCTCAAAATTTAATTAAATTAATTTTATATTGATTTTATTTTTATACGATAAACTCGAACACTAGTATCAATATATGTCACGTTTTGCTAGCGTCTCTACGCAAGCAGCGCTCAGATCGAAAAAATGAAATTCCGAATTATACTGGAAACGTATATCATGATATTTGTGGTGCCGCGATTAATATATAAAATTTATATAAAAATGTGATGGTGTTCGTGAAAAAAAACTAAACAAGCCAAAGTGAAAATTTGACGACGACGACCTAATAAATTTAAGAAATTCTGCAGAGAAGAGGGAATTGTTATGAAATGTTGGCGAAAAATAGGGAATTAAAAATAGTTGATTGCATTTCTGTTCCACAGGAACGGATCTATCAAATATTGCGGTGCTTTACCCGTGCATTGTTCCTAACCTGCTTTGATACAAAATTTAATTAAATTAATTTTATATTAATTTTATTTGTATACGATAAACTCGAACACTAGTATCAATATATGTCACGTTTTGCTAGCGGAACTATTTTCGGATCTGAGTACTAGCCTTTAGTGTGTTCAGCGCAGAGCACAATTAAGTTTTGTGTAACAGAGATGTCATTCCGATGTATCCTTAACCAAATCGGTCTGCGAAACGTAGAGGGCAATAACACCTGACAAAATATTTCAAAAAAAAAATTATAGATTGGGTAAAAAAAAATACATAAAAATGGAAAAGATATTTTCTCTGATAATTATGCTAATTAAATGTTATTGCATCAGTACGTCATATATTTTTTTTCTGTTACAGTTAAGATTCGATATTTTGCATAAAATTTATTTTTCCTTTTCATTTCATTTCTTTTCTATCTTCCCAGCGGCAGAGGGTGAGGTGATTGTACCAAAGAGCCCGAATATAAAGCTTTAAAAAGTCGAAGCTAAGGCGCCCTGAAATTGTCCTGAACTATTATTATTTTGAAAATTCAAGAAGCGTCCGATTATAAAATATAATAAGTTAAAATGTGCCAAAAATATATAGAGCAATAATGAAAATAAAGGAATAAAAGGAATAAATCTCAATATTTGTAAACAAGAGGTTTTTTGTAGTTTACATCTTTATTCTTTAAGGTAAAACCAAAAAATAGCATGAAATTGTGAAATAGAAAGTTAACATTTTAGAAATTAGAAAAATATTCTTAAATAAAATTATATACATATATATATATATATATATATATATATATATATATATATTCTATATATATATACATATATACCTACTTATTTGTTAATAAATGAAGTTGAATTAAAAAGCTAAAATTTTATTATGAATACTGAAAACATTTGGTCAAAATCATTTTTTAAGTCAAAACATTCTTTGAATGTGTAAGAAGTCTTTAAGGGAACAAATATTTGCTGCAAAAGATATTCTAATCATGCATGCATCTATCTGCAATTATAGGACACACCCAATTACCAAACGAGCTTTATTGTTTAGACGGGTATGGATGTAAAAATAAATAAGACTAATTGTTAAAATAATTGGATCATAGATTTGTAAAGAATTTTTTAACCACATGTAAATAACAGCAAACGCTGATGTTCGGAAGCGCTACTGCGCTCTCTTTGATAAAGAAAAATCTGCAGCCGCTGCTTCGTCTCTAACTCTGATCTTTCGACGTTGCTTAAATCAGTTCTATGCTTAACTCTCTCCGCATAGGTTGCGTACCGATCTCGTATCTTGTGAGCATTTATCAGGCCGTGCATAAGAGCGATTTTAGACATAAATAGCTGACAAAAAACTGAAACTATGAAGTTTTGGTCAAACGGCTGCAACTTGGCCGTTTATCCATCGATTTTTATAAGCGATACCTTAAAACTAAAAATGTTAGCAATAAAATATTTTTTTTTTCGACTTTTCCTGAGTTTTCAAAGTCAAAAATTCGGGGTAAAAGACCGAAAAAAACGATGAAATTTGAATTTGAAAGCTTAATATCTTCCAGGCGGTAAGTTGCAGCTACAAAGTGTCTGGGTCGGATTTTTAGCTGCATTTGTCAGCTTTTCAAAACTGGAAAGTTCAATACAACCAGCTGTACGAAACTTAAGGTTTGTAAAAAACAGAAGCACTACCTAGGAAAAAAAAACCAAATTTTTAAAAAATTCTTTAAAAAAAAACTAAACCTGGAAAAAAAACCATAATACTTTAGAAAAATGTATATCTCTAAATCTATCAGAAAAAGTCTTTTTCGGCGACAGCGGAAAAAAAAGTTGAATATTGTCGAGTAGTGTAATGAGTTGGAGGCCCTCAATCAACACAGTGGAAGTTAGTTGTGCCAAAACTTCGATATGCTGTTCAAATCATTAAAAGCTGAGTTCTAATTCTAATTCTTTCATCCTACCAAAAATTCCAGTGTTATACGGTGGATACCTCGTATATTCTGACTTTATGGCTATGTTCAATTCGGTCATTAACGCGGATGCGGATCTTAGTGTCATCAAGAAATTTCAACATTTTCGCTCTTGCCTCGCTGATGCGGCTTTGGATTCGGGTTGATCGTTGGAGCTCTCCACTGCCAGTTACACTACTCGACAAAATTCAACTTTTTTTTTCCGCTGTCGCCCAAAATGACTTTTTCTGATAGATTTGGAGATTTACAATTTTTTAAAGACTTATGTTTTTTTTTCCAGGTTTAGTTTTTTTTTAAGAATGTTTAAAAATTATGGTATTATTTTTCATAGGTAGTGCTTCTTTTTTTCACATAACTTAAGATTCCTACAATTGGTTGTATTGAACTTTGCAGTTTTGAAAATTTGACCAATGCAGCTATAAATCCGACCCAAATACTTTGTAGATGCAACTTATCGTCTGGAAGATATTAAGATTTAAAATTCAAATTTCATAATTTTTTTCGGTATTATTTCCCGAAATTTGGACTTTAAAAACTCAGGAAAAGTCGAAAAAAAAAATATTTAATGCTTACATTTTTGGTTTTAAATAGACACATTAATTAGGCGTCGTTTAAGGTATCGCTTTTATCGCGTCTTAATCGATGGATAAACGGCCAAGTTGCAGCCGTTTGACCAAAAATTCCGTTAGCCGACGTGTAACTGTTTTTTGATGCAGATTATCGCCTGGAAATGATTAAATTTGATAGATTTGTACGTATTTTTCCTCCAAATTTTGACTTTAAAAACTCATGAAAATTTAAAATATTATTTTTTGGGTTAGATTTTTTATGCAGCAACCTTCGTATGCAGCATTTTGCCTTTAAATTCAGTTAGTCAACATAAACAGTTGTTAAAGGTAAAATGGATTTGGGAAGGTACCGAAGCGATTTTTTTAGTTTTATTTATTCGGCATCCCAATGTACTAAAATATTTGATGAATTACAATACCATCGAACGAGTGGGTGTTCAATATGTTTTTTAAGCTCTCTTTAGAAGAAAAAATGAAAAAAAAATGCTCGGAAAATGTTAAATTAAATGTAAAATGTAACCTTCCGCGTATATTTGGATAATTGCCTATCCTTTGGATCGATCAGCGGAAGAGGAGGGTTTATTTGCAGTAACGGTGCAGTGTGTGTTGGAGTAGGCAGGCTTCAGAATCTAGAGTCATCTTTGTTGTAGTAGTAAAACAAAACGCTCGTCCGTCTTTGTCTTTCAATATATTTCGATAACATGACTGTTTGAGATGCCAAGCTTTTTTGACACCTATTTTTATCCAAAATAATGATACGATTTACTTCAACTTTACCAATGTTTATTTATACCGGTGTTATTATTCCTCGATGTTTGCCCGCCCAGATAAATGATCGAGAGATGATAGAGCCGAAGCGACGGCTGCAGAGCGCCTTTTTACAAAGAGAGCGCCGCAGCGCTGCCGAACGTTGGCGTTTACAATACATAAAATAGTTATGTTAACAATCATGGTTTTATGTTATGATTATGCTTCAGGGGGCTGGCTCCCCCTTTTAGAAGCCAGTCTTTCAACAGACTCCTTGAGGGGCAGTAAACATGGCCCTCCTGATGGTTCCTGTGTCAGTCCTCAAATCTCCTACTCGGCACACTCCATTCTTGGTCCTGATGACATTGAACACTCTAACCAACGCATCGGAGGCAGATTTTCGTTCTTGACAAGAACGAGATCGTTCACGTAGAGGTTTTGCGTGGCCGTCTGCCATTTCGACCGCTCTTGTAAAAGAGTGATCTGGATTCCTGCCATCCAGATGATTATAGTTGAGCTTCATCAGGTTCAAGGATTGTCTTGTGTGGACCGTTTAAAACCAGATGAGCAGGAGTCAGGACAAAGTCATTAGGATTTTATGAGATGCCCAGACCGCCCGAAAGTAGGCACCAGCACCTTCTTATAAAGCGTAGAACAGTTCGGCGGCGAATTCGGGAGGGCTAGCTTTAAGCTTTTGGTGGCTTAATTATATGCTTATAGGTAAAAATTGGTGTCGCCGCCTCTTGCTCAAGCTTGGGCGAGGGCAATGACCGAGTAAGGCCTAAAAGACGAGACCTGAGTTAGGGCCGAAATTAAGGGTACAACCAAGGGAAAAGGGTTGACCCCGAATATGCAGAAGGCGCTCCGAGCGGCGGTCAAGGGGTACTAACCAGCGAACAGCTGTTAGGGGGCAAATGTCAGTGGGTGAGGGAGAGAAATTTAGCACCCAGGCCATAGTTTCCGGTCAGGGTCTCGATCTTTTCTCCTGACGACCAGCAAGCCAACAAGACGTGTGGCTCCGAACCAGTACACTCTAATCGGTAGTGACCCCCATACACCCCGTAGGGACGGATTCCAGGCCAAAGCGGGCTTGTAAGGAATAGAGCCAGATCGGTGCCTTCGAAGAAGGACAGATCAGTGTGCAAGGTGCCGTTTTGAAAATACAGGTAAAGCATTGGTCAGGCCGGTTAAGTAGAGGCGAGATTTGCCATGCACATGGAGACCGGAGGGCACTCGATAATTTCCTTCTTTTTTTTGTGTTCGACTTTCCTCAGGAACGGCACCTAGTTGCCAAATTTTAAAAAAGGAGAAAAGATCAAAGAGCGAGGGAGAAAGCTGCGCTCTCACCAACGCCCCGCACCCCGCTTCAAAGCTCGGCATTCAAAGACAAAAAAACTGCGGCTGACATCGGCGCAGCTGTTCCGTCGGAAAGCTAATCACCAAGCTCGTCCAAATGATCCACCAGAAAGGGCATGGCTAGACCCCAACGGTGAAGATCGGGTGCTCTTTTGGGGCTAATTTCCCCCCCCGAACGACCATACCAGAAGATAGTGAAAAGTGCGAGAGACACGGGTCACGTAACCAACCTGCATGGAACTGTGCGTGTGCGTGTGCTAAGTGAATAGAGATAGGGACGACCCCCTTTTTTTTATCGTTTGTGAAAAGTCGAAGGGTCAGCTTATATAGGCATGAACCCCGAATAAAAAATTCAAACACAAAAAAAAAAAAAATTTAAATAAATACAAAAGAAAAAGAAAGAAAAAGAAAGAAAAAGTGCTTTTTAACCTATAAGTGCAGTGGCCCCAAAAGCTCTCCAAAAGAGAAAAAGAAAAAAAAAGCTCTCTCTCGCGATTTTGTTGTTTTTTTTTTGGTTAACCTTCTATTACAGCCACAGTCCCCCAGCGAAAGATCTTTCGGCGATGGACCCTGGCGATTCATGTAAGTAAAAGAAAAAACTTATGAATTTCAACACATTTGGTTTGTGCGACCGAGAGGGGGTTTCGAAGAAAAATAAATAGAAAACGGAGCCCGCGAACTTAGAGGAAAGCTCACACTAAGCAGAGCAAGTAAAAGCTCCCAAAAACACACGATCAAAAGGGAATCGCTGAAGATTCTTATCAAATAACACACGGCCGATACAAGGGGCCAAAAGTAACTTTTCGGGGGTCATGCTTTTATAGGGACTTCTTCTTCTTTAGACTTGGTAGATTATTATCATTACCTTATATTATATTATATTACATTATCTTTATGCATATACCAATCTGCCTACTCCCCTTGTATTTTATAGCACATATCACATACACATATAATCCATAACTCAACACACATATTACATGCACATATTTTTATAACCTTACCTCATATACAATTATACCTATTTTGTTTACTATTCAGCGTAGAACCCAAATGAATACAAATGAAGTCCCTGAAAAATTTTACCTTTTTCTTCTTAAATAAATGTAGTTAAGCTAAAATGAACTAAGATTTATTTTTTTGTTGGACCCATGCCCGACCTGAAGCAGCGCCTTGACCCCTGAACGGTTTTGGGAGGGATCCCTGATGATGAGTTGGAATGTGAGGGATCATGGTAGGGTGGGCATCTGTGCAGCTTTGCACTTGCAGCCCGAGACTGAGCATCGCCTTCTTTTTTTTGTGTGTCCGTGTCATGATTGAGTCTTCCTTTTAGTGTCATTCGGTTGCCGTACCGAACCCTTCCCTCTCCGTTTCCCTTCCTTTAGTACGCGATTTTCCTTATTTATTTCTAAAACAGTGAGAATAATAACCGGCGGCTTTTTCCCCAATAACCCACCCCAGCCGACCAGAGAAAAGCCGGAAGCAAGCGCGTACCCGCCGAGTTGTACCAACACCTCCTCACAGGTTATATGTTACAGATACATATAGATAATTAATTAAATAAATAAGAAATGGCGCCCAACGTGGGGCCCGACCAGAGTCGGCTGGTCAATGTTCGGCTTGCCCCATTAATACACCTATGTATGTAGAGATTACCTACATACAAAGTCTACAACAGCTATATGACTTTGACAGCTCTCTTCTTCGCTGCTAAAAAACTTAACGAAATATCAAGCCCGTTCCTAATCGAAGTTGACCGGTGGACCAGATCTATCGATTGCGCGTAGGACGTAGCGATTCGTGGTGATAGCAAGAGCTCTCAAGGATTCTTGTTTGGACGAATGTGCGTATCATTCCTCGGAACTGGCCTTTTTGTGGCCCGAGCTACAGGCTGCCGGGAAGGAGAAGTACATCGTGTCCACAATGAATCGATTGTGGTCGTTTATAGTTTGAACTATGCATGTCAGCCGGAATGTAGGTAGAACATCATTCATCTGGATGACCTTACCGCTTACAGTATAATTCGTATGCTATTTACGTCGGTACGGCACCAAACCTATCTTTTCTTTAAAACTGTTTCTTGGTCTTCTAACTGTCTCTTCTTTCAAATTTTCTTATTCCGTAGCAAATGTGGTAGGGTAACGCAGATGGGAACTGCCAGTAAGGGCAACTGTGGTAGAATTTCCTGTACTTTGGATTCGAGCGGCCAGCGTCCGGTGACCTATGCAATGTTAGTTTACGAATATTGAGCGGGTTATTTGGCGGATGGATTTACGTGCCCGATGCTGTTGAAGCCCAGAATCTTTACTGTTACCTCCACATTTTCGCGTCAATTGGAATCGTTTGGCGTTAGTGGAACTCCGATCGTGGAATAACACCGCGGTATGGGCCCCGACACTCCTTTCCGATATTAAACGATTGACGTCTGCATGTAAAACTTCTTTGTTAAGAGGTCCGGTGCTTTAGGGAAACTAGGTTGGCTGCATGAAGGTTTGGGAATAGGGTCCAACTATTTTTTTTGATATATACATTTTTTTTTGAATTTTGTGGTCATTTAAAAAAAAAAAAAAAAAAAAAATATTTAAGTTTAAGGCTGATCATACTTCGATAAAAAGTTTTGGCCTTACATAGAAAAAAGTAAAAGAATTTTTAAAATAATATACTCTAAATTTTAGAGTGGATATAGTATGTCTCGCTCACAACGAGGTTCGGGATTGGAACAAAGGGTAGGAAACACCTCAACCTGTGGGATTTGCGTACGAGAAATTAGTGCTCCGTCACAGGGTTTGAAACTAGGTGCAAACACTCGTTTCATTTTGAATGCTTTAGAAAGCGAGGAGGAGAAAAAACAGTTTGTCCGATCTGCTTTGCATATTTGTCAACTCCGGCGCATAGCTTGGCCGACGAGCTCGCGACGGCACATAGTTCGGCTGGTCAAACAGGAACGGAAAACATGCCCAGGACAAGGTCACAGGGAATGGGAAGTCCGGGACAGGAAGGCATGGACGCGCAGCCGGCCGCGCAGGCGGTAGAATCCCCAAGTCTCAATGCCGGGAGGGGCAGAACGCTACGATGGCTGAGGGGCTAGCGCAAATGACTCAATCTTTGACCCAAGCCATGTCCCAGATTGCGCATATGGCACAATCTATGGCGCAGTTGACGCAATCGATCGAGGCAGGGTTTCAGCGGCTAGCAATCCAAAGTGTGTCCCCGTCAGCGCAAGCGGTAATTGGAGCACAGGCAGAAGCTTCACCGCAGACGTTTGAGCAGCTGTTTCAGATACCTCCAAGAGAGTCGGTAGGGCCGCTGAATAACGGAGTCCCTGAAGCCCGATCCCCGTGGGGATCCCAAGGTTCATCCGATCTACGACCTGACAGGATCAGCCAGATAATTTCCAATTGGAAACTGCGCTTTTCCGGATATTCGTCAATGGGAGTGGATGATTTTGTATACAGAGTAGAGGCTCTGACTAGACAGACGTTAGATGGGAATCTGGAGTTAATTGCTCGGTACGCCAGCAATTTATTTGAAGGTAGTGCCAGCGAGTGGTTCTGGCGATACCACAAAAGTGTCGCGGTAGTCACTTGGCCCCAACTGAGTTCGGCACTGAGAGCGCAGTTCAAAGATGGCAGGACCGATCTGGAGATTCGCACGGCGTTGTCGCAGCGGAAGCAGAAAGTAAATGAAACTTTCGACGCTTTCTACGAGGCCATTATCTCAATAGCAGATAAACTGGTGGTCCCCCTGACAGAACCTGCACTGTTGGAAGTCCTTAGGGCCAATTTGACTGCTGACATCCAACACGAGATTCTGCATGTCCCGGTAATGTCGGTCGCTCAGCTACGGCATATAGTTCGCACCCGTGAGCGATTTCTGCAATCAGTGTCCAAACCAACCCTGATTGTTTCAAGCCATCGACCTCCACCTAGACCTCAGATACGCGAAATTGCAGTAGCTGTAGATCGGGGGATGAGGAAGAACTGGAGGAAGAGTCGGAAGACCCGGAAATCGCAGCGATTTCTCTCCTGTGCTGGAACTGCGGAGCTCATGGACATAGGTACCAAGAGTGCGTAGCAGAACGAAAGGTTTTTTGTTACGGCTGCGGCCGACCAGACACGTACAAGCCATCGTGCACTCGCTGTAGTGCATCAAAAAACTTGAAGGGCCGTGCACCGTTAGCCAGTGCACGCAAACAATGGTCCTCTCGAGGGACGAATACCGATTAGTAGACTCTGATAGATTTGGGATACCGAATCTGTCCAAACTACCAGAATCGCCCAAACTACCAGATTTGACCAAACCACCAGATTTGTCAGACTCACCAAACTTGTCCAAACTACCAGAATCGCCCAAACTACCAGATTTGACCAAACCACCAGATTTGTCAGACTCACCAAACTTGTCCAACTACCAGAAATACCCTTACACGTACGAATCAAAATGAAGAAGGAAATGATTAACGAGGCGAAACTCAGTAGATCAACGGAGCGTTTGCGGCAATACAGGCTAAAACGTAAATCCGAAAAACGTTCGGTGCTCTCTTCGGTAGTAAATGATACCAAGGATTGGCGACCATACGCGGAGGTGTCATTACTAGGGAAGACGGTTACAGGTCTGATGGACACCGGGGCTTCGATCAGCTGCATAGGCGGTGCCTTAGCGTCCGAACTATTGAAGGATAGTTCGAGATACAGGCCTATGAGAGCATCAGTCAGTACGGCTGATGGAAAGCATCAACCAATCGTTGGCCGAATCGACACCGACATTGAGTTTAAGGGGGACACGCTGACGTTTCGACTATGGATTGTTCCTTCGTTATCACAAGACTTATATTTAGGGATCGATTTTTGGACGGAGTTCAACCTCTTGCCGGCCTTTCTGTCCAACAAATCTCTGGCGTCGTCAATTTCAGGCTTATTATTAGATGATCCTAACCAGCTGCCTCTGTCAGCACTACAGAGAAAGCTGTTGGTAGAGACAGTAAAAAGGTTTCCATCATTTGCAGAGAGGGGTCTGGGAAAAACGAATTTGCTACAGCATAATATTGATGTAGGGAATGCTAAGCCCATCAAGCAACGACACTACGCCGTTTCACCGGCCGTGGAGCAGCTCATGTACACCGAGCTGGACCGGATGTTGTCTTTGGGAGTAATAGAGGAGTCCGACGGTCCTTGGTCCTCACCGGTTGTCATGGTACGGAAACCAGGCAAGGTGCGTCTATGTATCGATAGTAGGAAGGTGAATGAAGTGACGGTAAAAAACGCCTACCCTATGCCGCTCATTGACGGAATTCTCAGTCGGCTGCCGCGCGCGGAATTTATTTCAAGTATTGATTTGAAGGATGCGTATTGGCAGATTCCGCTAGAAGAAGGTTCGAGGGACATAACGGCTTTTACTGTGCCAGGACGACCCTTATATCGTTTCACCGTCATGCCGTTTGGCTTGTCTAATGCGGCACAAACAATGTGCAGACTTATGGACAAGGTAATCCCTTCACCCTTGCGGAACGAAATATTCGTATATCTCGACGATCTGCTAGTAGTTTCTGACTCCTTTGAGAGACATGTGGAGGTTCTCACCGAGTTAGCGGCCCGCCTGCAGCAAGCGGGATTGACTATAAATGTACAGAAATCACATTTTTGCTTAAAAGACGTCAAGTATCTGGGGCACGTCATTGGCAATGGCACCATTCGGACAGATCCGGACAAGGTGGACTCTATAAAAGAGTTTCCTATTCCGCGGTCCATTAAGCAGGTGCGTAGGTTCTTAGGTCTCACAGGCTGGTACCACAAATTTATCAAGGACTATGCAGGCCTGGCCTCACCAATAACTGACACGCTTAAGCAAAAGCAGAAGTTCAGGTGGACCGAAGACGCTCAGAAGGCTTTCGAGGTTTTGAAGACAAAGATGTGTGAAGCTCCTGTATTGCACAGTCCCGACTTTACAGTACCATTTTCGATACACTGCGACGCCAGTCATACCGGAATTGGGGGGTGCTCATGCAAAAAGATGGTGAAGGCAATGATGTACCTATTGCGTTCATGTCACGGAAGCTCAACCAATGCCAGCGTAACTATTCCGTAACGGAAAAAGAATGTCTGGCGGCCGTGATGTGTGTGAAGAAATTTAGGCCATACGTCGAAGGTCAGGAGTTTTCCATAATCACGGACCATGCGTCATTAAAATGGCTTATGTCACAAGTAGATTTGAGCTCAAGGTTAGCACGATGGGCCCTAAAACTTCAAGGGTTCTCCTTTAAAATTTTCCATCGGAAGGGATCGCGCAACATTGTTCCAGATGCGCTGTCCAGGGTTTTCACTGAGGATCTGTCAGCCATACAATTCGATAGCCTGATTGATATAGGTTCCCTCAATTCCAATCGGGTGACTATCAAGACATGAAGGCTAAAGTGCGAGCGAATCAGGATCGATTGCCTGATGTGAAGGTAGTCGATGACTTGATTTATCGGCGATCGGAGCATGCCACGGGGGAAAAGATAGCCGACGACCTGTGCTGGAAGCTCTGGATTCCTAGAGGGTTAGTGCAAGAGGTGCTAAAGAAAGCGCATGAACACCCTTTAGCGGCTCATAGTGGGATAAACAAGACATTAGAACGGATTCGACGCTTGTATTATTGGCCAAACCTAGTGACGGATGTGAAGGAGTTTATAGGCAGCTGTGAGGTGTGCAAGTGTAGCAAGCATCCGAATTACACTTTAAGACCAACAATGGGGAAATCAAGTGAAACTCAGAGGTTCTTCCAGAAGATCTATGTGGACTTTTTGGGGCCATACCCACGCAGCAAGTCCGGAAATATAGGTATCTTCGTTGTGCTGGATCACTTTTCCAAATTCCCGTTTTTGAAAAGGGTCAAGAAGTTTACCGCTGAGGCCATTATTCCATTCATGGAGGAGGAGTTATTCCATTGTTTTGGCGTTCCGGAAATAGTAGTGTCAGATAACGGGTGCAATTCAAGTCGCATAAGTTTAATGAGCTGCTACAAAAGTATAGCGTAAAACATTCTTACACGGCAGTATATGCCCCGCAAGCAAACGCTTCAGAGAGGGTCAACAGGTCAGTCATTGCGGCCATAAAATCTTATGTTGATCCTGATCAAAGCAATTGGGACGAGCAGATGAGTGCCATAGCATGCGCATTGCGGTCAAGTGTACATGCCGCCATAAATAGTAGTCCGTATCGGATGGCATTCGGCCAGAATATGATCACGAGCGGTTCCGCCTATCCATTGTTGCGGAACTTGGGCGTCCTGGATGATCGTTGGTTTGCTTTCGATAGAGGCGATTCATTTGACCTCATTCGCAAAACGGCGCAACAAACCATGAGAAAGCAACATCACCGGAATGAAAACAACTATAACCTGCGGAGCCGAGAAGTTTCTTTTCAGACAGGGCAGGAGGTGTACAGACGTAATCATCAGCAGAGTAACTTTGTTAAAGGTTTTAACGCCAAGCTCGCCCCGACCTTTGTAAAGGCCAGGGTTCGCAAACGGCTGGGTAACAGTAACTATGAACTGGAGGATCTCCAGGGGAACCCAGTGGGAAGTATCATGCAAAGACATCAAACAATGACGGGTAAGACCAACACTTCCCAAACGAGGATCACCCTTAGGAGTCCGGAACCCCTAAGTGTGATTTTGGCGGGGGGGTGTGTAATGTTTCGTTTGGAAGAGATGCCCAGACCGCCCGAAAGTAGGCACCAGCACCTTCTTATAAAGCGTAGAACAGTTCGGCGGCGAATTCGGGAGGGCTAGCTTTAAGCTTTTGGTGGCTTAATTATATGCTTATAGGTAAAAATTGGTGTCGCCGCCTCTTGCTCAAGCTTGGGCGAGGGCAATGACCGAGTAAGGCCTAAAAGACGAGACCTGAGTTAGGGCCGAAATTAAGGGTACAACCAAGGGAAAAGGGTTGACCCGAATATGCAGAAGGCGCTCCGAGCGGCGGTCAAGGGTACTAACCAGCGAACAGCTGTTAGGGGCAAATGTCAGTGGGTGAGGAGAGAAATTTAGCACCCAGGCCATAGTTTCCGGTCAGGGTCTCGATCTTTTCTCCTGACGACCAGCAAGCCAACAAGACGTGTGGCTCCGAACCAGTACACTCTAATCGGTAGTGACCCCCCATACACCCCGTAGGGACGGATTCCAGGCCAAAGCGGGCTTGTAAGGAATAGAGCCAGATCGGTGCCTTCGAAGAAGGACAGATCAGTGTGCAAGGTGCCGTTTTGAAAATACAGGTAAAGCATTGGTCAGGCCGGTTAAGTAGAGGCGAGATTTGCCATGCACATGGCCACCGGAGGGCACTCGATAATTTCCTTCTTTTTTTTGTGTTCGACTTTCCTCAGGAACGGCACCTAGTTGCCAAATTTTAAAAAAGGAGAAAAGATCAAAGAGCGAGGGAGAAAGCTGCGCTCTCACCAACGCCCCGCACCCCGCTTCAAAGCTCGGCATTCAAAGACAAAAAAACTGCGGCTGACATCGGCGCAGCTGTTCCGTCGGAAAGCTAATCACCAAGCTCGTCCAAATGATCCACCAGAAAGGGCATGGCTAGACCCCAACGGTGAAGATCGGGTGCTCTTTTGGGGCTAATTTCCCCCCCCCGAACGACCATACCAGAAGATAGTGAAAAGTGCGAGAGACACGGGTCACGTAACCAACCTGCATGGAACTGTGCGTGTGCGTGTGCTAAGTGAATAGAGATAGGGACGACCCCCTTTTTTTTATCGTTTGTGAAAAGTCGAAGGGTCAGCTTATATAGGCATGAACCCCGAATAAAAAATTCAAACACAAAAAAAAAAAAAAATTTAAATAAATACAAAAGAAAAAGAAAGAAAAAGAAAGAAAAAAGTGCTTTTTTAACCTATAAGTGCAGTGGCCCCAAAAGCTCTCCAAAAGAGAAAAAAGAAAAAAAAGCTCTCTCTCGCGATTTTGTTGTTTTTTTTTTGGTTAACCTTCTATTACAGCCACAGTCCCCCAGCGAAAGATCTTTCGGCGATGGACCCTGGCGATTCATGTAAGTAAAAGAAAAAACTTATGAATTTCAACACATTTGGTTTGTGCGACGAGAGGGGGTTTCGAAGAAAAAATAAATAGAAAACGGAGCCGCGAACTTAGAGGAAGCTCGCACTAAGCAGAGCAAGTAAAAGCTCCCAAAAACACACGATCAAAAGGGAATCGCTGAAGATTCTTATCAAATAACACACGGCCGATACAAGGGCCAAAAGTAACTTTTCGGGGTCATGCTTTTATAGGGACTTCTTCTTCTTTAGACTTGGTAGATTATTATCATTACTTATATTATATTATATTACATTATCTTTATGCATATACCAATCTGCCTACTCCCCTTGTATTTTATAGCACATATCACATACACATATAATCCATAACTCAACACACATATTACATGCACATATTTTTATAACCTTACCTCATATACAATTATACCTATTTTGTTTACTATTCAGCGTAGAACCCAAATGAATACAAATGAAGTCCCTGAAAAATTTTACCTTTTTCTTCTTAAATAAATGTAGTTAAGCTAAAATGAACTAAGATTTATTTTTTTGTTGGACCCATGCCCGACCTGAAGCAGCGCCTTGACCCCTGAACGGTTTTGGGAGGATCCCTGATGATGAGTTGGAATGTGAAGGGATCATGGTAGGGTGGGCATCTGTGCAGCTTTTGCACTTGCAGCCTGAGACTGAGCATCGCCTTCTTTTTTTTGTGTGTCCGTGTCATGATTGAGTCTTCCTTTTAGTGTCATTCGGTTGGGCTCGTCCGGTACTTTAATGCACCGTCACTGAAATAATATGGATAAATTAACAAGGTTTTTCTTTACTGTTTTTTCCTAAACTTATTTCCAGGACACCATAAAATTCTTTTAAGTTTTTCATCGAGCTCCACATTGTACTCAAAAATGATCCGCTCATCCATAACATTTTGTAGACATTTTCGCAACGATGTGTCCGTGCCCATTACTTTTCGTAATTTAGTAATCTAATAATAGAAAAAAATAAAAAACAAATTAACTCGGTGCTGTGAGAGCATAAGCAACCACTTATATAGAATTCAGTGAGCTCCGGAGTAATAATAGAGTTGAAGTGCTCCAACTCAACCTTCGTCTTCAAAGGAAGTTTGATATCGTTTTTTGGTGCCACTGGTTCTTTTTTAATATTTATTTTCAGCAGGGTTACCACCCCGCCAAAACTTATATGAACTTTTCTTTCAAGACTTTCAATTTTTTTGTTATATCGGCATTTTTTTCTGAAATTTGAACATGAAAGTACATAAGGCGTAGATAAGAATACACTAGAAACTTAAATTTTTCAAATCATATGATTACTTACTTTACATCCCAGCAATTATTCTTTCCTCAGCGGAGTCTGTAATCGATATGAAGTTCATCAATAATACACAAATTAATCAAAATTGCATACAGTTACGCGATATATTTCGTGGCCGTGTATCAAGTTCTGTAAAAACAATGCTAATTATGGCAAAACTTTTTTAATATATCAAACACACTATTACTTGTCCTTAGTACTTACGTTCTGCACTGAAGAGGAAGCGACTTACTTAATCGGTCTTACTTTCCATTCTAAAAATACAAATAAAATAAGTCTCATGCGAATTTCGAAAAAAGGCCGGTGAATCTTCGAAAGATATCCATAACGCCGGCACTATAGATATGCTCGATTCGTAATGCAACAACGCTTACGGACTAAACACCTAATTTTCTTGCATTATACAATAAAAGGGGCATGGCAACGGCATTCCGTTCGAATTCTTCTATAGGAAACTTTTCTCGCACAGTTGGCGCTTCTAAATTTACTAAATATATACCTAACTGAGTCGAACCTAAAGGTGCACTATGAAAACTTCTAATTTCTAATTACACACTCTGCTTTTACACCTGCGCTTCTGATCGCTTCAATTTTTTCAGTAAATGGTGTAGCAAGAAATGAGACATCGATACTCGGACTAACTTGAAAGTACCAAGACAACCCGAAAGTAGTACTATATTTTACTTATTCGTTTTCTCTCGGTATCATTTGTTTGTACTCGTTCGATTTTCGTTTCCATTTGCTGAAGCTCGCTGAGTAACACTAAGCACATACCGAATACATATAGTACTTGGTATTGGTTTTGTTCGTTTGAAGCTAATTTTACGGTGGAAAACGAGTAGCAAGTTTAGAGTTATTTGCAAGTGAACGAAAACGAGTACATTTGTGCAGGGTTCTAGTACACACGTTCAGTATTAGTTTGGTAATCAAAATAAAGCAAATATAATGCACAATTTAATTTTTTAGCTGAAGGCCCTTTTTGCCATGGCTCCTTCTCAAGAGGATTTAAGTTTCTTAAGCCGAAGTCAACTTTTATAAATAAAGTATATATTAAAAATATGTTTCTTTTTTAAATTATAGCTTAACTGCCAATGGTCCATTTGGTGGAAGTTGTCAAGTTCATGGCCCGCTACAAACACTTACTTGTAGCGCTGACGATTTGGCAGCTGTTCCCGACTTGGATATGGTTCTTCCGGGTTAAAAAGCCCAATATTAAACAACCCTGCATTTTCACACTCTAAATGTCCACCTAGAATCCACAAAAGCTGTTTCTGTGTCCGTTTTATAGCGGAGCATACCAAAATGCAAGAGGACTCAACAAAGGTATGCTTTAAAAAAACTCTTACAATACAATTTTAACAGTAATTTTTGTACAAAAAGGTTAAGGAAGACTGGAAGTACGTCGCAATGGTCTTGGATAGACTTTTTCTCTGGATATTTACGTTAGCAGTTCTTGTTGGAACAGCTGGGATCATATTGCAAGCGCCAACATTGTACGATGACCGGATTCCTATCATTGAACAGAAAGACTTGGATTTTTCTGGAACATCGGCTGGACGCTGTAGACCTCCACAATAACATTTAAAAAAAAACCAACGAATGTTTACAACTGAAAATGTTTCAGATAATTGCATCTGTTCATATTTATATTCCCATAAGTTATGCATTAATACATATTTTTGTGAGAACAGAATATATATTGGCATTAATACCCAAAACAAATGTTTTAGATGTTTTATGTGCGTTGCTTTATTTAACGAAGAAAGAATCCGATTAAGACCTAATAAACTATGCTCTCACCGATTCGATATCACAATGTTTATCTTCGAATCACTGATACTATGGGATTAAAGACTACCAGATTTTAACTTTTTTTGGTATTCCTTTTTTACTCTTTGATGTCATAAAGTATACGCATTAGGGAAAAGCATTTTTTTTTTCGCAAAAAGCGTTTATCAGAATCGGAATCTACGAAGAATTCTATGAAAATTTCAAATTTAAACCATGTGTCTAAAATCAATTCCTAGCACCCGCTGAGAAGCGTAAAGATTTCAGTTTGAAGTATTTTAAGTTATTTTGAAGTATTTATACGAAATTCTGAGAAATGCAATGGTATACACAATATTTGCTAATGTTTTAAGTTGACCGAAATATATGGATATAAGTAAGTTGGCATTGGTTACAGATGTCGTCTATCCGAATATTCGTTCGAAGAATTTTTCATTTTCTTTTAATTTCACATAATCCAGTTTTTAGAAATTCCTATGGATAGTAATCTTTAACGAAATTTCAACAAAACAGACCACCATGTCCTTAAATTAAAACTATAACGTTTTTCTTTACTTGTTTTATCAGAGGGAAATATTTAAAATTGTACTTAAAGCCCGTGCTCAGATACGAAAAAAGTGGCAAAATCAGGATTGATATTCGTATGAAACCAATACGAAACAAGGGGAACGTTGTAAGCCGCAGCAAAGGCCGCGCCTCTACTTTTTACCCGGTACTCTGTCAGTATACAAACATGCGAGCTTTCGATTTATGTAATTTTCTATATGTTCGCCAAAGGGACGAATTGAACTTTAGCCAAAAAAAAATGTCATAAAATAAAATCGAACTCTTTGGGAGATATTTATTCGATGTTATCTGTTTCCTTTTTTACGTATGTTTTTTAACATCTGCTTCTACATATACGGGTCGTGGAAGTGTGTGCGAGAGAAAGAGGGAATAAGTAAGCTCTTGAAATGCGTTTCGTAGCCACTGAAATTTCGTTTATTATTTCTGGCTATAATAATGATACTACCTGATCCAGATTCGACAATTTGATAGAAAGTTTGATTGCTCCACTCTTTGAGAACTAGGCGCTCATCTGTGACCATGTGAAAGAGAGCGAGAGGGAACGATGCCTTTGAAATGGTGTTCTTCATTATCGTTATTTTAATGATTCAGATTCCATACTATGATAGATATGGTCATTCTCTATGATTTCGCGTTTTTAGTTTTCTTGTATCTTCAAAATTAGGCATGCCACAGATTTTAGTCCTTTATGTAGGCAGAAAAGGGAGGGCGAAATTTCGAAATACATTTGTAACAGTGTGATATCATGAGAGTCTGGATACAACATTTGGTTGCTTTAGATTTTATAGTCTCTGAGATCTAGGCGCTCGTGAAGACGGGCAGACGGACGGACAGACAGACATGGCTATATCGACTCGGCTATTGATGCTGATAAAGAATATATATTCTTTATGGAATCGTCAACGCTTCCTTCTCAGTGATACACACATCCACAATCACTACAAATCTAATATACCCTACACTCTTCGAGTACCGGGTATAAAAATTTGTTAGGAGAACGGTTCTGCTAGCGTCTCTACGCAAGCAGCGCTCAAAATTTAATTAAATTAATTTTATATTGATTTTATTTTTATACGATAAACTCGAACACTAGTATCAATATATGTCACGTTTTGCTAGCGTCTCTACGCAAGCAGCGCTCAGATCGAAAAATGAAATTCCGAATTATACTGGAAACGTATATCATGATATTTGTGGTGCCGCGATTAATATATAAAATTTATATAAAAATGTGATGGTGTTCGTGAAAAAAAACTAAACAAGCCAAAGTGAAAATTTGACGACGACGACCTAATAAATTTAAGAAATTCTGCAGAGAAGAGGGAATTGTTATGAAATGTTGGCGAAAAATAGGGAATTAAAAATAGTTGATTGCATTTCTGTTCCACAGGAACGGATCTATCAAATATTGCGGTGCTTTACCCGTGCATTGTTCCTAACCTGCTTTGATACAAAATTTAATTAAATTAATTTTATATTAATTTTATTTGTATACGATAAACTCGAACACTAGTATCAATATATGTCACGTTTTGCTAGCGGAACTATTTTCGGATCTGAGTACTAGCCTTTAGTGTGTTCAGCGCAGAGCACAATTAAGTTTTGTGTAACAGAGATGTCATTCCGATGTATCCTTAACCAAATCGGTCTGCGAAACGTAGAGGGCAATAACACCTGACAAAATATTTCAAAAAAAAATTATAGATTGGGTAAAAAAAAATACATAAAAATGGAAAAGATATTTTCTCTGATAATTATGCTAATTAAATGTTATTGCATCAGTACGTCATATATTTTTTTTCTGTTACAGTTAAGATTCGATATTTTGCATAAAATTTATTTTTCCTTTTCATTTCATTTCTTTTCTATCTTCCCAGCGGCAGAGGGTGAGGTGATTGTACCAAAGAGCCCCGAATATAAAGCTTTAAAAAGTCGAAGCTAAGGCGCCCTGAAATTGTCCTGAACTATTATTATTTTGAAAATTCAAGAAGCGTCCGATTATAAAATATAATAAGTTAAAATGTGCCAAAAATATATAGAGCAATAATGAAAATAAAGGAATAAAAGGAATAAATCTCAATATTTGTAAACAAGAGGTTTTTTGTAGTTTACATCTTTATTCTTTAAGGTAAAACCAAAAAATAGCATGAAATTGTGAAATAGAAAGTTAACATTTTAGAAATTAGAAAAATATTCTTAAATAAAATTATATACATATATATATATATATATATATATATATATATATATTCTATATATATATACATATATACCTACTTATTTGTTAATAAATGAAGTTGAATTAAAAAGCTAAAATTTTATTATGAATACTGAAAACATTTGGTCAAAATCATTTTTTAAGTCAAAACATTCTTTGAATGTGTAAGAAGTCTTTAAGGGAACAAATATTTGCTGCAAAAGATATTCTAATCATGCATGCATCTATCTGCAATTATAGGACACACCCAATTACCAAACGAGCTTTATTGTTTAGACGGGTATGGATGTAAAAATAAATAAGACTAATTGTTAAAATAATTGGATCATAGATTTGTAAAGAATTTTTTAACCACATGTAAATAACAGCAAACGCTGATGTTCGGAAGCGCTACTGCGCTCTCTTTGATAAAGAAAAATCTGCAGCCGCTGCTTCGTCTCTAACTCTGATCTTTCGACGTTGCTTAAATCAGTTCTATGCTTAACTCTCTCCGCATAGGTTGCGTACCGATCTCGTATCTTGTGAGCATTTATCAGGCCGTGCATAAGAGCGATTTTAGACATAAATAGCTGACAAAAAACTGAAACTATGAAGTTTTGGTCAAACGGCTGCAACTTGGCCGTTTATCCATCGATTTTTATAAGCGATACCTTAAAACTAAAAATGTTAGCAATAAAATATTTTTTTTTCGACTTTTCCTGAGTTTTCAAAGTCAAAAATTCGGGGTAAAAGACCGAAAAAAACGATGAAATTTGAATTTGAAAGCTTAATATCTTCCAGGCGGTAAGTTGCAGCTACAAAGTGTCTGGGTCGGATTTTTAGCTGCATTTGTCAGCTTTTCAAAACTGGAAAGTTCAATACAACCAGCTGTACGAAACTTAAGGTTTGTAAAAAACAGAAGCACTACCTAGGAAAAAAAAACCAAATTTTTAAAAAATTCTTTAAAAAAAAACTAAACCTGGAAAAAAAACCATAATACTTTAGAAAAATGTATATCTCTAAATCTATCAGAAAAAGTCTTTTTCGGCGACAGCGGAAAAAAAAGTTGAATATTGTCGAGTAGTGTAATGAGTTGGAGGCCCTCAATCAACACAGTGGAAGTTAGTTGTGCCAAAACTTCGATATGCTGTTCAAATCATTAAAAGCTGAGTTCTAATTCTAATTCTTTCATCCTACCAAAAATTCCAGTGTTATACGGTGGATACCTCGTATATTCTGACTTTATGGCTATGTTCAATTCGGTCATTAACGCGGATGCGGATCTTAGTGTCATCAAGAAATTTCAACATTTTCGCTCTTGCCTCGCTGATGCGGCTTTGGATTCGGGTTGATCGTTGGAGCTCTCCACTGCCAGTTACACTACTCGACAAAATTCAACTTTTTTTTTCCGCTGTCGCCCAAAATGACTTTTTCTGATAGATTTGGAGATTTACAATTTTTTAAAGACTTATGTTTTTTTTTCCAGGTTTAGTTTTTTTTTAAGAATGTTTAAAAATTATGGTATTATTTTTCATAGGTAGTGCTTCTTTTTTTCACATAACTTAAGATTCCTACAATTGGTTGTATTGAACTTTGCAGTTTTGAAAATTTGACCAATGCAGCTATAAATCCGACCCAAATACTTTGTAGATGCAACTTATCGTCTGGAAGATATTAAGATTTAAAATTCAAATTTCATAATTTTTTTCGGTATTATTTCCCGAAATTTGGACTTTAAAAACTCAGGAAAAGTCGAAAAAAAAAATATTTAATGCTTACATTTTTGGTTTTAAATAGACACATTAATTAGGCGTCGTTTAAGGTATCGCTTTTATCGCGTCTTAATCGATGGATAAACGGCCAAGTTGCAGCCGTTTGACCAAAAATTCCGTTAGCCGACGTGTAACTGTTTTTTGATGCAGATTATCGCCTGGAAATGATTAAATTTGATAGATTTGTACGTATTTTTCCTCCAAATTTTGACTTTAAAAACTCATGAAAATTTAAAATATTATTTTTTGGGTTAGATTTTTTATGCAGCAACCTTCGTATGCAGCATTTTGCCTTTAAATTCAGTTAGTCAACATAAACAGTTGTTAAAGGTAAAATGGATTTGGGAAGGTACCGAAGCGATTTTTTTAGTTTTATTTATTCGGCATCCCAATGTACTAAAATATTTGATGAATTACAATACCATCGAACGAGTGGGTGTTCAATATGTTTTTTAAGCTCTCTTTAGAAGAAAAAATGAAAAAAAAATGCTCGGAAAATGTTAAATTAAATGTAAAATGTAACCTTCCGCGTATATTTGGATAATTGCCTATCCTTTGGATCGATCAGCGGAAGAGGAGGGTTTATTTGCAGTAACGGTGCAGTGTGTGTTGGAGTAGGCAGGCTTCAGAATCTAGAGTCATCTTTGTTGTAGTAGTAAAACAAAACGCTCGTCCGTCTTTGTCTTTCAATATATTTCGATAACATGACTGTTTGAGATGCCAAGCTTTTTTGACACCTATTTTTATCCAAAATAATGATACGATTTACTTCAACTTTACCAATGTTTATTTATACCGGTGTTATTATTCCTCGATGTTTGCCCGCCCAGATAAATGATCGAGAGATGATAGAGCCGAAGCGACGGCTGCAGAGCGCCTTTTTACAAAGAGAGCGCCGCAGCGCTGCCGAACGTTGGCGTTTACAATACATAAAATAGTTATGTTAACAATCATGGTTTTATGTTATGATTATGCTTCAGGGGGCTGGCTCCCCCTTTTAGAAGCCAGTCTTTCAACAGACTCCTTGAGGGGCAGTAAACATGGCCCTCCTGATGGTTCCTGTGTCAGTCCTCAAATCTCCTACTCGGCACACTCCATTCTTGGTCCTGATGACATTGAACACTCTAACCAACGCATCGGAGGCAGATTTTCGTTCTTGACAAGAACGAGATCGTTCACGTAGAGGTTTTGCGTGGCCGTCTGCCATTTCGACCGCTCTTGTAAAAGAGTGATCTGGATTCCTGCCATCCAGATGATTATAGTTGAGCTTCATCAGGTTCAAGGATTGTCTTGTGTGGACCGTTTAAAACCAGATGAGCAGGAGTCAGGACAAAGTCATTAGGATTTTATGAAAGCGAGAGCAAAGGGCGAGAATTAACAATTGCCGTGATATGACAGATCAGAGTGCGCAGCTCGTCGAATTCAAGCCAACAGAGCGGTACTGGTGATGCTTTGCAGTCCTTAAGGCCGCTTCCCACAATCCGCTAAAGTGCGGAGAGCGTGGTGGGATGAACCGCCAGTCGATCGAGTCAGCCAAGCAGGATTCATGGACTTCCTTCATTTGTAACGTAAAATGCTTTAGGGTGCCTAGAACCGAATCGATGGTCAGGTCCCTTACGAGCTCCATGTTTATTTTGCCTTTGAAGTAAAGCAAATGAATTCATTAATGTATCACTTGATAGGAGGCCTCGTGCAGATTTCTGATCTGTAGAGAAGGGGCCCACAATAATCCATTGAAACATTGATCTTCTGAGTCCTTTTGTAAAAGGATGGCTCCATTCCCATACATGTATTGCCCTTCTGATCAAACAACTTCAAAGCAGGAGAACAGGAAAGAAAAACTTTCAACTGATTGAATGCTGCCAACTCTTCTTCACCCATTCTGAAGGGAACATCCTTCTTCATCAAATTTGTCAGCGGGCTGGCAACTACAGCAAAATCCTTAACAAATTTACGGAAGTAAGAAGTTATTCCCAAATAGCGTTGAACTTTTTTCCTGTCTCTCGGAATTAGAAATTTTTCAACTGCCGAAGTTTTCTCTTTAGATGGTTGTTGAGAAAACGAGCTTTTTCGTTGACTATGTATCAAGAATTTCACAAAAGTTCAATTTCAAAACGTTATAATTTATTGTATGTGATTTGTATAGTGAGGGTGGCCGAAAATGCCAGAGCCTTTAACAATGTATTGTTTGTAATTAGAGAGTTAACAAAAACTTGGGGATAAATTATAGTTTGGGACAAAAAAGGTCTGTGCTCCAACTATATCAAGCGGTAACTAACTTTTAGCAGACGCAGCTGCCGTCCGCTTAGCTACGCCGTGAGGAAGCATAGATGAGAAAACGAGAGTTAAGAAGCATAGATAATAGATGATAAGTGAGAGCATGATGCTGAGAGAGAGCAAGAGAGTAAAACAGTAAGAGTATGGAAAGTGCAATACGAGTAAGAGTAAAAAATAAGGGAATTACACTCGGGCCTCGCCCGAACAATGGTCATATCGTTGAGATCTCTATTATGTACCCCAAAAAAATTAACCTTGTGCTGTAATACCTGGGATTTCTTCCATTTTATATCCTGATCGCATCTCTGCGATACGCAACACCTTTTGTAACTTTTCAAGTCCTTCTTGATCATCCTTTGACGGAAATATAATATCGTTTATATACAGGATCAATGTAGCGTCGTCTATCAATGGTCTTAAAACAGCTTATATGTACTTCATAAATACTGGAGGAGAGCTAGTAATCCCTAATGGTACGTAATTAAATTCATATTGTCCACTCTGTGTGACAAAAGAGGTATATTCACGAGAATCCTCATGAATTGGGACGTGGAAAGACCCATTAGCCAAATCCAATGTAGTAAGAACACGACCTTCCTGAAGCTTGAGTAAGACATCATCAATTAACACCATTGGGAAATTTTCTCGAATTATCTTCTCAGTAAGTTTTCTATTATCGCAGCAAAGTCTCTTTGAACCATCTTTCTTGGCGACAAGCACTTCCGGGGAAGAGTATTCGGAAACACTATGACGAATTATTCCCTCCTTTTACCAATCCCTGATCTGCTTATCAACTTTCTCATTGTCCATGTAAGGTAGACGTCTAGGTCTTTGACGGACTGGTACGTCATCCGTCAATATTATCTTCATTTCAACAGGGCTGTTTTCTGGTTTTACGGGATTATAATTTTCAACCAATCTGCCTACTATTGACCTTACCTCACGGTTCAAATGCGACAGCTCTATTCCTCGTGAAAACTCTTCAATGATATTGGTCGACAGTATCTGATACAACGTCTTTTCAATTCATTGAACTCCCTGAATCTGAAGTCCTGGTCACTTAAGTATCACTATGTTGAATGAACTCTAGGTCGCGGCTTTCTTCAGAAAAAACTAGCGCTAACACAATTCTTTTTTGATGGGACGACTCCATCCAATACTTGGCGTACTTCATTTATTGAATGAAAGAAAACTCCCTTTTTCCCTATGCTTGCACTGACAAAATCAAGAACATCACTTCCGATCACGCCTTCGTACAGGGTATCATCGTCACGGACTACATGGAAACACATTTCCAAAGGAACGTCATCTAACTTAGTTTTAACCTTAAATGAACCTAATGTATAAATGTTCTTGCCTCCTTTACCGACCAATTCTTTTATATCATTCTTCAACGCAACTGGGAAAATCTTCCTGTAAACTTTCTCACTCATGGTAAAAATATCTCTGACAGAATCAAACAATGCAGTAATCTCTTCATTACCCTTTTTGACATTCTTAAAAGCTTGATTAAAATTGATCTGAGAAAATTGTCCAGACATTTGACACTTTCTTCTCCGTTTCCATTCGTAGACCTTTTGCCCCGCATTGATTTGCCTTGTGACCTATTTGATTGCAATTAAAACATTTGATGTCATTTTTTTTACAATACTTTGCAATATGATTGCTACCTCCACATTTGAAACAACGTCTTTTGTCTTTGGTTTTTACTAAACTATTCTCAAACTTTGTTTTTGTTTCAGCGAACTTCCTTGATTCGCACTGATCTTTTCGTAAATCTTAATTTGCTCACGAAATTCTTTGAAATTTTTTGCTTGGTACAAACAGCATTTATTTGGCTTGGAATCTGGAATACCCACAATAATTTATTCAATATTATAGCCTATTTACACTACGGTTGAGTTATTGAGTTTCGGGCAAAACTCGAGTTTCGTTTACATGGGGAAGCATAGGGGACCTAGAGGTGGCAAAAAATTTGAGCTTTGGCTGCGTTTAGTTGAGTTTGTCCGATTTTCCGAATATTTCAACCCTGATCTGCCTGTCGTGGAATTATCACCACTAGTTACAACAAAAATTGGCAGCTCAAAATTTAAATATTGGCACGTAAGATATAAGGCTGGGGAAAAAGGTTAAAATATACATACAATTGTTAAAACCATTACTTTAAAGCAATTTTATTGTTAAAAACCATATAAACAATGTGGTCGATTTCTAAAATTCGGTCGGAAACACTTAGCCAAACGCTAAATTAAATTATTATACATTAAAATAAATTATTATAAGCAATTGCCAATTTACAAAATTTTAAATTTTAATTTTGGTACATATGCAATGCCGTGCAATTTCCCTGCGGAAATTTTCCTTAAAAAATGGATTCTAAGGTTATTTGCAACGTCCTCTTCCCAAAAATGGGAAAGGGAATCCTCAATGTCTCTCAATGTGAACGCCATGTTTACCGAACTACCAACTGCTGCTCGGTTTGTCTTCCGTCTGTTCGTACCCTGTTATATCAAGTGTTTCCTCGTATAAAGTATCGTCACCTTCGTTATCAAAATAATTTTAAAGTCTCTTCTGTAAATCTGCTTTAAGACCTGAATGCTGCTCTCGCTCTTTCAATTTTTCTTTCAACTCTGCTACTGCATATTACTGCATAATACTTCAATACATTCGTATTAAAACTGAGTTCCATGCGTGCGTTCTTCTTCTTGGTATTCTTTGCGTCGTTTTCGTTCTCAGGTTATATAAGACGCAAGTGGCCGTGCGAAAGACCAGTGTTGTTGTTTCGTCGTTTGCTGCTTTTTACTAGGTTCGCAATGTGAACGAAAACGTCTTTCAAGTCTTCCTTGCTGTGTATATTCGTCGTTTCCTCCTTCCGCTTTGTTCGCAATCTGAACGAAAACGAATGGTGTCGTTTCAGTCCTTTTGCTCTGCTGACTCGGCGATTCATCTTTTCTCGCAATCTGGATGAAAACGAATGGTATCGTTTCAGTCCTCTTTGCCTTCTTTCTCTTTTCGTTTGCCTTGCTCTCTTCATTCTTTTTACACCTTACACAAAAACGAATGTCGTCATTTTCTGCACCCTTTACTGCGTTTTACGATGTTAATTCTGTAATCAGCTTTCGCCTGATTTTCGTTGTGTCCTTAGTCGTAATTTCCCAATGTTGCCCAAAACTTAGTGGATTTGGCCACTTGTACATTGGCAACTTGTACATACACATTCTGTGCTTCATATGTAGTGGTATTTTACAATTTTATATTTATATCCGGTCGAGCCCCCAAAATTGTAAGGATATTTAATGAGTTCCCTGCAAGTGAGTAAAAGTCTGCTCCAGAGACTCCGTTATTAAAAACAACTTACTTTTTTGTTTTTGCATTTTTCTTTCACACCCGTCTTTTCGCTTCCGAAGTCAAACTCTTTCTCCTTTATCGATATACCATCTTAGCCTATTGTCGGGTCAAGCAGCATAAACCATCATAAATTATAGACAGTGGTGCTGTCTAAAGTAAATGCAAATCTCGATGTTAATTATTGCAATAGTTTGTTACCGCATGTGCCTCCGCACGGCAGCGGCTTTTTTTCGCTTAATTATGTATGTATAAACATTCTTCTACTCGGCTTAGCAGCAGCCTGAACTGCTCTAGCTCTCTCCTAATCGCACTCTCTACCGCTCGTTAAGCGTTGCCTCATAGGGCACGGAAAGTACGCCCTTGTAAATCAGTCTGAAGCTAATATTCGTGGCCATAAACATAAACAACACCGTTATATATCCAGAAAACATTCGTTACATTTTATAAATCTCAACAGCTAGTGAAAAAGCTCACTAGCTTAACATTGGTGACCCCGACGTGATCTGTGCAAGAAAAAAAATATCAGTGCAATCACAAGGTACAATAAAACATTATTTGATTTGCCAATTTAACCAGTGTCAGCGGCTACATAATATACCTCCCTTGCAGCGGTCGGCTTACGGTGCTCATTCTCCCAGTCTATTACGCTCGGTGCTCTTTGCTCTTATCTTCCCGCAAGAAACGATTCCCACACCGGCTGCCCTTGCATATCGGTATTGCACATAGCTTTGCTTGCGGTTCTTGAGGATGTTCCGCTTCCGCTATGGAGATGGATGCTGCCAACGCTGCTGTTGATGCTGCCAACGCTGCTGATGATACCAACGCTGCTGATGCTGCCAACAAAATTCCAATTACCAGGGGAGCAAAACAGGGTGTCTTTTTTAAAGCTTAAATCCACGGAGTTATGCAAAAAAATGAAAAGGTTAGCTGCCGAGTGCCAGAATGAGTCTCTGGTGTCCGACTATTATATGCTAGTTGTAAAGCAAGAACAACTCGATAAGCTGATCGAAAAGTTTGAAATGTTCCACACCGAGCTTGAGGAATTGGATCAAGCCGAGATTCATAGTGGATTAGGTGATATTTTCGAATAGCTTGGGAGTACGGTGAAGGCTTCAATTATGCGGGAAATAGCAAAGAGTAGCGGATACATGCCGCTTCATTCTACCATGGCGAGAGGAAACATTACCGCTGAGTTTGCCGGCTCGCAACTTCTACCACGACGTAGACAGTTACCATCCCTGCCTCCTATACAACTTCCAACTTTCAGCGGAGGATATGCTAACTGGACCGACTTCTACTCCACGTTTGTAACCATCATAGACAATCATCCTGATCTAACCAATGTAGCAAAGTTTCAGCATTTACATTACATTCAGCATTTCTAATGTTTTTTAGAATTTCAAACAATTCAACCAAGATGAAATTAAATAAAGACGCGGTTTTTTCTTCAACAATATTGTATTTATTAGCAAACGAGTGCAGTGGCTTTGGGCGTACTTCGACAAGTGCAGTGCCGTCCCATTCGACACTTTTCGCGACCCACCGTCGGCCGCACGCAACCCAATTCGCCGTCGGCGATCGTGAAGATCGGCTTGCGGGTCACCCGAAGATGGAGCGACTCTTTGGGCATCCGATCCTCTCTTAAACTATTTTCTTCTCCAACATTCCGGCCCCGCTGAAGAGCTCCGGTCTTCAGCACGTTGGCAGTGGTGCCAGCTTGTGGATTGGCCGTTTAATGACGCCGGCTGGCGTTCTGATTTCGGCCACCCGCACCTTGCCGTCCTCTCCGGTGATGACGCGTGTCACGCGCCCTGTTGTCCATCGTTGCGGGGGGGTGTTGTCGTCGTGCACCAGCACGACCGTCCCTTCGGCCAGATTGGCCTCGCCTCTGCTCCACTGGGCTCGCTGCTGCAGGCTGAGGAGGTAGTCGCTGGACCACTTGCGCCAGAAGCGCAGTTTGAGCTCCAACAACAGTCGCCACCGCTTCAAGTATCCGGGTGCGGGCTTGTTGTTGGGCTCTCCGGGCGTGGATCCGTGCGGCAGGCCCAGCAGAGGTTGGCCGATGAGCAAGTGCCCTGGTGTGATGGCCTCCCCGTCGTTCGGATCGCTGGTGTCCGCCACGAGGGGCCTGGAGTTGAGCAACGCTTCTACCTCCACGAGGTGCGTGCTCAACTCGTCCGGCGTGAGGTTGGCGTCGCCTGCCCCTCGCACCAGCCTGTGCTTGGCCGCCTTGACTGCTGCTTCCCACAGCCCGCCGAAGTGCGGTGCTCTCGGAGGGATGAAGCTCCAGGTCACGGCTCTCTCCGCTGCGTAGTCCTGCAGGCTCTCCTTGCTCCGGGTGAATGCCGCTTGGAGCTCCCTCAGCACGTTGCTCGCTCCCAAGAAATTCGTCGCGTTGTCGCTGACCATCTTCTCCGGCAGTCCCCGTCTCCCAACGAACCTTTTAAATACATTTAGAAAAGCGTCAGTTGAAAGGTCTGAGACAAGTTCTAGGTGGACTGCCTTTGAGGCGAAACAAACAAAAACGGCAACGTACATTTTAACGGGTGGTCTACCTCTGATTCTATAGCTTACGTAGAATGGCCCACAGAAATCTACGCCAGATACTCTAAACGGCCGACCCTCACGAAGGCGGTCAGCTGGCAAATTTCCCATTATTTGCCCCAACAACTTTGGCTTGTAGCGAAAACAGTGTACGCATCTTCTAACATGCGCTGTACACACGCTTCGGGCATTGATCACCCAAACTTGCTGCCTCAGCAATCCCACAAGAACCTTTGCACCAGCATGGTAGTGCCTAAGGTGCAAATGCCTGACCAAAAGGCTGACCAATTCAGATCCCTTTGGTAGCAACAGAGGGAATTTGGCGTCGTATGCGATAGGGCCGTGTAGCAAGCGCCCTCCTACTCGAATTAACTTGAATTTGATGCCATTTTCATCAAACTCGTGGACAAATGGGTTCAACGACTGCAGCATCGGAGCTAATGCTGCCGATTTTTCCAACAACCTATACTCAGCGCTGTATGTTGTGCTTTGTACGACTGCGATCAGCTTTAAAAACGCAATGTTCCTTTCTGCCGCAGATACAAGATGCGAATCACCTCTAAGCTGCTTGAAACAGAATCGAAGCACGTAGGCCATTATGCGGACCAACTTAGAAAACCTCGATTGCCGGTTGATTAATTGCACAATGCAATTAGATTCAGCATCAGCTACCCCAAGCGCACATACCACTGCACTTTTCTTATCTTCAGAAGTTTTCACTTCTGACGCTATCTCGAACTGGTGAAGTTGAGGCCATCGGTCTTTTTCTGCCATTAAAAAGCTTGGCCCATTGAACCACAAGGAGCTCACGATGTCGTCAACATCTGTTCCCCTTGAAACCAAGTCTGCTGGATTAGCATCCGTTGGAACGTGACGCCATACGACTCCAGTTGACAATTCTTGGCATTCTGCGACCCGGTTCGCGACGAATGTACCCAACGTACCCGAATCACGCTGCAACCAATATAGCGTGACCTGCGAATCTGACCAGAAATTTACGCTTTCTATCGTGAATTTGGTCATTGTGGTCGACACTTGTTGCCAGAGTTTGGCCAGTAATAGTGCTGCACAAAGCTCTAACCGGGGTATTGTTTTTACGCTCAGCGGAGCTACCCTCGACTTTGCCGTGAGCAATGACACGCAAACGTCTTCGTCGTTGCACGTTCGTACGTATATACAGCAACCGTAGGCGTGACTGGATGCGTCAGCAAAGCCGTGAATTTGAACCCCTTTGTACAGCGTCAAACATACGTAACGAGGGATTGAAATTTTGTGTAAATCCCGCAAGGTAGTGGTGAACTTATTCCACGCAGTGTGTAGACTCATAGGAATAGCCTCATCCCAATCTACCTTTAGCCTCCATAAGTCCTGCAACAGCATTTTTGCCTTAGTGACAATTGGACACAACAAACCAAGAGGGTCAAACAAACGAGAGGCTATCGACAATATATTGCGTTTTGTTGGTTTCAGGAAGGCAAAACTATCCACGTCCAGATGGTACTTAAATACATCATCTTGAGGTGCCCAGCGCATTCCAAGCGTTTTGACTGAGCTTTGCTCATCAATCTTAATACTGATTTCCTCATTCTTTCCAGATTGAGTCGGGCAATTGGAAGCCCACTTGGCCAATGGAAATCCTCCTGAATTCAAAATATCCCGAACCTGGCTGCAAATTGTGTCCAGTTCTTTTAAACTGTCTGCACCTGCCAGCATATCGTCGACATAAAAACAATTGCGAATTACTTCCGCACCAATGGGATGTGATTGTGCGAAACTATTTGCCAATTCGAACAAACAACGTACAGCCAAAAAGGGTGCTGACGCTGTACCGTATGTAACAGTATTCAACCTGTATGCCTGTATGTTTTGTGAAGGGTTTTCTCTCCACAAGACAAGTTGGAAGTCTCTGTCTTCCTCAGAAACATTTATCTGCCTGTACATTTTCGAAATGTCAGCAGTTACGGCATATTTGTTCAACCGAAAGTTGACCAATGTTGAATACAACTCCCTCTGAATAGTTGGCCCCACCATTAGTGTTTCGTTCAGTGAAACTGCTGTTGATGTTTTGCTGGAAGCATCGAACACAACACGAAGTTTGGTTGAGGTACTCTCAGGTCTTAGAACGCATTGATGAGGAATATAATAATGCTGTTCTAGAGGAGCAGACTTCAGAATGGACATATGTCCCAAATCCAAATACTCTTTCATGAAGTCATGGTACATAGTTTTGAGAGTGTCATCCTTTGACAGTTTGCGCTCAAGTTGCAAAAAACGCCTTTCAGCAGTTTGAAAGGACAGGCCAAGAACTTTAGGGTCGGTCTTAAAGGGAAGTTTGACTTGAAAGCGACCGGAAGACAATCGTTGTACCGTTTTTGCGAAGTACAACTCACAGGCCTGTTGTTCAGCTGTTTGGCGGACAGCCTTCGACTCAATTGGACATTGATCCAATTCCCAAAAACGGTTTACTAATGAGTCGAGAGAACAACTATACACTTGAGCTATCGAACTCTCAATACACTGTTGCCGAGGCGCCTGTCCAGTACATTTGCCTGCAACAATCCAACCGAGCAATGTTTTTTGCATAATGGGCAGCTCGGAATGTAATTTAATTTGCCCAACGCACAATAGCCCATAAAACATTTCAGCTCCCAAGAGAACATCCACCTTAGCCGGCTTATGGAATTCGGGATCTGCCAATTGAATATTTTTTGGGATTTTCCAGCTCGATGTGGAAAGTGATTGCCCAGGCTGAGATGTGGAAATTGATTTTAGTACATAACACTCAGCGGAAAACATGTGGGAATTCAACCGAGAATGTATCGATGCACAAACCTTAGTTTTACTATCGGTGGTTGCACCACCCACCATAGCGATAGCAAGGGAAGTTGGCTCACGTTTAAGCCGAAGCCTCTGTGCTAGGCTCTCAGACATCAAATTTATTTGAGAGCCACTATCGAGCAAAGCTCTTGCTGGATGCAACTGTCCGAATCTATCTTTGATGTTTACAATCGCGGTAGCCAGAACGACTTGATCCGCATTGAGCACGTGACCTACGTAGGCCTCCGACGTTGCGGCTTGAAGTGCCACTGCTTCACCTTGCACTGATGCAGTGTACCGATGAAGGAGCGAATGGTGAGGCTTTGAGCACACTCGACACTTCGCCGCCTTGCACCTCGATACTGTATGTCCCGTGGTCAAACAATTGAGACACAGTTTTTGAGTTTTAGCATACTCAAAACGTTGCATGACGGAAATGGCACTAAACGATGGACAAGAATATATATTGTGGTCTGCAGACCTGCAATAGGTGCATGCAGACGACGACTTTTGACCTGCATTAGCACAGGCAAACGACGATTTCCGTTGAGGCTTCCTCACCTCGTTACGCACCCTTGACTTGTCACGAGTTGACTCTTCTGCTGCCAGGTACTGATACCTTCTATTCAGCTGTTTGGCACAGTCTTCCCAAGAAGGCAGCTTATCATAATCAAGCTGCTCTTCAAAACGAGATTTGGTCACATGGTCGACCTTTGCCATGACCATGTGAATGATCATTGCATTCGCAATATCTTTGTCGTCACCTACAGACGACAGCGATGAATATATCGCAGACACCGTGTCTATCATCGATCTTAAACTCGATGCAGATGGCTTGGTCATGGTTGGCAAATCGAATAATTGAGCAATGGTATCGAAAAATATTAAACATTTATTGTCGTACACTGACTTCAGACTGGCAAGGGCCTTAGGATAATTACAGTCCGTCATTTGAAATGGTTTTACTACACCCAATGCTTCATCTGACAAACACGATACGAGATGATTAAACTTCTCTACGTTTGTCAAAGAAGCATCGTCGTCAATGAGGCTTTGGAACAGGCACATGAAATTTTTGTATTCCGAATGTTTGCCACTAAACTTCGGCAAACGCATTTTCGGCAGCTGCGATCGCTGGCTCGAATTCAGTGAGCAGTCATGCTGCATGTGTGTGTCGAAACGTGGATTCACTGAGCAGTCATGCTGCATATGTGTGTCGGATCTCGGTTTGATTGCATTCATAAACAATGCTTTAGTGACGACACAAAGATCCTCCAAAGGTCCTCTACTTTCATTGGTTGGACTCAAAATGTCCAACTCTGCCTGTAGGTTCATAGCCTTATCGATATAACCCTCTAAAAGCTCTAGTCGACAAGCTAATTCGGTTTTGTCCGATGAAATTTGCTTTAATCTAAAGGCTGTTTGCACTCGCGCAATATCAGCACTGACTTTGTCAAACCTTTGTTGACACAATGCCAACTTGGTATTTGTTTTAGATACTGTTGGCCGTTCAGCTGTTGGCCGTTCCACAGTTGGCCTATCGGACTCAGACATAATTGAAATGAGAAAAAGGAACTACCTTCAATACCGTACCCAAGTTCGCCAAACTTTTCAAGCTACCCTCGCACACGCATTGCAGCTATGTACCGAGAAACGCCAAGCTTGCTTACCCAAACACACACACGCCCTGGCGCAATATGTGAACAAACAAACGAAAGTGGTCCAAGCGACCGAAAGTAAGCAAGCCCTATGCTCGCTGCTGCCACTTTGTGGGCAACAGAGATAGAATGCGGGGTGCGGGGGATCAAAAAGTAAGTGAGAGAATTTGGCGCGAGCGAACGCACAAGACGAAAGTAATACAGGCGCTCGAACCAAGCCTGACCTGTATGGTATGCCAAAACGGGGGAGAAGAGAGCAAGCGGTAAATTTGGCGCGAGCGCACGCACACACAAACTAATATATAACCGATGCAAGCACAGAGCGAGCAAGGTTAACGACCGCACGAAATATCAGCCGCTGCTGCCCAAGAACCTTTACCAAGCGTTGCGTGTATGTGCAATTGCAAGCCGATGTCTGTACGTATGTACGTATGTATATATGTACGCGTATTGTACGTAGCGGTTAAGTCGAAAGCGGACAACCGAAAGACACTGCGACGTTTTGCGATTGCACAAACACACGACCAATATTATTAGAATGCAATAAATAGACCACCGTTTATGTGTACATATATTATATATGGTTTATGTTTATATAAAGTTTTAAATGTTAAATATGTACATATGTTGCCGTTTTGGTTATGCACATCAAGTGGTGGTCAGCATGAGTACACGTATGTATGTATGGCGTAGGTATGTTCGAACAATTCTACCGAACTTATGTATTTTGTACACACGTATAACTGCGACACTCTCACTTTATGTACATTGATTTGGCCAAATAAGGTATAAATAAGGAAGGTGCCAGAAATTGAGCTGTGTTCTCTGTGTATGACTGTGTTAGCACATACACACGCACATATGCGTATCACTTGCAGTTGATCGTTTTGGTCGGACGAGCGAGCAATTTACAGCGACACAACGAAACTCAACCGGTGATGCTCAATTTTTGGCACAGAATACCTGTAGACTTTCTAGCGAATCTATAGAAAGTAATCGTCCTGTTTTGGCGTCCATCAGCACGTCGAATTCGGCAGCGTCCAAAATGGCGAGGGTCCAAAAGGGCACGTCTGTGGCAAGGTCCGAATCAGCAACTTCTCAAATTTGTTCACACGCGAAGCCTAAGCCACTACGGAGCGAAACGAGTTAAAAACACAAAAAAAACCGATGTCCCTGCTCGGGCGCCAATGAAAAATTTCTAATGTTTTTTAGAATTTCAAACAATTCAACCAAGATGAAATTAAATAAAGACGCGGTTTTTTCTTCAACAATATTGTATTTATTAGCAAACGAGTGCAGTGGCTTTGGGCGTACTTCGACAAGTGCAGTGCCGTCCCATTCGACACTTTTCGCGACCCACCGTCGGCCGCACGCAACCCAATTCGCCGTCGGCGATCGTGAAGATCGGCTTGCGGGTCACCCGAAGATGGAGCGACTCTTTGGGCATCCGATCCTCTCTTAAACTATTTTCTTCTCCAACAGTTGCTATTTGCGTGATGCGGCTTTGGAGACTGTGCGGTCGCTGGAAATTTCGTATGGCTTTACAAGTATTGGAAAGAAGGTTTAATAATCGACGATTAGTATTTCAGGCACACATTAATGAGATTCTAGGGCTCCAGGCTGTCGAAAATGGTTCAGTGGTAATGCTTCGAGAGCTGTCGGACGGATTCAACGCTCACATGCGTGCGCTTTAGCGTTTGGGCACTTCTGAGCTTATCGCAGGATGCATGCAAGAGGTGCTTCGGAAACTTGATCCAGCGAGCCAAGCCAAGTGGGAGGAGCGATTTGAGGAACCAGCGTATGCAAACTCGATTCCGTCGTGGGAATATATATGGCCTCGTTCTTGGAACAGCGATGCAGATCATTGGAGACAGTGGATTTTGCTAGGGAAAGCTATGCGCCGAGCAGTCAGGTGGGCAAGATTAGAAGAAATAACAACTCCAGGTCCACCTTAGTTGAAACTAGCCAAACCCTCTCAGGCTGCGTGCTCTGCAGTAATAGCGCTCACGAAGTCCAGTACTGTCCGAAGTTCAAGGCACTGTCCCCCGAAAATCGCCATACAGAAGCCAAACGACTGTCCCTTTGTATTAATTGCCTTAGAACAGGACATCGATTAAGCCAGTGCACCTCGAGCCACTGTCGTATCTGCGGCGGCAAGCACCATACTACACTTCATTTCAGTAACCCTGATTTGGCTGCAGTCCAAGGTCAGTCAACTGATGCTCCGTCTCCGTCTGCGCCCCCTCTTTCTTATCCGTCTCAGCTTACCACTGAACCATCTACTTCTGCGTCTACCTCGTCTGCACTTATAGCCCAAGGTATCTGTAATGATGTTGTTCTACTTGCCACTGCCACAGTTTTGGTCAAAAATCGTTCCGGAATTTTAGTTCCCTGCCGAGCATTGCTGGATTCCGGCTCCCAGTTACATCTAATAACTTCTCGTTTCGCCAATCAGCTTCAGCTTCGGAAAAGGAAATCATCAACTGCAGTTTCTGGAATTGGCGACTCCAGCTTTGTCACCGATGGATACTCGGTCAGTGTTAGCCTGCATTCTTGCTCATCTGAATTCTCAACCCTCATCACTACTATCGTAGCTTCTAACATAACTGATCGTCAGCCAAGCTTTGGAATTAACACTCATAGCTGCAACATTCCAGCGAACATACCACTAGCGGATCCGGAGTTTCATAGGCCTCAGCGCGTCGATCTATTAATTGGATCAAGTCTGTTTTACGATCTCCTTTGTTTTGGTCAGGTCATTGCCAGGATTGCCTTCAATTCAGAAAACTCGCTTGGGTTGGGTCGTTTCTGGAGGTTGTTCTCGTTTGAATGGTTCGTCTTTAATGGTTGCTCGCCGGCCGTTGTTGCCGAGGCTGACAATCCAGATGAGCAACTTGAAGTGCTTCTTCGGAGGTTTTGGGAGGTTGAGAATTGCATCGAACCAATAGTAAAATCTACCAAAGAAGAGCTGGATTGTGAAGCGCATTTTGTTCAGCATGTCCGTCGATTACAAAATGGCGATTATTGTGTTCGGCTGCCAGCTAAATATAGTTTGGATCTCTTGGGAGAATCTTACAATCAAGCGCGTCGCAGATTCCTGTCCCTTGAGCGGAAGTTAAATCGTCGCCCTGATGTGAAGGATCAGTATGCTGCCTCCATAAATGAGTATCTTGACTTAGGTCATATGTCTCCTGTTCCTGCCCAATCAATCAGCAACTGCCGATATTTTCTACCTCACCATTGCGTCATGAAAGAAGAGAGTTCTACGACCAAGCTTCGGGTCGTATTTTATGGATCCGCTTCAATTTCATCTGGCTACTCCTTGAATGATGTTTTAATAACTGGCCCCGTAATAAAACCTAAACTCTTTCATATTATTGCTCGATTCTGTAAGATGTATCGGTGTGTACGAGTCTCGCCCGAGGACAGCAACTTGCAATGTTTTCTGTGGAGAAACTCCGCGGAAGATGACTTGCACGGTTTAACGATCCTCTCGGACTTGCTGGTCCTGTAATTACCAAATCAAAAATCTTTCTTCAGCGGTTGTGCAATGAGAAGTTATCCTGGGATGAAAGCCTCCCAGCCTCACTGAGTACCGAGTGGCAGGAAATATGCAGCAGTTTTGGCCAGATTCGTCGACTTGAATTTCCTTGTCTTGTCCTCCTTCCAGACTCCGAGCTAGGCTCCGATTCACGGATTCTGCGATGCCAGCATCGAGGCTTATGGTGAATGCATATATGTCGTGTCAAAGGGTCAGCATTTCAGCAGTCACTTACTTTGTGCCAAATCTCGTGTTGCTCCTTTGAAGACACTTACGGTGCCAAAGTTGGAGCTTTGTGGAGCGGAGTTGCTGGCTAGGCTCACATCTGAAATATCTGAAAATAAATGTCTTCAAGGGAAGGAGTTACTGTTGGTGTGATTCTGCGGTTGCACTTTCCTGGATTCGGGATGAGTCGTCAAGATTTAATATATTTGTCGCAAATAGAGTAGCAACGATTCAGGAAATGACCGACAACATGACATAGCGCTATGTTCCCACAGCGTTAAACCCAGCCGACATTCTCTGTCGAGGGCCTCTTCCGACTGAGCTGAAGGTGTTCAGGGCAGCCGCAGACTGCTGAGCGCTCCGCGCCCGACTCGCTCTCGCGCGCTCTTGCTCACGGCACTCTGGAGATCCACCCGGCGCTAGGGCGGCCACTAGCTTGAGCCGGGTTTTTTAGTTACGCTGCCACCCCCGTTACTATCGTTCGCCGTCTTTTTCGGACTACATACATACGAATTCTCGCCTATACATACATTTTGTGAACATAAATAAAATAAACCGAAAATAAACTTAAGTGAACGAAGTGGAATGCATAGACGCACTGGTTTCATTTGACTGGCTTGTGATTGTGAATAACTGGTGATCCGCCCCCTACAAACAGAAGGAGTCTCCCCTTTGGGCTCATGGACCTCCATTTCTTTGCGGCCCCTCAGATGACTGGCCGCCCATGGTACTACCGGATAAGCCAGCCCTTGAGCTTCGCCGGAGTGCTCTTCTGGTAAAATCTCCCTACATTGACATTGTAGCTGATTCCAAGTATGCAAACTCATTTGCTTCCTTGCAACGCGTTTTCGAATACATTTACAAGTTTTGCAATCGCATTCGGCATCGCGGACTGATTGTATCGGACATTGAACATGGAACCCAATTGTTGCTGCGACTAGTCCAGCGTACTCAGCTATGGAAGGACATGAAGTCGCTGCGGCACAGGGGATCAGTTTCCCCATCTAGCTCACTTGCATCGTTGTCGCCATTTATGGATCATTTTGGTCTTCTCTGGACTGAAAAACTCTTCGTTGGATTTTGATGGCCGCCATCCAATTATCTTGCCCAGCAGCCATCCACTAACTCTTTCCATAATCTCTCACTTTCATAAGCGGAATCCCCACGCCCGACCTCGAGCTTTGCTTGGACTAATGCGATCCCAATATTGGCCTATTGGGGGGAGGAAGACGGTAAACAAGGCAGTGAACAAGTGCGTAAGATGCTTTCGAATGAAGCCTAGAGTATTGGAGCATATAATGGCGGATCTTCCAAAGGAGCGGCTCGACGGTTTTCATGCCTTTGAGATCACAGGCGTCGACTTTTGTGGGCCATTTTTCTACAAACCGAAGGCCCGCAATAAGGGTCCAATCAAGTGTTACGTCTGTGTCTTTATTTGCTTCGCTACCAAGGCTGTTCATCTGGAGCTGATTAAGGATTTATCTACACTTGCTTTTCTTCATGGACTAAAGCATATGCACCCGACGAAAACCGCGACAAATTTGGTCAGATAACGTAACAAATTTTGTCGGCGCTAGGAATGAGTTGATGGAGTTAAAACTCCTGTTCCACAGCGATGACCATCAGAAGACTGTGCTGGATTTTTGCTTGGTGGAGTCTATAGACTGGCATTTCATTCCGCATTCCCGCATTTTGGTGGCCTATGGGAGGCTGCAGTTAAGACGGCCAAGTACCACTTCTACCGTGCGATAGGCAACTCGGTTCTTGGATTTGACTAACTGCGGACGTTGTTATGCCACATCGCGGCCGTAATTAATTCAAGACTTTTAGTTTCAATTTCAGAGCGCCCTGCCGATCTGGATTTTCTAACTCCAGCGCACTTCTTGAACGATGGCCCTCCTGCTTCGTTCGCTGAGCCGGACGTCACACAGCTGAAATTCGATCGCTTGGACGGCTGGCAGCGCGTTTCATACCTGCAGCAGCTCTTCTGGTCCCGGTGGAAGAAAGAGTACATCACTTCGCTGCAGCAACGCTCAAAATGGCGCACTGCGAAGCCCAGTTTAGCAGTCGCAGATTTGGTTCTTGTTAAGGATGAGAATCTCTCTCCCATAAAGTGGCCACTGGTGAGGGTGGTCGAGCTTCTACCAGGAAGAGATGGCGTTTCCCGAGTCGCCGTGCTGAAGACCTCATCTGGATTTACAAAACGAGCCGTCAACAAGTTGTGTCTGCTGCCCCTTAAAGATGCTGTTGAAGGACAGGTTTTCAACGGGGGGAGTATGTCGGGTTAAGCAGCATAAGCCATTATATGTTATAGTAAGTGGTGCGGTCTAAAGTAAATGCACATCTCGATGTTAATTATTGCAATGCCCACTGTTTAAAATAGTTTGTTACCGCCTGTGCCTTCGCACGGCAGCGGCTTTTTTTCGCTCACTTATGTATGTATAAACATTCTTCTACTCGGCTTAGCAGCAGCCTGAACTGCTCTAGCTCTCTCCTAATCGCACTCTCTACCGCTCGTTAAACGTTGCCTCATAGGGCACGGCAATTACGTCGTCAGCCCTTGCAATTCAGTCTTGAGCTAAAACATTATTTGATTTGCCAATTTAACCAGTGTCAGCGGCTACATAATATACCTCCCTTGCAGCGGTCGGCTTACGGTGCTCATTCTCCCAGTCTATTACGCTCGGTGCTCTTTGCTCTTATCTTCCCGCAAGAAACGATTCCTACACCGGCTGCCCTTGCATATCGGTATTGCACATAGCTTTGCTTGCGGTTCTTGAGGATGTTCCGCTTCCGCTATGGAGATGGATGCTGCCAACGCTGCTGATGATACCAACGCTGCTGATGCTGCCAACAAAATTCCAATTACCAGGGGAGCAAAACAGGGTGTCTTTTTTAAAGCTTAAATCCACGGAGTTATGCAAAAAAATGAAAAGGTTAGCTGCCGAGTGCCAGAATGAGTCTCTGGTGTCCGACTATTATATGCTAGTTGTAAAGCAAGAACAACTCGATAAGCTGATCGAAAAGTTTGAAATGTTCCACACCGAGCTTGAGGAATTGGATCAAGCCGAGATTCATAGTGGATTAGGTGATATTTTCGAATAGCTTGGGAGTACGGTGAAGGCTTCAATTATGCGGGAAATAGCAAAGAGTAGCGGATACATGCCGCTTCATTCTACCATGGCGAGAGGAAACATTACCGCTGAGTTTGCCGGCTCGCAACTTCTACCACGACGTAGACAGTTACCATCCCTGCCTCCTATACAACTTCCAACTTTCAGCGGAGGATATGCTAACTGGACCGACTTCTACTCCACGTTTGTAACCATCATAGACAATCATCCTGATCTAACCAATGTAGCAAAGTTTCAGCATTTACGTTGCTATTTGCGTGATGCGGCTTTGGAGACTGTGCGGTCGCTGGAAATTTCGTATGGCTTTACAAGTATTGGAAAGAAGGTTTAATAATCGACGATTAGTATTTCAGGCACACATTAATGAGATTCTAGGGCTCCAGGCTGTCGAAAATGGTTCAGTGGTAATGCTTCGAGAGCTGTCGGACGGATTCAACGCTCACATGCGTGCGCTTTAGCGTTTGGGCACTTCTGAGCTTATCGCAGGATGCATGCAAGAGGTGCTTCGGAAACTTGATCCAGCGAGCCAAGCCAAGTGGGAGGAGCGATTTGAGGAACCAGCGTATGCAAACTCGATTCCGTCGTGGGAATATATATGGCCTCGTTCTTGGAACAGCGATGCAGATCATTGGAGACAGTGGATTTTGCTAGGGAAAGCTATGCGCCGAGCAGTCAGGTGGGCAAGATTAGAAAAAATAACAACTCCAGGTCCACCTTAGTTGAAACTAGCCAAACCCTCTCAGGCTGCGTGCTCTGCAGTAATAGCGCTCACGAAGTCCAGTACTGTCCGAAGTTCAAGGCACTGTCCCCCGAAAATCGCCATACAGAAGCCAAACGACTGTCCCTTTGTATTAATTGCCTTAGAACAGGACATCGATTAAGCCAGTGCACCTCGAGCCACTGTCGTATCTGCGGCGGCAAGCACCATACTACACTTCATTTCAGTAACCCTGATTTGGCTGCAGTCCAAGGTCAGTCAACTGATGCTCCGTCTCCGTCTGCGCCCCCTCTTTCTTATCCGTCTCAGCTTACCACTGAACCCTCTACTTCTGCGTCTACCTCGTCTGCACTTATAGCCCAAGGTATCTGTAATGATGTTGTTCTACTTGCCACTGCCACAGTTTTGGTAAAAAATCGTTCCGGAATTTTAGTTCCCTGCCGAGCATTGCTGGATTCCGGCTCCCAGTTACATCTAATAACTTCTCGTTTCGCCAATCAGCTTCAGCTTCGGAAAAGGAAATCATCAACCGCAGTTTCTGGAATTGGCGACTCCAGCTTTGTCACCGATGGATACTCGGTCAGTGTTAGCCTGCATTCTCGCTCATCTGAATTCTCAACCCTCATCACTGCTATCGTAGCTTCTAACATAACTGATCGTCAGCCAAGCTTTGGAATTAAACTCATAGCTGCAACATTCCAGCGAACATACCACTAGCGGATCCGGAGTTTCATAGGCCTCAGCGCGTCGATCTATTAATTGGATCAAGTCTGTTTTACGATCTCCTTTGTTTTGGTCAGGTCATTGCCAGGATTGCCTTCAATTCAGAAAACTCGCTTGGGTTGGGTCGTTTCTGGAGGTTGTTCTCGTTTGAATGGTTCGTCTTTAATGGTTGCTCGCCGGCCGTTGTTGCCGAGGCTGACAATCCAGATGAGCAACTTGAAGTGCTTCTTCGGAGGTTTTGGGAGGTTGAGAATTGCATCGAACCAATAGTAAAATCTACCAAAGAAGAGCTGGATTGTGAAGCGCATTTTGTTCAGCATGTCCGTCGATTACAAAATGGCGATTATTGTGTTCGGCTGCCAGCTAAATATAGTTTGGATCTCTTGGGAGAATCTTACAATCGAGCGCGTCGCAGATTCCTGTCCCTTGAGCGGAAGTTAAATCGTCGCCCTGATGTGAAGGATCAGTATGCTGCCTCCATAAATGAGTATCTTGACTTAGGTCATATGTCTCCTGTTCCTGCCCAATCAATCAGCAACTGCCGATATTTTCTACCTCACCATTGCGTCATGAAAGAAGAGAGTTCTACGACCAAGCTTCGGGTCGTATTTTATGGATCCGCTTCAATTTCATCTGGCTACTCCTTGAATGATGTTTTAATAACTGGCCCCGTAATAAAACCTAAACTCTTTCATATTATTGCTCGATTCTATAAGATGTATCGGTGTGTACGAGTCTCGCCCGAGGACAGCAACTTGCAATGTTTTCTGTGGAGAAACTCCGCGGAAGATGACTTGCACGGTTTAACGATCCTCTCGGACTTGCTGGTCCTGTAATTACCAAATCAAAAATCTTTCTTCAGCGTTTGTGCAATGAGAAGTTATCCTGGATGAAAGCCTCCAGCCTCACTGAGTACCGAGTGGCAGGAAATATGCAGCAGTTTTGGCCAGATTCGTCGACTTGAATTTCCTTGTCTTGTCCTCCTTCCAGACTCCGAGCTAGGCTCCGATTCACGGATTCTGCGATGCCAGCATCGAGACTTATGGTGAATGCATATATGTCGTGTCAAAGGGTCAGCATTTCAGCAGTCACTTACTTTGTGCCAAATCTCGTGTTGCTCCTTTGAAGACACTTACGGTGCCAAAGTTGGAGCTTTGTGGAGCGGAGTTGCTGGCTAGGCTCACATCTGAAATATCTGAAAATAAATGTCTTCAAGGGAAGGAGTTACTGTTGGTGTGATTCTGCGGTTGCACTTTCCTGGATTCGGGATGAGTCGTCAAGATTTAATATATTTGTCGCAAATAGAGTAGCAACGATTCAGGAAATGACCGACAACATGACATAGCGCTATGTTCCCACAGCGTTAAACCCAGCCGACATTCTCTGTCGAGGGCCTCTTCCGACTGAGCTGAAGGTGTTCAGGGCAGCCGCAGACTGCTGAGCGCTCCGCGCCCGACTCGCTCTCGCGCGCTCTTGCTCACGGCACTCTGGAGATCCACCCGGCGCTAGGGCGGCCACTAGCTTGAGCCGGGTTTTTTAGTTACGCTGCCACCCCCGTTACTATCGTTCGCCGTCTTTTTCGGACTACATACATACGAATTCTCGCCTATACATACATTTTGTGAACATAAATAAAATAAACCGAAAATAAACTTAAGTGAACGAAGTGGAATGCATAGACGCACTGGTTTCATTTGACTGGCTTGTGATTGTGAATACCTGGTGATCCGCCCCCTACAAACAGAAGGAGTCTCCCCTTTGGGCTCATGGACCTCCATTTCTTTGCGGCCCCTCAGATGACTGGCCGCCCATGGTACTACCGGATAAGCCAGCCCTTGAGCTTCGCCGGAGTGCTCTTCTGGTAAAATCTCCCTACATTGACATTGTAGCTGATTCCAAGTATGCAAACTCATTTGCTTCCTTGCAACGCGTTTTCGAATACATTTACAAGTTTTGGAATCGCATTTTGCATCCCGGACTGATTGTATCGGACATTGAACATGGAACCCAATTGTTGCTGCGACTAGTTGTAACAAACACGGTCGGAGTCGTTTCGGCCTGCACCCTCTGTCTACTAGTTGGACGGCCTAGCTCAGGGAGATTGGCGTGGATTCAGTGCGGCCTAGACACCTGCGTTACAATATTAAAATCGTAGACAGAGAAATGGGACCTACCAGACAATACGGGAACGGACTGAGATGCGACATACCCCCATTCTGTTGGAGAACCGGTGTGTTCTGGTTCTCCCTCTGTACCCACCCTACCTGTAGAACTCAATCGAGCCTACCCAAAAACATCGCTGCGGCGCGGAGTTCCCTCGGTTCCCTCAATAATAAGAAATTAGTTCATCTTGATCTATTCATATAATTCAGGGGAAAATATCGATAATCTTCTAGGAGCTAACAAGAGTAGATAAGGCATTGACTAAGATATATAATTCATTAAGAGAGAAGTATAACCGTGATGGCTTAGACAAGTAATGGTAACATGAGTTTGTATGACATAAAGAGCTTGACTGACTTAAGAAACTAGAAGGAATTCATAAATATGCCACACGTCATGATCGCCATGCACCGGGATTATCTAATTGACATTCATAAAGCTACGGCAAAGATCAACCTGTTACAAATCAGGGTACGTTGACAAGACCCATGTGCATAACGATCGGTTACCGAGGCCTCAACAAGGCAATCTAGCCCTAACAGCTTTGCGCTATAGTTTATTGTTGCGTCACTCACACATCAATTTTGGCGGCTATGCCGTACTTACGACCTCTTTGTATTACTAGTCCATCGGTGTCAGCAGGCCTGATGACTCAAATGACTGTAGGCGATAGATTTAAATTTGGGTAAAGCAACAGAACAAGCGCAAAATTATAAGAGAGTTTAAAAGTAATATAAGTATGGTGCTACAGCATATCCTCAACAAGGCAATCTAGCCCTAACAGCTTTGCGCTATAGTTTATTGTTGCGTCACTCACACATCAATTTTGGCGGCTATGCCGTACTTACGACCTCTTTGTATTACTAGTCCATCGGTGTCAGCAGGCCTGATGACTCAAATGACTGTAGGCGATAGATTTAAATTTGGGTAAAGCAACAGAACAAGCGCAAAACTATAAGAGAGTTTAAAAGTAATATAAGTATGGTGCTACAGCATATCTAATTTATATAATATTCAAACTCATGTCGATACAAGGTCAGCCACCAAGACTGCAGTAGCCTTGGTTGTAGGTCCGGGTGGTGTGGTCCCGCCACGGGATGGGTATCACGAGAAACGGCACGTGCTTCGAGGTCAGGTCGACCAATGCCACTTATGGCCCTTAGGGTTGGCCGTCTTTCAACTCGGATTTTGCCAATGATGATGACAAGACTGTGGTATTCTCGGTCGTGTATTCTAGGGGGGATGGTCCGAGACCGAGATACGTGGCCCGGGAGCCTGTAGGAGCTTCGAGGTTATGTGACTCACTGCCTCGCGTAGCACTCTTGTGTCTGCCCGTCCTCTGATTCTGATCTTGTCAGGTTTTGGCGATCTAGAGAGGGGCCATGATCAAAACAAAGGCAGCTTAGAGAGCGCACCCATGAATTACCATGTACTACTCACGCTATCACGGTGAAAGTGTAAAGGGCAACGGATAAGAGTTGGCCGGTGCTGGCGCTGTGGCCCGTACGTGCGTGCAGTTGTGTGTTCTGCTGCACGCACCTGGTCCAGGCACAAACTTTGCAGACTCACTGTTGGATCAATCGCCACCGGCACCGCTAACACTACGCCATGCTGGGTTCTCGAAAATGTGAAATTCCGAGGGAAATTATTCTGGCGCTGGGTACGCGCAGTCGCACAGGTGTGGGGGATCAGTTACTTGGGAGCTGAAAGCGTTGAGGTTCCATCCGGATTTCCAACCTCTCCCAGGTTATGTAACTGGTGAAAATTTTCCACACGTGGTGTGCCGAAATTAGTTTCCGTGAATTTCTTGTAACTAAACATCTCTTGGGCGTGGCTTGCAGAAGAATAAATGCAAGCTCAGAGTGCAAGTCCCATGAGCTTTGAAGTTGGAGATCGCTTTGACCTTGGCACGTTTAGAGAAGAACTTCCCTTGCAGAAGGTTGAGCGTAAAGCTCATGAGCATAGAGTGGGAGAGCAAAATTCCCGAGCTTTGATCTTGGAAAGCTTTTACCAGAACGGTCAGCATGCGTGTGCATGCAAGTAGGGCTTGCGATAAGCTTTACAGTGGCTTCCCTGACAACCTGCCTGGCTGTGCAACATATGCACTTATCACAGTCGCCTCCGAAATAAGTGTCCCAGTCCCATATACATGCCTATACATATATGTACATGTCTGAGGCAACACACAATCCTGCCTTCTCGCACCCTTACAACACCCCCCGCCAGATTTTATCTTCGGGTGCTGGCCTGAGATAAAATCGACAATAGAAACAAAGAAGGGGTGCACCCTTGTGAGCCTCACCAGATATCCTTTGCGTGGAACTTCCCCAACTCCTTGCCATTCATATCTTCCAAAAGATAAATTGACTGACCCACGGGACATGTCCGGACGAGGAACTGGTCTAGGACGGGAACTACGAAAGAACTCTTCGTGTCGATGGCATTCTTTGCGCAAACTGGCCAAGTCTGGAGTATCGATGTGCAACAACTCTAGCTTCAAGTCTGGCTTAAGGTTGTGCCTAACTTCAATCGCTAAGTCGCTATCTAACATGGGTTCCCGCAAAGAATCCGCTATCGCTAAAATCGCATCTAAGTATTCATCAAAGGTTTCATTACTATTTTGTTTGCGTCGGCGCATGGCCTCCTTTATATCACGATCCGTTCGCTGAGCCTGATATCGCTCTTGCAATCGACTACACAATTCACGCCAAGTCATATGTTCAGCTGTCCTATGAACACGCCAATAAAAGGTCAGGGCTGGACCTGAGAACAGAAGATGAGCAAACTGAGCTAAAAGATCAAAATTCCCATTCAGACATTGAGAAGTCAAGCAATTCACTCTATACACGAAGTCTTCTATGGCAAGATCATTCGCCAAGCCACTGAACTTGATACGCCAATTAGAAATAAGGTTCGAGATTCTTTCCGGACGCTCACTCATCGAATCATTCAAATTAACCCGAGCACTGAAATTTCCAGGCCTCTGGCTATTACTTCGAGCATTACTGGCATTGCTGAGCCGTGGGGAGCTAGCAGTATATCACTCTCCCAGTCAAGTTGACCCTCGTTTTGAATGTCACGAATGTCGTGCACGTCACGAGCCTGAGTCGATAACGTTAGGCTGCGCACTGCAGCACTCAGCTGTTCAGTCATGGTGGCAGTCACACTAGCTCTAAAGGTATCCAAAGAGTTGTTAATCAACTGCTGTATACGGTCGTCTGTGAGTTCCCTCCAATCAGAAGTTACTCCAGGCCGAGAAACATTACGTCTTGGATTTGGGTTCTGGTTAATTCGGGTGTTAGTTGGGTTGCTCGTGTTGCGAGAAACTGATCTGGTGTTTATGCGAGGTCTCGGAACTGCTCCGGTCTGGGATTGCGCGGAACTCGCAGCATCTTGGCCAATCGTTGAAGATGGTGGCCTCGAATCGATCACAGGGCTTTCCCTGATTTGCATCATTACTCGAGAACAAAACTGCCTGCACACAGGACAGGTCTCGTTGGTCGCTAACCACTCTAATAGACAGGACTTGTGAAATTTGTGCTTACAGGGTGTCTCCACTGATTCCCTCTCCGCACTGTTGTCACTACAAATGATGCATGCTACTTGTTCGCCTGAGCCAGACAATCTCAAGTCTTCTACGCTCCGTCTCACCGCCATCTCAAAGGAATAATAAGAGTTTGCTATACTCTCTAATGAGGACGAGAAAATTGCAATAAGCCTTGGGTTTCAAAAAAACAACGTCAATAATAAACGAAATTCTATTAGGTATCGATATCAAAATTTATCAAGAGGGACTTTCCTCAAGCCCTCGCTCCGCAGCAATATTTAAATAGGACTATGACACATCCCAAAATCCGTTTACGAAATCTACAAAAACAAGGTGAATGTCTTGTCTGACTGAAAGAGGAACAGATCGAAATTCTCCAATCTGAACAATCTCAATTCCAGAGAGAAAGATGCAAATTTTCTAACTATCTATTAAGCGGCATAGAACCGAATTGAATCAGAACTAAGATTCCTGCCCAATCAGATAGATAGATCTAAACCTTCCAGTTGTCTATCACGCGGCATAGGACCGACTTGAGTCAGAACTAAGATTCCTGCACAATGAGACACTAGACCATGGAATTGATTCCACATGTAGTACGTGATTTTTCATGTCGAAAAGAAACTACTAACATAAATCAATTAATTGGAACTACTCTATCTCCTGGTCTGGCTCCGACTCGAATACCATCAGAATGCCAGCAATTCCGAGTAAGATTGAGAGTACCATCTGAATCTAAAAACAAAATATGTGGGTGGTGACTGGTTTGGGAGAAGGATTGGGAAGGGTTCTGGGAGGAAGCAAGGGGCATGTATACTGTAAACTGGACGTATACACTTCTTCGGGCCCCACGTTGGGCGCCATTTAATATGTAACAAACACGGTCGGAGTCGTTTCGGCCTGCACCCTCTGTCTACTAGTTGGACGGCCTAGCTCAGGGAGATTGGCGTGGATTCAGTGCGGCCTAGACACCTGCGTTACAATATTAAAATCGTAGACAGAGAAATGGGACCTACCAGACAATACGGGAACGGACTGAGATGCGACATACCCCATTCTGTTGGAGAACCGGTGTGTTCTGGTTCTCCCTCTGTACCCACCCTACCTGTAGAACTCAATCGAGCCTACCCAAAAACATCGCTGCGGCGCGGAGTTCCCTCGGTTCCCTCAATAATAAGAAATTAGTTCATCTTGATCTATTCATATAATTCAGGGGAAAATATCGATAATCTTCTAGGAGCTAACAAGAGTAGATAAGGCATTGACTAAGATATATAATTCATTAAGAGAGAAGTATAACCGTGATGGCTTAGACAAGTAATGGTAACATGAGTTTGTATGACATAAAGAGCTTGACTGACTTAAGAAACTAGAAGGAATTCATAAATATGCCACACGTCATGATCGCCATGCACCGGGATTATCTAATTGACATTCATAAAGCTACGGCAAAGATCAACCTGTTACAAATCAGGGTACGTTGACAAGACCCATGTGCATAACGATCGGTTACCGAGGCCTCAACAAGGCAATCTAGCCCTAACAGCTTTGCGCTATAGTTTATTGTTGCGTCACTCACACATCAATTTTGGCGGCTATGCCGTACTTACGACCTCTTTGTATTACTAGTCCATCGGTGTCAGCAGGCCTGATGACTCAAATGACTGTAGGCGATAGATTTAAATTTGGGTAAAGCAACAGAACAAGCGCAAAACTATAAGAGAGTTTAAAAGTAATATAAGTATGGTGCTACAGCATATCTAATTTATATAATATTCAAACTCATGTCGATACAAGGTCAGCCACCAAGACTGCAGTAGCCTTGGTTGTAGGTCCGGGTGGTGTGGTCCCGCCACGGGATGGGTATCACGAGAAACGGCACGTGCTTCGAGGTCAGGTCGACCAATGCCACTTATGGCCCTTAGGGTTGGCCGTCTTTCAACTCGGATTTTGCCAATGATGATGACAAGACTGTGGTATTCTCGGTCGTGTATTCTAGGGGGGATGGTCCGAGACCGAGATACGTGGCCCGGGAGCCTGTAGGAGCTTCGAGGTTATGTGACTCACTGCCTCGCGTAGCACTCTTGTGTCTGCCCGTCCTCTGATTCTGATCTTGTCAGGTTTTGGCGATCTAGAGAGGGGCCATGATCAAAACAAAGGCAGCTTAGAGAGCGCACCCATGAATTACCATGTACTACTCACGCTATCACGGTGAAAGTGTAAAGGGCAACGGATAAGAGTTGGCCGGTGCTGGCGCTGTGGCCCGTACGTGCGTGCAGTTGTGTGTTCTGCTGCACGCACCTGGTCCAGGCACAAACTTTGCAGACTCACTGTTGGATCAATCGCCACCGGCACCGCTAACACTACGCCATGCTGGGTTCTCGAAAATGTGAAATTCCGAGGGAAATTATTCTGGCGCTGGGTACGCGCAGTCGCACAGGTGTGGGGGATCAGTTACTTGGGAGCTGAAAGCGTTGAGGTTCCATCCGGATTTCCAACCTCTCCCAGGTTATGTAACTGGTGAAAATTTTCCACACGTGGTGTGCCGAAATTAGTTTCCGTGAATTTCTTGTAACTAAACATCTCTTGGGCGTGGCTTGCAGAAGAATAAATGCAAGCTCAGAGTGCAAGTCCCATGAGCTTTGAAGTTGGAGATCGCTTTGACCTTGGCACGTTTAGAGAAGAACTTCCCTTGCAGAAGGTTGAGCGTAAAGCTCATGAGCATAGAGTGGGAGAGCAAAATTCCCGAGCTTTGATCTTGGAAAGCTTTTACCAGAACGGTCAGCATGCGTGTGCATGCAAGTAGGGCTTGCGATAAGCTTTACAGTGGCTTCCCTGACAACCTGCCTGGCTGTGCAACATATGCACTTATCACAGTCGCCTCCGAAATAAGTGTCCCAGTCCCATATACATGCCTATACATATATGTACATGTCTGAGGCAACACACAATCCTGCCTTCTCGCACCCTTACATAGTCCAGCGTACTCAGCTATGGAAGGACATGAAGTCGCTGCGGCACAGGGGATCAGTTTCCCCATCTAGCTCACTTGCATCGTTGTCGCCATTTATGGATCATTTTGGTCTTCTCTGGACTGAAAAACTCTTCGTTGGATTTTGATGGCCGCCATCCAATTATCTTGCCCAGCAGCCATCCACTAACTCTTTCCATAATCTCTCACTTTCATAAGCGGAATCCCCACGCCCGACCTCGAGCTTTGCTTGGACTAATGCGATCCCAATATTGGCCTATTGGGGGGAGGAAGACGGTAAACAAGGCAGTGAACAAGTGCGTAAGATGCTTTCGAATGAAGCCTAGAGTATTGGAGCATATAATGGCGGATCTTCCAAAGGAGCGGCTCGACGGTTTTCATGCCTTTGAGATCACAGGCGTCGACTTTTGTGGGCCATTTTTCTACAAACCGAAGGCACGCAATAAGAGTCCAATCAAGTGTTACGTCTGTGTCTTTATTTGCTTCGCTACCAAGGCTGTTCATCTGGAGCTGATTAAGGATTTATCTACACTTGCTTTTCTTCATGGACTAAAGCATATGCACCCGACGAAAACCGCGACAAATTTGGTCAGATAACGTAACAAATTTTGTCGGCGCTAGGATTGAGTTGATGGAGTTAAAACTCCTGTTCCACAGCGATGACCATCAGAAGACTGTGCTGGATTTTTGCTTGGTGGAGTCTATAGACTGGCATTTCATTCCGCATTCCCGCATTTTGGTGGCCTATGGGAGGCTGCAGTTAAGACGGCCAAGTACCACTTCTACCGTGCGATAGGCAACTCGGTTCTTGGATTTGACTAACTGCGGACGTTGTTATGCCACATCGCGGCCGTAATTAATTCAAGACTTTTAGTTTCAATTTCAGAGCGCCCTGCCGATCTGGATTTTCTAACTCCAGCGCACTTCTTGAACGATGGCCCTCCTGCTTCGTTCGCTGAGCCGGACGTCACACAGCTGAAATTCGATCGCTTGGACGGCTGGCAGCCCGTTTCATACCTGCAGCAGCTCTTCTGGTCCCGGTGGAAGAAAGAGTACATCACTTCACTGCAGCAACGCTCAAAATGGCGCACTGCGAAGCCCAGTTTAGCAGTCGCAGATTTGGTTCTTGTTAAGGATGAGAATCTCTCTCCCATAAAGTGGCCACTGGTGAGGGTGGTCGAGCTTCTACCAGGAAGAGATGGCGTTTCCCGAGTCGCCGTGCTGAAGACCTCATCTGGATTTACAAAACGAGCCGTCAACAAGTTGTGTCTGCTGCCCCTTAAAGATGCTGTTGAAGGACAGGTTTTCAACGGGGGGAGTATGTCGGGTCAAGCAGCATAAACCATTATATGTTATAGTAAGTGATGCGGTCTAAAGTAAATGCACATCTCGATGTTAATTATTGCAGTGCCCACTGTTTAAAATAGTTTGTTACCGCCTGTGCCTTCGCACGGCAGCGGCTTTTTTTCGCTCACTTATGTATGTATAAACATTCTTCTACTCGGCTTAGCAGCAGCCTGAACTGCTCTAGCTCTCTCCTAATCGCACTCTCTACCGCTCGTTAAACGTTGCCTCATAGGGCACGGCAATTACGTCGTCAGCCCTTGCAATTCAGTCTTGAGCTAAAACATTATTTGATTTGCCAATTTAACCAGTGTCAGCGGCTACATAATATACCTCCCTTGCAGCGGTCGGCTTACGGTGCTCATTCTCCCAGTCTATTACGCTCGGTGCTCTTTGCTCTTATCTTCCCGCAAGAAACGATTCCCACACCGGCTGCCCTTGCATATCGGTATTGCACATAGCTTTGCTTGCGGTTCTTGAGGATGTTCCGCTTCCGCTATGGAGATGGATACTGCCAACGCTGCTGTTGATGCTGCCAACGCTGCTGATGATACCAACGCTGCTGATGCTGCCAACAAAATTCCAATTACCAGGGGAGCAAAACAGGGTGTCTTTTTTAAAGCTTAAATCCACGGAGTTATGCGAAAAAATGAAAAGGTTAGCTGCCGAGTGCCAGAATGAGTCTCTGGTGTCCGACTATTACATGCTAGTTGTAAAGCAAGAACAACTCGATAAGCTGATCGAAAAGTTTGAAATGTTCCACACCGAGCTTGAGGAGTTGGATCAAGCCGAGATTCATAGTGGATTAGGTGATATTTTCGAATAGCTTGGGAGTACGGTGAAGGCTTCAATTATGCGGGAAATAGCAAAGAGTAGCGGATACATGCCGCTTCATTCTACCATGGCGAGAGAAAACATTACCGCTGAGTTTGCCGGCTCGCAACTTCTACCACGACGTAGACAGTTACCATCCCTGCCTCCTATACAACTTCCAACTTTCAGCGGAGGATATGCTAACTGGACCGACTTCTACTCCACGTTTGTAACCATCATAGACAATCATCCTGATCTAACCAATGTAGCAAAGTTTCAGCATTTACGTTGCTATTTGCGTGATGCGGCTTTGGAGACTGTGCGGTCGCTGGAAATTTTGGATGGCTTTACAAGTATTGGAAAGAAGGTTTAATAATCGACGATTAGTATTTAAGGCACACATTAATGAGATCCTAGGGCTCCAGGCTGTCGAAAATGGTTCAGTGGTAATGCTTCGAGAGCTGTCGGACGGATTCAACGCTCACATGCGTGCGCTTCAGCGTTTGGGCACTTCTGAGCTTATCGCAGGATGCATGCAAGAGGTGCTTCGGAAACTTGATCCAGCGAGCCAAGCCAAGTGGGAGGAGCGATTTGAGGAACCAGCGTATGCAAACTTGATTCCGTCGTGGGAATATATATGGCCTCGTTCTTGGAACAGCGATGCAGATCATTGGAGACAGTGGATTTTGCTAGGGAAAGCTATGCGCCGAGCAGTCAGGTGGGCAAGATTAGAAAACATAACAATTCCAGGTCCACCTTGGTTGAAACTAGCCAAACCTTCTCAGGCTGCGTGCTCTGCAGTAATAGCGCTCACGAAGTCCAGTACTGTCCGAAGTTCAAGGCACTGTCCCCCGAAAATCGCCATACAGAAGCCAAACGACTGTCCCTTTGTATTAATTGCCTTAGAACAGGACATCGATTAAGCCAGTGCACCTCGAGCCACTGTCGTATCTGCGGCGGCAAGCACCATACTACACTTCATTTCAGTAACCCTGATTTGGCTGCAGTCCAAGGTCAGTCAACTGATGCTCCGTCTCCGTCTGCGCCCCCTCTTTCTTATCCGTCTCAGCTTACCACTGAACCCTCTACTTCTGCGTCTACCTCGTCTGCACTTATAGCCCAAGGTATCTGTAATGATGTTGTTCTACTTGCCACTGCCACAGTTTTGGTAAAAAATCGTTCCGGAATTTTAGTTCCCTGCCGAGCATTGCTGGATTCCGGCTCCCAGTTACATCTAATAACTTCTCGTTTCGCCAATCAGCTTCAGCTTCGGAAAAGGAAATCATCAACCGCAGTTTCTGGAATTGGCGACTCCAGCTTTGTCACCGATGGATACTCGGTCAGTGTTAGCCTGCATTCTCGCTCATCTGAATTCTCAACCCTCATCACTGCTATCGTAGCTTCTAACATAACTGATCGTCAGCCAAGCTTTGGAATTAACACTCATAGCTGCAACATTCCAGCGAACATACCACTAGCGGATCCGGAGTTTCATAGGCCTCAGCGCGTCGATCTATTAATTGGATCAAGTCTGTTTTACGATCTCCTTTGTTTTGGTCAGGTCATTGCCAGGATTGCCTTCAATTCAGAAAACTCGCTTGGGTTGGGTCGTTTCTGGAGGTTGTTCTCGTTTGAATGGTTCGTCTTTAATGGTTGCTCGCCGGCCGTTGTTGCCGAGGCTGACAATCCAGATGAGCAACTTGAAGTGCTTCTGCGGAGGTTTTGGGAGGTTGAGAATTGCATCGAACCAATAGTAAAATCTACCAAAGAAGAGCTGGATTGTGAAGCGCATTTTGTTCAGCATGTCCGTCGATTACAAAATGGCGATTATTGTGTTCGGCTGCCAGCTAAATATAGTTTGGATCTCTTGGGAGAATCTTACAATCGAGCGCGTCGCAGATTCCTGTCCCTTGAGCGGAAGTTAAATCGTCGCCCTGATGTGAAGGATCAGTATGCTGCCTCCATAAATGAGTATCTTGACTTAGGTCATATGTCTCCTGTTCCTGCCCAATCAATCAGCAACTGCCGATATTTTCTACCTCCCCATTGCGTCATGAAAGAAGAGAGTTCTACGACCAAGCATCGGGTCGTATTTTATGGATCCGCTTCAATTTCATCTGGCTACTCCTTGAATGATGTTTTAATAACTGGCCCCGTAATAAAACCTAAACTCTTTCATATTATTGCTCGATTCTGTAAGATGTATCGGTGTGTACGAGTCTCGCCCGAGGACAGCAACTTGCAATGTTTTCTGTGGAGAAACTCCGCGGAAGATGACTTGCGCGGTATAACGATCCTCTCGGACTTGCTGGTCCTGTAATTACCAAATCAAAAATCTTTCTTCAGCGTTTGTGCAATGAGAAGCTAGCCTGGGATGAAAGCCTCCCAGCCTCACTGAGTACCGAGTGGCAGGAAATATGCAGCAGTTTTGGCCAGATTCGTCGACTTGAATTTCCTTGTCTTGTCCTCCTTCCAGACTCCGAGCTAGGCTCCGATTCACGGATTCTGCGATGCCAGCATCGAGGCTTATGGTGAATGCATATATGTCGTGTCAAAGGGTCAGCATTTCAGCAGTCACTTACTTTGTGCCAAATCTCGTGTTGCTCCTTTGAAGACACTTACGGTGCCAAAGTTGGAGCTTTGTGGAGCGGAGTTGCTGGCTAGGCTCACATCTGAAATATCTGAAAATAAATGTCTTCAAGGGAAGGAGTTACTGTTGGTGTGATTCTGCGGTTGCACTTTCCTGGATTCGGGATGAGTCGTCAAGATTTAATATATTTGTCGCAAATAGAGTAGCAACGATTCAGGAAATGACCGACAACATGACATGGCGCTATGTTCCCACAGCGTTAAACCCAGCCGACATTCTCTGTCGAGGGCCTCTTCCGACTGAGCTGAAGGTGTTCAGGGCAGCCGTAGACTGCTGAGCGCTCCGCGCCTGACTCGCTCTCGCGCGCTCTTGCGCACGGCACTCTGGAGATCCACCCGGCGCTAGGGCGGCCACTAGCTTGAGCCGGATTTTTTAGTTACGCTGCCACCCCCGTTACTATCGTTCGCCGTCTTTTTCGGACTACATACATACGAATTCTCGCCTATACATACATTTTGTGAACATAAATAAAATAAACCGAAAATAAACTTAAGTGAACGAAGTGGAATGCATAGACGCACTGGTTTCATTTGACTGGCTTGTGATTGTGAATACCTGGTGATCCGCCCCCTACAAACAGAAGGAGTCTCCCCTTTGGGCTCATGGACCTCCATTTCTTTGCGGCCCCTCAGATGACTGGCCGCCCATGGTACTACCGGATAAGCCAGCCCTTGAGCTTCGCCGGAGTGCTCTTCTGGTAAAATCTCCCTACATTGACGTTGTAGCTGATTCCAAGTATGCAAACTCATTTGCTTCCTTGCAACGCGTTTTCGAATACATTTACAAGTTTTGCAATCGCATTCGGCATCCCGGACTGATTGTCTCGGACATTGAACATGGAACCCAATTGTTGCTGTGACTAGTCCAGCGTACTCAGCTATGGAAGGACATGAAGTCGCTGCGGCACAGGGGATCAGTTTCCCCATCTAGCTCACTTGCATCGTTGTCGCCATTTATGGATCATTTTGGTCTTCTCAGGGTTGATGGTCGACTGAAGAACTCTTCGTTGGATTTTGATGGCCGCCATCCAATTATCTTGCCCAGCAGCCATCCACTAGCTCTTTCCATAATCTCTCACTTTCATAAGCGGAATCTCCACGCTGGACCTCGAGCTTTGCTTGGATTAATGCGATCCCAATATTGGCCTATTGGGGGAGGAAGACGGTAAACAAGGCAGTGAACAAGTGCGTAAGATGCTTTCGAATGAAGCCTAGAGTATTGGAGCATATAATGGCGGATCTTCCAAAGGAGCGGCTCGACGGTTTTCATGCCTTTGAGATCACAGGCGTCGACTTTTGTGGGCCATTTTTCTACAAACCGAAGGCACGCAATAAGAGTCCAATCAAGTGTTACGTCTGTGTCTTTATTTGCTTCGCTACCAAGGCTGTTCATCTGGAGCTGATTAAGGATTTATCTACACTTGCTTTTCTTCATGGACTAAAGCATATGCACCCGACGAAAACCGCGACAAATTTGGTCAGATAACGTAACAAATTTTGTCGGCGCTAGGATTGAGTTGATGGAGTTAAAACTCCTGTTCCACAGCGATGACCATCAGAAGACTGTGCTGGATTTTTGCTTGGTGGAGTCTATAGACTGGCATTTCATTCCGCATTCCCGCATTTTGGTGGCCTATGGGAGGCTGCAGTTAAGACGGCCAAGTACCACTTCTACCGTGCGATAGGCAACTCGGTTCTTGGATTTGACTAACTGCGGACGTTGTTATGCCACATCGCGGCCGTAATTAATTCAAGACTTTTAGTTTCAATTTCAGAGCGCCCTGCCGATCTGGATTTTCTAACTCCAGCGCACTTCTTGAACGATGGCCCTCCTGCTTCGTTCGCTGAGCCGGACGTCACACAGCTGAAATTCGATCGCTTGGACGGCTGGCAGCGCGTTTCATACCTGCAGCAGCTCTTCTGGTCCCGGTGGAAGAAAGAGTACATCACTTCGCTGCAGCAACGCTCAAAATGGCGCACTGCGAAGCCCAGTTTAGCAGTCGCAGATTTGGTTCTTGTTAAGGATGAGAATCTCCCTCCCATAAAGTGGCCACTGGTGAGGGTGGTCGAGCTTCTTCCAGGAAGAGATGGCGTTTCCCGAGTCGCCGTGCTGAAGACCTCATCTGGATTTACAAAACGAGCCGTCAACAAGTTGTGTCTGCTGCCCCTTAAAGATGCTGTTGAAGGACAGGTTTTCAACGGGGGAGTATGTCGGGTCAAGCAGCATAAGCCATTATATGTTATAGTAAGTGGTGCGGTCTAAAGTAAATGCACATCTCGATGTTAATTATTGCAATGCCCACTGTTTAAAATAGTTTGTTACCGCCTGTGCCTTCGCACGGCAGCGGCTTTTTTTCGCTCACTTATGTATGTATAAACATTCTTCTACTCGGCTTAGCAGCAGCCTGAACTGCTCTAGCTCTCTCCTAATCGCACTCTCTACCGCTCGTTAAACGTTGCCTCATGGGGCACGGCAATTACGTCGTCAGCCCTTGCAATTCAGTCTTGAGCTAAAACATTATTTGATTTGCCAATTTAACCAGTGTCAGCGGCAACATAATATACCTCCCTTGCAGCGGTCGGCTTACGGTGCTCATTCTCCCAGTCTATTACGCTCGGTGCTCTTTGCTCTTATCTTCCCGCAAGAAACGATTCCCACACCGGCTGCCCTTGCATATCGGTATTGCACATAGCTTTGCTTGCGGTTCTTGAGGATGTTCCGCTTCCGCTATGGAGATGGATGCTGCCAACGCTGCTGTTGATGCTGCCAACGCTGCTGATGATACCAACGCTGCTGATGCTGCCAACAAAATTCCAATTACCAGGGGAGCAAAACAGGGTGTCTTTTTTAAAGCTTAAATCCACGGAGTTATGCGAAAAAATGAAAAGGTTAGCTGCCGAGTGCCAGAATGAGTCTCTGGTGTCCGACTATTATATGCTAGTTGTAAAGCAAGAACAACTCGATAAGCTGATCGAAAAGTTTGAAATGTTCCACACCGAGCTTGAGGAGTTGGATCAAGCCGAGATTCATAGTGGATTAGGTGATATTTTCGAATAGCTTGGGAGTACGGTGAAGGCTTCAATTATGCGGGAAATAGCAAAGAGTAGCGGACACATGCCGCTTCATTCTACCATGGCGAGAGGAAACATTACCGCTGAGTTTGCCGGCTCGCAACTTCTACCACGACGTAGACAGTTACCATCCCTGCCTCCTATAAAACTTCCAACTTTCAGCGGAGGATATGCTAACTGGACCGACTTCTACTCCACGTTTGTAACCATCATAGACAATCATCCTGGATCTAACCAATGTAGCAAAAGTTTCAGCATTTACGTTGCTATTTGCGTGATGCGGCTTTGGAGACTGTGCGGTCGCTGGAAATTTCGGATGGCTTTACAATTATTGGAAAGAAGGTTTAATAATCGACGATTAGTATTTAAGGCACACATTAATGAGATCCTAGGGCTCCAGGCTGTCGAAAATGGTTCAGTGGTAATGCTTCGAGAGCTGTCGGACGGATTCAACGCTCACATGCGTGCGCTTCAGCGTTTGGGCACTTCTGAGCTTATCGCAGGATGCATGCAAGAGGTGCTTCGGAAACTTGATCCAGCGAGCCAAGCCAAGTGGGAGGATGCGATTTGAGGAACCAGCGTATGCAAACTTGATTCCGTCGTGGGAATATATATGGCCTCGTTCTTGGAACAGCGATGCAGATCATTGGAGACAGTGGATTTTGCTAGGGAAAGCTATGCGCCGAGCAGTCAGGTGGGCAAGATTAGAAAACATAACAATTCCAGGTCCACCTTGGTTGAAACTAGCCAAACCTTCTCAGGCTGCGTGCTCTGCAGTAATAGCGCTTACGAAGTCCAGTACTGTCCGAAGTTCAAGGCACTGTCCCCCGAAAATCGCCATACAGAAGCCAAACGACTGTCCCTTTGTATTAATTGCCTTAGAACAGGACATCGATTAAGCCAGTGCACCTCGAGCCACTGTCGTATCTGCGGCGGCAAGCACCATACTACACTTCATTTCAGTAACCCTGATTTGGCTGCAGTCCAAGGTCAGTCAACTGATGCTCCGTCTCCGTCTGCGCCCCCTCTTTCTTATCCGTCTCAGCTTACCACTGAACCCTCTACTTCTGCGTCTACCTCGTCTGCACTTATAGCCCAAGGTATCTGTAATGATGTTGTTCTATTTGCCACTGCCACAGTTTTGGTCAAAAATCGTTCCGGAATTTTAGTTCCCTGCCGAGCATTGCTGGATTCCGGCTCCCAGTTACATCTAATAACTTCTCGTTTCGCCAATCAGCTTCAGCTTCGGAAAAGGAAATCATCAACTGCAGTTTCTGGAATTGGCGACTCCAGCTTTGTCACCGATGGATACTCGGTCAGTGTTAGCCTGCATTCTCGCTCATCTGAATTCTCAACCCTCATCACTACTATCGTAGCTTCTAACATAACTGATCGTCAGCCAAGCTTTGGAATTAATACTCATAGCTGCAACATTCCAGCGAACATACCACTAGCGGATCCGGAGTTTCATAGGCCTCAGCGCGTCGATCTATTAATTGGATCAAGTCTGTTTTACGATCTCCTTTGTTTTGGTCAGGTCATTGCCAGGATTGCCTTCAATTCAGAAAACTCGCTTGGGTTGGGTCGTTTCTGGAGGTTGTTCTCGTTTGAATGGTTCGTCTTTAATGGTTGCTCGCCGGCCGTTGTTGCCGAGGCTGACAATCCAGATGAGCAACTTGAAGTGCTTCTTCGGAGGTTTTGGGAGGTTGAGAATTGCATCGAACCAATAGTAAAATCTACCAAAGAAGAGCTGGATTGTGAAGCGCATTTTTTCAGCATGTCCGTCGATTACAAAATGGCGATTATTGTGTTCGGCTGCCAGCTAAATATAGTTTGGATCTCTTGGGAGAATCTTACAATCAAGCGCGTCGCAGATTCCTGTCCCTTGAGCGGAAGTTAAATCGTCGCCTTGATGTGAAGGCTCAGTATGCTGCCTTCATAAATGAGTATCTTGACTTAGGTCATATGTCTCCTGTTCCTGCCCAATCAATCAGCAACTGCCGATATTTTCTACCTCACCATTGCGTCATGAAAGAAGAGAGTTCTACGACCAAGCTTCGGGTCGTATTTTATGGATCCGCTTCAATTTCATCTGGCTACTCCTTGAATGATGTTTTAATAACTGGCCCCGTAATAAAACCTAAACTCTTTCATATTATTGCTCGATTCTGTAAGATGTATCGGTGTGTACGAGTCTCGCCCGAGGACAGCAACTTGCAATGTTTTCTGTGGAGAAACTCCACCGAAGATGACTTGCGCGGTTTAACGATCCTCTCGGACTTGCTGGTCCTGTAATTACCAAATCAAAAATCTTTCTTCAGCGTTTGTGCAATGAGAAGTTAGCCTGGGATGAAAGCCTCCCAGCCTCACTGAGTACCGAGTGGCAGGAAATATGCAGCAGTTTTGGCCAGATTCGTCGACTTGAATTTCCTTGTCTTGTCCTCCTTCCAGACTCCGAGCTAGGCTCCGATTCACGGATTCTGCGATGCCAGCATCGAGGCTTATGGTGAATGCATATATGTCGTGTCAAAGGGTCAGCATTTCAGCAGTCACTTACTTTGTGCCAAATCTCGTGTTGCTCCTTTGAAGACACTTACGGTGCCAAAGTTGGAGCTTTGTGGAGCGGAGTTGCTGGCTAGGCTAACATCTGAAATATCTGAAAATAAATGTCTTCAAGGGAAGGAGTTACTGTTGGTGTGATTCTGCGTCAAGATTTAATATATTTGTCGCAAATAGAGTAGCAACGATTCAGGAAATGACCGACAACATGACATGGCGCTATGTTCCCACAGCGCTAAACCCAGCCGACTGAGCTGAAGGTGTTCAGGGCAGCCGTAGACTGCTGAGCGCTCCGCGCCTGACTCGCTCTCGCGCGCTCTTGCGCACGGCACTCTGGAGATCCACCCGGCGCTAGGGCGGCCACTAGCTTGAGCCGGGTTTTTTAGTTACGCTGCCACCCACGTTACTATCGTTCGCCGTCTTTTTCGGACTACATACATACGAATTCTCGCCTATACATACATTTTGTGAACATAAATAAAATAAACCGAAAATAAACTTAAGTGAACGAAGTGGAATGCATAGACGCACTGGTTTCATTTGACTGGCTTGTGATTGTGAATACCTGGTGATCCGCCCCCTACAAACAGAAGGAGTCTCCCCTTTGGGCTCATGGACCTCCATTTCTTTGCGGCCCCTCAGATGACTGGCCGCCCATGGTACTAGCGGATAAGCCAGCCCTTCAGCTTCGCCGGAGTGCTCTTCTGGTAAAATCTCCCTACATTGACATTGTAGCTGATTCCAAGTATGCAAACTCATTTGCTTCCTTGCAACGCGTTTTCGAATACATTTACAAGTTTTGCAATCGCATTCGGCATCCCGGACTGATTGTCTCGGACATTGAACATGGAACCCAATTGTTGCTACGACTAGTCCAGCGTACTCAGCTATGGAAGGACATGAAGTCGCTGCGGCACAGGGGATCAGTTTCCCCATCTAGCTCACTTGCATCGTTGTCGCCATTTATGGATCATTTTGGTCTTCTCAGGGTTGATGGTCGACTGAAGAACTCTTCGTTGGATTTTGATGGCCGCCATCCAATTATCTGGCCCAGCAGCCATCCACTAGCTCTTTCCATAATCTCTCACTTTCATAAGCGGAATCTCCACGCTGGACCTCGAGCTTTGCTTGGACTAATGCGATCCCAATATTGGCCTATTGGGGGGAGGAAGACGGTAAACAAGGCAGTGAACAAGTGCGTAAGATGCTTTCGAATGAAGCCTAGAGTATTGGAGCATATAATGGCGGATCTTCCAAAGGAGCGGCTCGACGGTTCTCATGCCTTTGAGATCACAGGCGTCGACTTTTTCTACAAACCGAAGGCCCGCAATAAGGGTCCAATCAAGTGTTACGTCTGTGTCTTTATTTGCTTCGCTACCAAGGCTGTTCATCTGGAGCTGATTAAGGATTTATCTACACTTGCTTTTCTTCATGGACTAAAGCATATGCACCCGACGAAAACCGCGACAAATTTGGTCAGATAACGTAACAAATTTTGTCGGCGCTAGGAATAAGTTGATGGAGTTAAAACTCCTGTTCCACAGCGATGACCATCAGAAGACTGTGCTGGATTTTTGCTTGGTGGAGTCTATAGACTGGCATTTCATTCCGCATTCCCGCATTTTGGAGGCCTATGGGAGGCTGCAGTTAAGACGGCCAAGTACCACTTCTACGGTGCGATAGGCAACTCGGTTCTTGGATTTGACTAACTGCGGACGTTGTTATGCCACATCGCGGCCGTAATTAATTCAAGACTTTTAGTTTCAATTTCAGAGCGCCCTGCCGATCTGGATTTTCTAACTCCAGCGCACTTCTTGAACGATGGCCCTCCTGCTTCGTTCGCTGAGCCGGACGTCACACAGCTGAAATTCGATCGCTTGGACGGCTGGCAGCGCGTTTCATACCTGCAGCAGCTCTTCTGGTCCCGGTGGAAGAAAGAGTACATCACTTCGCTGCAGCAACGCTCAAAATGGCGCACTGCGAAGCCCAGTTTAGCAGTCGCAGATTTGGTTCTTGTTAAGGATGAGAATCTCCCTCCCATAAAGTGGCCACTGGTGAGGGTGGTCGAGCTTCTTCCAGGAAGAGATGGCGTTTCCCGAGTCGCCGTGCTGAAGACCTCATCTGGATTTACAAAACGAGCCGTCAACAAGTTGTGTCTGCTGCCCCTTAAAGATGCTGTTGAAGGACAGGTTTTCAACGGGGGGAGTATGTCGGGTCAAGCAGCATAAGCCATTATATGTTATAGTAAGTGGTGCGGTCTAAAGTAAATGCACATCTCGATGTTAATTATTGCAATGCCCACTGTTTAAAATAGTTTGTTACCGCCTGTGCCTTCGCACGGCAGCGGCTTTTTTTCGCTCACTTATGTATGTATAAACATTCTTCTACTCGGCTTAGCAGCAGCCTGAACTGCTCTAGCTCTCTCCTAATCGCACTCTCTACCGCTCGTTAAACGTTGCCTCATAGGGCACGGCAATTACGTCGTCAGCCCTTGCAATTCAGTCTTGAGCTAAAACATTATTTGATTTGCCAATTTAACCAGTGTCAGCGGCTACATAATATACCTCCCTTGCAGCGGTCGGCTTACGGTGCTCATTCTCCCAGTCTATTACGCTCGGTGCTCTTTGCTCTTATCTTCCCGCAAGCAACGATTCCCACACCGGCTGCCCTTGCATATCGGTATTGCACATAGCTTTGCTTGCGGTTCTTGAGGATGTTCCGCTTCCGCTATGGAGATGGATGCTGCCAACGCTGCTGTTGATGCTGCCAACGCTGCTGATGATACCAACGCTGCTGATGCTGCCAACAAAATTCCAATTACCAGGGGAGCAAAACAGGGTGTCTTTTTTAAAGCTTAAATCCACGGAGTTATGCGAAAAAATGAAAAGGTTAGCTGCCGAGTGCCAGAATGAGTCTCTGGTGTCCGACTATTATATGCTAGTTGTAAAGCAAGAACAACTCGATAAGCTGATCGAAAAGTTTGAAATGTTCCACACCGAGCTTGAGGAGTTGGATCAAGCCGAGATTCATAGTGGATTAGGTGATATTTTCGAATAGCTTGGGAGTACGGTGAAGGCTTCAATTATGCGGGAAATAGCAAAGAGTAGCGGACACATGCCGCTTCATTCTACCATGGCGAGAGGAAACATTACCGCTGAGTTTGCCGGCTCGCAACTTCTACCACGACGTAGACAGTTACCATCCCTGCCTCCTATAAAACTTCCAACTTTCAGCGGAGGATATGCTAACTGGACCGACTTCTACTCCACGTTTGTAACCATCATAGACAATCATCCTGGTCTAACCAATGTAGAAAAGTTTCAGCATTTACGTTGCTATTTGCGTGATGCGGCTTTGGAGACTGTGCGGTCGCTGGAAATTTGGGATGGCTTTACAATTATTGGAAAGAAGGTTTAATAATCGACGATTAGTATTTAAGGCACACATTAATGAGATCCTATGGCTCCAGGCTGTCGAAAATGGTTCAGTGGTAATGCTTCGAGAGCTGTCGGACGGATTCAACGCTTACATGCGTGCGCTTCAGCGTTTGGGCACTTCTGAGCTTATCGCAGGATGCATGCAAGAGGTGCTTCGGAAACTTGATCCAGCGAGCCAAGCCAAGTGGGAGGATCGATTTGAGGAACCAGCGTATGCAAACTTGATTCCGTCGTGGGAATATATATGGCCTCGTTCTTGGAACAGCGATGCAGATCATTGGAGACAGTGGATTTTGCTAGGGAAAGCTATGCGCCGAGCAGTCAGGTGGGCAAGATTAGAAAACATAACAATTCCAGGTCCACCTTGGTTGAAACTAGCCAAACCTTCTCAGGCTGCGTGCTCTGCAGTAATAGCGCTTACGAAGTCCAGTACTGTCCGAAGTTCAAGGCACTGTCCCCCGAAAATCGCCATACAGAAGCCAAACGACTGTCCCTTTGTATTAATTGCCTTAGAACAGGACATCGATTAAGCCAGTGCACCTCGAGCCACTGTCGTATCTGCGGCGGCAAGCACCATACTACACTTCATTTCAGTAACCCTGATTTGGCTGCAGTCCAAGGTCAGTCAACTGATGCTCCGTCTCCGTCTGCGCCCCCTCTTTCTTATCCGTCTCAGCTTACCACTGAACCCTCTACTTCTGCGTCTACCTCGTCTGCACTTATAGCCCAAGGTATCTGTAATGATGTTGTTCTACTTGCCACTGCCACAGTTTTGGTCAAAAATCGTTCCGGAATTTTAGTTCCCTGCCGAGCATTGCTGGATTCCGGCTCCCAGTTACATCTAATAACTTCTCGTTTCGCCAATCAGCTTCAGCTTCGGAAAAGGAAATCATCAACTGCAGTTTCTGGAATTGGCGACTCCAGCTTTGTCACCGATGGATACTCGGTCAGTGTTAGCCTGCATTCTTGCTCATCTGAATTCTCAACCCTCATCACTACTATCGTAGCTTCTAACATAACTGATCGTCAGCCAAGCTTTGGAATTAACACTCATAGCTGCAACATTCCAGCGAACATACCACTAGCGGATCCGGAGTTTCATAGGCCTCAGCGCGTCGATCTATTAATTGGATCAAGTCTGTTTTACGATCTCCTTTGTTTTGGTCAGGTCATTGCCAGGATTGCCTTCAATTCAGAAAACTCGCTTTGGTTGGGTCGTTTCTGGAGGTTGTTCTCGTTTGAATGGTTCGTCTTTAATGGTTGCTCGCCGGCCGTTGTTGCCGAGGCTGACAATCCAGATGAGCAACTTGAAGTGCTTCTTCGGAGGTTTTGGGAGGTTGAGAATTGCATCGAACCAATAGTAAAATCTACCAAAGAAGAGCTGGATTGTGAAGCGAATTTTTCAGCATGTCCGTCGATTACAAAATGGCGATTATTGTGTTCGGCTGCCAGCTAAATATAGTTTGGATCTCTTGGGAGAATCTTACAATCAAGCGCGTCGCAGATTCCTGTCCCTTGAGCGGAAGTTAAATCGTCGCCTTGATGTGAAGGCTCAGTATGCTGCCTTCATAAATGAGTATCTTGACTTAGGTCATATGTCTCCTGTTCCTGCCCAATCAATCAGCAACTGCCGATATTTTCTACCTCACCATTGCGTCATGAAAGAAGAGAGTTCTACGACCAAGCTTCGGGTCGTATTTTATGGATCCGCTTCAATTTCATCTGGCTACTCCTTGAATGATGTTTTAATAACTGGCCCCGTAATAAAACCTAAACTCTTTCATATTATTGCTCGATTCTGTAAGATGTATCGGTGTGTACGAGTCTCGCCGAGGACAGCAACTTGCAATGTTTTCTGTGGAGAAACTCCACCGAAGATGACTTGCGCGGTTTAACGATCCTCTCGGACTTGCTGGTCCTGTAATTACCAAATCAAAAATCTTTCTTCAGCGTTTGTGCAATGAGAAGTTAGCCTGGGATGAAAGCCTCCCAGCCTCACTGAGTACCGAGTGGCAGGAAATATGCAGCAGTTTTGGCCAGATTCGTCGACTTGAATTTCCTTGTCTTGTCCTCCTTCCAGACTCCGAGCTAGGCTCCGATTCACGGATTCTGCGATGCCAGCATCGAGGCTTATGGTGAATGCATATATGTCGTGTCAAAGGGTCAGCATTTCAGCAGTCACTTACTTTGTGCCAAATCTCGTGTTGCTCCTTTGAAGACACTTACGGTGCCAAAGTTGGAGCTTTGTGGAGCGGAGTTGCTGGCTAGGCTCACATCTGAAATATCTGAAAATAAATGTCTTCAAGGGAAGGAGTTACTGTTGGTGTGATTCTGCGGTTGCACTTTCCTGGATTCGGGATGAGTCGTCAAGATTTAATATATTTGTCGCAAATAGAGTAGCAACGATTCAGGAAATGACCGACAACATGACATGGCGCTATGTTCCCACAGCGCTAAACCCAGCCGACATTCTCTGTCGAGGGCCTCTTCCGACTGAGCTGAAGGTGTTCAGGGCAGCCGTAGACTGCTGAGCGCTCCGCGCCTGACTCGCTCTCGCGCGCTCTTGCGCACGGCACTCTGGAGATCCACCCGGCGCCAGGGCGGCCACTAGCTTGAGCTGGGTTTTTTAGTTACGCTGCCACCCACGTTACTATCGTTCGCCGTCTTTTTCGGACTACATACATACGAATTCTCGCCTATACATACATTTTGTGAACATAAATAAAATAAACCGAAAATAAACTTAAGTGAACGAAGTGGAATGCATAGACGCACTGGTTTCATTTGACTGGCTTGTGATTGTGAATACCTGGTGATCCGCCCCCTACAAACAGAAGGAGTCTCCCCTTTGGGCTCATGGACCTCCATTTCTTTGCGGCCCCTCAGATGACTGGCCGCCCATGGTACTACCGGATAAGCCAGCCCTTGAGCTTCGCCGGAGTGCTCTTCTGGTAAAATCTCCCTACATTGACGTTGTAGCTGATTCCAAGTATGCAAACTCATTTGCTTCCTTGCAACGCGTTTTCGAATACATTTACAAGTTTTGCAATCGCATTCGGCATCCCGGACTGATTGTCTCGGACATTGAACATGGAACCCAATTGTTGCTGCGACTAGTCCAGCGTACTCAGCTATGGAAGGACATGAAGTCGCTGCGGCACAGGGGATAAGTTTCCCCATCTAGCTCACTTGCATCGTTGTCGCCATTTATGGATCATTTTGGTCTTCTCAGGGTTGATGGTCGACTGAAGAACTCTTCGTTGGATTTTGATGGCCGCCATCCAATTATCTGGCCCAGCAGCCATCCACTAGCTCTTTCCATAATCTCTCACTTTCATGAGCGGAATCTCCACGCTGGACCTCGAGCTTTGCTTGGACTAATGCGATCCCTATATTGGCCTATTGGGGGGAGGAAGACGGTAAACAAGGCAGTGAACAAGTGCGTAAGATGCTTTCGAATGAAGCCTAGAGTATTGGAGCATATAATGGCGGATCTTCCAAAGGAGCGGCTCGACGGTTCTCATGCCTTTGAGATCACAGGCGTCGACTTTTTCTACAAACCGAAGGCCCGCAATAAGGGTCCAATCAAGTGTTACGTCTGTGTCTTTATTTGCTTCGCTACCAAGGCTGTTCATCTGGAGCTGATTAAGGATTTATCTACACTTGCTTTTCTTCATGGACTAAAGCATATGCACCCGACGAAAACCGCGACAAATTTGGTCAGATAACGTAACAAATTTTGTCGGCGCTAGGAATGAGTTGATGGAGTTAAAACTCCTGTTCCACAGCGATGACCATCAGAAGACTGTGCTGGATTTTTGCTTGGTGGAGTCTATAGACTGGCATTTCATTCCGCATTCCCGCATTTTGGTGGCCTATGGGAGGCTGCAGTTAAGACGGCCAAGTACCACTTCTACCGTGCGATAGGCAACTCGGTTCTTGGATTTGACTAAATGCGGACGTTGTTATGCCACATCGCGGCCGTAATTAATTCAAGACTTTTAGTTTCAATTTCAGAGCGCCCTGCCGATCTGGATTTTCTAACTCCAGCGCACTTCTTGAACGATGGCCCTCCTGCTTCGTTCGCTGAGCCGGACGTCACACAGCTGAAATTCGATCGCTTGGACGGCTGGCAGCGCGTTTCATACCTGCAGCAGCTCTTCTGGTCCCGGTGAAAGAAAGAGTACATCACTTCGCTGCAGCAACGCTCAAAATGGCGCACTGCGAAGCCCAGTTTAGCAGTCGCAGATTTGGTTCTTGTTAAGGATGAGAATCTCCCTCCCATAAAGTGGCCACTGGTGAGGGTGGTCGAGCTTCTTCCAGGAAGAGATGGCGTTTCCCGAGTCGCCGTGCTGAAGACCTCATCTGGATTTACAAAACGAGCCGTCAACAAGTTGTGTCTGCTGCCCCTTAAAGATGCTGTTGAAGGACAGGTTTTCAACGGGGGGAGTATGTCGGGTCAAGCAGCATAAGCCATTATATGTTATAGTAAGTGGTGCGGTCTAAAGTAAATGCACATCTCGATGTTAATTATTGCAATGCCCACTGTTTAAAATAGTTTGTTACCGCCTGTGCCTTCGCACGGCAGCGGCTTTTTTCCGCTCACTTATGTATGTATAAACATTCTTCTACTCGGCTTAGCAGCAGCCTGAACTGCTCTAGCTCTCTCCTAATCGCACTCTCTACCGCTCGTTAAACGTTGCCTCATAGGGCACGGCAATTACGTCGTCAGCCCTTGCAATTCAGTCTTGAGCTAAAACATTATTTGATTTGCCAATTTAACCAGTGTCAGCGGCTACATAATATACCTCCCTTGCAGCGGTCGGCTTACGGTGCTCATTCTCCCAGTCTATTACGCTCGGTGCTCTTTGCTCTTATCTTCCCGCAAGAAACGATTCCCACACCGGCTGCCCTTGCATATCGGTATTGCACATAGCTTTGCTTGCGGTTCTTGAGGATGTTCCGCTTCCGCTATGGAGATGGATGATGCCAACGCTGCTGTTGATGCTGCCAACGCTGCTGATGATACCAACGCTGCTGATGCTGCCAACAAAATTTCAATTACCAGGGGAGCAAAACAGGGTGTCTTTTTTAAAGCTTAAGTCCACGGAGTTATGCGAAAAAATGAAAAGGTTAGCTGCCGAGTGCCAGAATGAGTCTCTGGTGTCCGACTATTATATGCTAATTGTAAAGCAAGAACAACTCGATAAGCTGATCGAAAAGTTTGAAATGTTCCACACCGAGCTTGAGGAGTTGGATCAAGCCGAGATTCATAGTGGATTAGGTGATATTTTCGAATAGCTTGGGAGTACGGTGAAGGCTTCAATTATGCGGGAAATAGCAAAGAGTAGCGGACACATGCCGCTTCATTCTACCATGGCGAGAGGAAACATTACCGCTGAGTTTGCCGGCTCGCAACTTCTACCACGACGTAGACAGTTACCATCCCTGCCTCCTATAAAACTTCCAACTTTCAGCGGAGGATATGCTAACTGGACCGACTTCTACTCCACGTTTGTAACCATCATAGACAATCATCCTGGTCTAACCAATGTAGAAAAGTTTCAGCATTTACGTTGCTATTTGCGTGATGCGGCTTTGGAGACTGTGCGGTCGCTGGAAATTTCGGATGGCTTTACAATTATTGGAAAGAAGGTTTAATAATCGACGATTAGTATTTCAGGCACACATTAATGAGATTCTAGGGCTCCAGGCTGTCGAAAATGGTTCAGTGGTAATGCTTCGAGAGCTGTCGGACGGATTCAACGCTCACATGCGTGCGCTTTAGCGTTTGGGCACTTCTGAGCTTATCGCAGGATGCATGCAAGAGGTGCTTCGGAAACTTGATCCAGCGAGCCAAGCCAAGTGGGAAGAGCGATTTGAGGAACCAGCGTATGCAAACTCGATTCCGTCGTGGGAATATATATGGCCTCGTTCTTGGAACAGCGATGCAGATCATTGGAGACAGTGGATTTTGCTAGGGAAAGCTATGCGCCGAGCAGTCAGGTGGGCAAGATTAGAAAAAATAACAACTCCAGGTCCACCTTAGTTGAAACTAGCCAAACCTTCTCAGGCTGCGTGCTCTGCAGTAATAGCGCTCACGAAGTCAAGTACTGTCCGAAGTTCAAGGCACTGTCCCCCGAAAATCGCCATACAGAAGCCAAACGACTGTCCCTTTGTATTAATTGCCTTAGAACAGGACATCGATTAAGCCAGTGCACCTCGAGCCACTGTCGTATCTGCGGCGGCAAGCACCATACTACACTTCATTTCAGTAACCCTGATTTGGCTGCAGTCCAAGGTCAGTCAACTGATGCTCCGTCTCCGTCTGCGCCCCCTCTTTCTTATCCGTCTCAGCTTACCACTGAACCCTCTACTTCTGCGTCTACCTCGTCTGCACTTATAGCCCAAGGTATCTGTAATGATGTTGTTCTACTTGCCACTGCCACAGTTTTGGTAAAAAATCGTTCCGGAATTTTAGTTCCCTGCGAGCATTGCTGGATTCCGGCTCCCAGTTACATCTAATAACTTCTCGTTTCGCCAATCAGCTTCAGCTTCGGAAAAGGAAATCATCAACTGCAGTTTCTGGAATTGGCGACTCCAGCTTTGTCACCGATGGATACTCGGTCAGTGTTAGCCTGCATTCTTGCTCATCTGAATTCTCAACCCTCATCACTGCTATCGTAGCTTCTAACATAACTGATCGTCAGCCAAGCTTTGGAATTAACACTCATAGCTGCAACATTCCAGCGAACATACCACTAGCGGATCCGGAGTTTCATAGGCCTCAGCGCGTCGATCTATTAATTGGATCAAGTCTGTTTTACGATCTCCTTTGTTTTGGTCAGGTCATTGCCAGGATTGCCTTCAATTCAGAAAACTCGCTTGGGTTGGGTTGTTTCTGGAGGTTGTTCTCGTTTGAATGGTTCGTCTTTAATGGTTGCTCGCCGGCCGTTGTTGCCGAGGCTGACAATCCAGATGAGCAACTTGAAGTGCTTCTTCGGAGGTTTTGGGAGGTTGAGAATTGCATCGAACCAATAGTAAAATCTACCAAAGAAGAGCTGGATTGTGAAGCGAATTTTTCAGCATGTCCGTCGATTACAAAATGGCGATTATTGTGTTCGGCTGCCAGCTAAATATAGTTTGGATCTCTTGGGAGAATCTTACAATCAAGCGCGTCGCAGATTCCTGTCCCTTGAGCGGAAGTTAAATCGTCGCCTTGATGTGAAGGCTCAGTATGCTGCCTTCATAAATGAGTATCTTGACTTAGGTCATATGTCTCCTGTTCCTGCCCAATCAATCAGCAACTGCCGATATTTTCTACCTCACCATTGCGTCATGAAAGAAGAGAGTTCTACGACCAAGCTTCGGGTCGTATTTTATGGATCCGCTTCAATTTCATCTGGCTACTCCTTGAATGATGTTTTAATAACTGGCCCCGTAATAAAACCTAAACTCTTTCATATTATTGCTCGATTCTGTAAGATGTATCGGTGTGTACGAGTCTCGCCCGAGGACAGCAACTTGCAATGTTTTCTGTGGAGAAACTCCACCGAAGATGACTTGCGCGGTTTAACGATCCTCTCGGACTTGCTGGTTCTGTAATTACCAAATCAAAAATCTTTCTTCAGCGTTTGTGCAATGAGAAGTTAGCCTGGGATGAAAGCCTCCCAGCCTCACTGAGTACCGAGTGGCAGGAAATATGCAGCAGTTTTGGCCAGATTCGTCGACTTGAATTTCCTTGTCTTGTCCTCCTTCCAGACTCCGAGCTAGGCTCCGATTCACGGATTCTGCGATGCCAGCATCGAGGCTTATGGTGAATGCATATATGTCGTGTCAAAGGGTCAGCATTTCAGCAGTCACTTACTTTGTGCCAAATCTCGTGTTGCTCCTTTGAAGACACTTACGGTGCCAAAGTTGGAGCTTTGTGGAGCGGAGTTGCTGGCTAGGCTCACATCTGAAATATCTGAAAATAAATGTCTTCAAGGGAAGGAGTTACTGTTGGTGTGATTCTGCGGTTGCACTTTCCTGGATTCGGGATGAGTCGTCAAGATTTAATATATTTGTCGCAAATAGAGTAGCAACGATTCAGGAAATGACCGACAACATGACATGGCGCTATGTTCCCACAGCGTTAAACCCAGCCGACATTCTCTGTCGAGGGCCTCTTCCGACTGAGCTGAAGGTGTTCAGGGCAGCCGCAGACTGCTGAGCGCTCCGCGCCCGACTCGCTCTCGCGCGCTCTTGCACACGGCACTCTGGAGATCCACCCGGCGCTAGGGCGGCCACTAGCTTGAGCTGGGTTTTTTAGTTACGCTGCCACCCCCGTTACGATCGTTCGCCGTCTTTTTCGGACTACATACATACGAATTCTCGCCTATACATACATTTTGTGAACATAAATAAAATAAACCGAAAATAAACTTAAGTGAACGAAGTGGAATGCATAGACGCACTGGTTTCATTTGACTGGCTTGTGATTGTGAATACCTGGTGATCCGCCCCCTACAAACAGAAGGAGTCTCCCCTTTGGGCTCATGGACCTCCATTTCTTTGCGGCCCCTCAGATGACTGGCCGCCCATGGTACTACCGGATAAGCCAGCCCTTGAGCTTCGCCGGAGTGCTCTTCTGGTAAAATCTCCCTACATTGACGTTGTAGCTGATTCCAAGTATGCAAACTCATTTGCTTCCTTGCAACGCGTTTTCGAATACATTTACAAGTTTTGCAATCGCATTCGGCATCCCGGACTGATTGTCTCGGACATTGAACATGGAACCCAATTGTTGCTGTGACTAGTCCAGCGTACTCAGCTATGGAAGGACATGAAGTCGCTGCGGCACAGGGGATCAGTTTCCCCATCTAGCTCACTTGCATCGTTGTCGCCATTTATGGATCATTTTGGTCTTCTCAGGGTTGATGGTCGACTGAAGAACTCTTCGTTGGATTTTGATGGCCGCCATCCAATTATCTTGCCCAGCAGCCATCCACTAGCTCTTTCCATAATCTCTCACTTTCATAAGCGGAATCTCCACGCTGGACCTCGAGCTTTGCTTGGATTAATGCGATCCCAATATTGGCCTATTGGGGGGAGGAAGACGGTAAACAAGGCAGTGAACAAGTGCGTAAGATGCTTTCGAATGAAGCCTAGAGTATTGGAGCATATAATGGCGGATCTTCCAAAGGAGCGGCTCGACGGTTCTCATGCCTTTGAGATCACAGGCGTCGACTTTTGTGGGCCATTTTTCTACAAACCGAAGGCCCGTAATAAGGGTCCTATCAAGTGTTACGTCTGTGTCTTTATTTGCTTCGCTACCAAGGCTGTTCATCTGGAGCTGATTAAGGATTTATCTACACTTGCTTTTCTTCATGGACTAAAGCATATGCACCCGACGAAAACCGCGACAAATTTGGTCAGATAACGTAACAAATTTTGTCGGCGCTAGGAATGAGTTGATGGAGTTAAAACTCCTGTTCCACAGCGATGACCATCAGAAGACTGTGCTGGATTTTTGCTTGGTGGAGTCTATAGACTGGCATTTCATTCCTCCGCGCTCCCCGCATTTTGGTGGCCTATGGGAGGCTGCAGTTAAGACGGCCAAGTACCACTTCTACCGTGCGATAGGCAGCTCGGTTCTTGGATTTGACGAACTGCTGACGTTGTTATGCCACATCGCGGCCGTAATTAATTCAAGACCTTTAGTTTCAATTTCAGAGCGCCCTGCCGATCTGGATTTTCTAACTCCAGCGCACTTCTTGAACGATGGCCCACCTGCTTCGTTCGCTGAGCCGGACGTCACACAGCTGAAATTCGATCGCTTGGACGGCTGGCAGCGCGTTTCATACCTGCAGCAGCTCTTCTGGTCCCGGTGGAAGAAAGAGTACATCACTTCGCTGCAGCAACGCTCAAAATGGCGCACTGCGAAGCCCAGTTTAGCAGTCGCAGATTTGGTTCTTGTTAAGGATGAGAATCTCCCTCCCATAAAGTGGCCACTGGTGAGGGTGGTCGAGCTTCTTCCAGGAAGAGATGGCGTTTCCCGAGTCGCCGTGCTGAAGACCTCATCTGGATTTACAAAGCGAGCCGTCAACAAGTTGTGTCTGCTGCCCCTTAAAGATGCTGTTGAAGGACAGGTTTTCAACGGGGGGAGTATGTCGGGTCAAGCAGCATAAGCCATTATATGTTATAGTAAGTGGTGCGGTCTAAAGTAAATGCACATCTCGATGTTAATTATTGCAATGCCCACTGTTTAAAATAGTTTGTTACCGCCTGTGCCTTCGCACGGCAGCGGCTTTTTTCCGCTCACTTATGTATGTATAAACATTCTTCTACTCGGCTTAGCAGCAGCCTGAACTGCTCTAGCTCTCTCCTAATCGCACTCTCTACCGCTCGTTAAACGTTGCCTCATAGGGCACGGCAATTACGTCATCAGCCCTTGTAAATCAGTCTGGAGCTAATATTCTTGGCCATAATATTCTTGGTCTTTCACGCATTTATATGTACACCTAAACAACACCATTAGCTTGAATAAATTTGTCATTAAATGTGCATATATATATCCAGAAAACATTCGTAACCTTTTATGAATCTCAACAGCTAGTGAAAAAGCTCACTAGCTTAACGCCTATCTTGTTCTACCCATATCGATAGTTTAACAATATTCCGCTGGTTAAAGGGCTGCCAACCCTACATTTATGTCTATCCATAAGTTAGCCAGCTGAACGTGTCGAGTTAGAAAATGCGGTCATTGCCGAATAATAGAAACGGTGAGTCTCTCTTCAGTGTTCCTGTCTTCTGCAGAAGAGGCAGGCCATCGGTAAGTTTGAATTGCCCTACGCAGAGGAGGTCATAAAAAATGCTCGCACCAATAAGGAGATCCACTCGCTGAGGGTACAAAAAGGCAATCTGAATATTGAATGAAATATTCCAATCGGCTGCACTGACTGCCAAAATTGGTTGAAAATCGGTGATCGTGGGGACAATGAGAGCAGTAGGCATAGTTGTGTAGTCAGTAGTGCTAAAATGCGTTCAAATGTTTACGGTGGATCCCTCAGTAGCCACGCTGGTATCGCCGAGCCCAGAGATAACTGCCGACGATTAAGTTCTCCTAAGCTAAAGCTGCTGGGCAAACCTGGATGTGATGAGATGAAGTTGTGATCCTGAATCCAGTATGGAACGACAAGGAACTAAAACGCCAGACCGATTCTTAACGAGAACCACAGCGGTAGCCAGAAACACAACCTCAGAGTGAAGACCTTGGGAAGCAAGAGAGGTAGAAGCAGGTGAAGGCGAACTGCTAACAGACTCCTGAAGGGCAGAAACAGCTTATGGTAAGACCGTTAGATCTGGAGGAGTAATATCTGGGGAGCCTTGAGTTGCGAATTGCAGAGTCTGCAAATGCAACAAACTATGAGGCCTCTCCCCGCATGCGCTACATTTTTCATTATTGTATGCACAAGACCGATGCCTCACTTTCAGGCAATTGAAGCAGAGGGAATGCGTCTTCAATTCGTTGGGGCACAGCAGCGGTGACAAATATCCGAATATCTTGCAAGAATATTATCCATCTCCGGTGGAAAAATTGGAGGCTTTAAATGCGTTTTTTTAAATGCGAAGAATTATGGTTTTTTCCCACCTGAGCACTACTAGCGGATGTCACGGTAGCGTATTCCATAAGTCTATGGATTCTATTCAGGTATAGAATCTCCAAATCAGTTTCTAAGGTCTGCACTCATATGAAAATTTACTGCATCAGAAAACTTCCGAAGCATTTTAGGAGATGGCGAATCCACTCTCTTGAGTCCAAGAATCTTCTGGATGAGTGCCTGAAAAACAAGTCGTTTGTTATTAAAACGGTTATCCAATACCATTACTGTATCTAGTACAGTAAGTCCAGTACCACACGATTATTGGCACTGCAGAGTTCCAACGATCGAACCGAATCCAAAGCCACCTCAGCGAGGCTAGAGCGAAGGTTTTGGAACTTCTCGATGTCGCTGAGATCCGCATCCGAATTTAATTAATGTATCTTATCCCTTCGAAAGGCTAAAACATCGACATCGCCGCGGCTGAACTATGTGTACATGGATATATATTTGTATATCTGTGCTCGCCACTACAGGCAGTAGTAGCGCAGGGAAGAGTGTATGTGCACATGAGGCAGCTCATATTCAGTACGGCGACGGGTCATTGGGATCGTTGCATGCTGCTGATGGTGCACTTATGTCACTCGAGGCATTTTTGGGTGATCTTAATACGATCACTCAAGTTGCTGATTGGGATGTTTGGTTACAATACTTCGTATATTCTTTTAAAACAACCCCATCCACAACGCTTGAGTACTGTCCCTCTGAATTAGTTTTTAGTAAGAACCCTTATATTAACATGGCATTTAATAGTGTAGATAAGCACATTACGCCTTTTGTTGATTTTAGCGATATCTATCGACTAAATGCGACTCTGCAATACAATTGTCATCCTTAAAGAATATTTGTATGTGTGTGCGAGTCTGGCTTTTAGTTTTCCCGTCTTTAAGTGAACACATTTTTCTTTATTCTTCTCAATTAAATATGCAAAAGAACTACTGAAATATAATCAAGTTTATTTCATTCTGCTGGCTGGTATCTACCATTGATAGATCTCATCGGATTCTCATCAGGTTATGGGCTCAGGAACACGCGAGTGTGGGCAGCCAGCAGTACAAGAATTTTTGCATTAAAATTGTGAAATTGTTTTGCTGCGTTTGAGGTTAAACAGGACGTAATGGAAAGCAGTCACAAATAGTTCTCTCTACCATATTGAGAAATTGGATGTAGGGAATTATGATTCCTGGTGTATACAAATGCGAAGCGTAGTGAGCGACCAAACAAAGAGACCAGCCGAAAACTCATCTAACTGGCCACGATTACGTTAAGTGTAAGGCCAACGCAGTTATTTTAACTTAAGAGTTGTAAAACGGCAGCGAGTGCCTGGGAAAAATTCAAGGATGTACATAAGCCGAGCGGATCTGTAAGAAAGGTGTCACTCTATAAAAAGTTGCTTGGGCTGTAAATGGCAGGAGAGCAGAATTTCGTGCACAGCGAGCAGCAGGCATTTCAAAAAGAAAGACAAAAGAGATATTGAGATACAATTGCGGTCAGCGTGGTCATTTCAAGTGAGATTGCAGGAACAAGACCGGATGCACGGTGATTTTCGATCGAAATTTTTCAGTGTTTCGCAGGGATGGCGAAGATCTACTGAGAGCTCATAAGAACAAGCTGTTGTTGTCAGCATGTTTTTTGACATAGATGATGATTTATAGATGATATGTCAAGGCGAATATTCACTTATTTCATCAAATCGAAGGACGAGGTTTTTTATAAGTTAGTAGAATTCAAGAACATGGCCGAGCGACAGACTGGAAAAAAGATGAAGGTATTGAGCAGCGAGAACGGGGGAGGGTATATCAACAGTTTGATACATACCTGAAGAAGCATGGAATGGTCCGTCAACTGACAGTTTCATATAGTCGTCAACAAAACGGGGTGGCTGAACGGGCAAACCGACACTTGTCGAGATGGCAAGGAGTTTGCTAGTACATGGTAATATGGACGATTACCTATGGGCAGAGGCAGTGCAAACTGCATGCTACATAAGGAATGGGTCACCAACCACAGCATTAGTGGGCATGACGCCGTATGAGGCATGGTGCGGCTAAAAACCCAACGTGCAGGGTATGGGCGTATTTGGATCACTAGCAGTTGGTTTGGATAAGAATCGTCGCAGTAAATTCCGAGCAAAAGGAAAGGAATACCGTTTTGTGCGATTCTCTTTTGTATCAAAGGCGTACATGCTGTATGATAAGGAGAAACGATGCGTGATTGAGAAACGTGATGTTTTATTTAAGGAGCCTCGTAATATACTACCCAGTAATGACTTTACAATTGTGGGCTAAGATGTCTCAAGAAACGATGCAGTAAAGATGCGGACACAAATTGAGGCAGATGTGCAGCAATCTGATGGATGGATGGATTGAGAATAGTATATTGAGTGAAGACTATGCCAGCGCCGAGGAACCAGACCAACCAGACCACGGCCAGGAACAAGACGACGAAACTAGACCTGTGCAAGAGCCTTTGCAGGGGAACAGCCAGGAAGAAGACAAGGAAGAAGATCAGCAACAAGAGCAATGGAAACGAGTGCGCAGTGGCAAAGAAGGAGTACAGCGAATTGAAGGTATTGAAGTCTAAGGCGTTATTATTACCGCAATCGTTCCGAGAGGCAGCGCAGGGTAAGGAGGCGTCATATTGTCATATGTACGTACATCGTTGCGGACGGTCGTGTTATATTTCGCTCGTGCTTGAATAATTATTAAAAATTGCCAATCTTCTCTTAAAGGAAAGTAATTTGTGTTTTTTACCTTGTTCTGGTGTTTCTAACCGATCGTGCAACGTGTTCGTTGTTAGTGCATACGCATTACGCTTACTTCTGTGTATTTATTTTCAATTTTCAATTCCTATTGTGCATTCTTAACTTCTCTGCACTTTCTTAATCGCAGCCGTTTTGTTGTTGCCTATTCTAGTGCGGTGCGCTTGCTCTCTTTGAACCGCTCTCTGTTTTATCTACCCTCAGCTTATCTGTTTTCATTCTAACACACACGCACTGCGTTGGCCGCCGCTCTGTGCTTGACTCTCTGTGTTTCTATCGTCTCTCTGTGTCTCTCCGCTCACTTGCCGTTATTGTGATTGTTTTGTTCGTATTTTCTGCTGGTTGTGTGACAACACGGCTCACTCTAGCTGCGCGGGTTTTGGTCATATCGGTGGTTGCGTTGTCGATCTGATTAAGACCCGCTCCGGTCTCAACTGGACTTGTTGGGATTGCAGGGCAGTTGAAGCCGATATGCGAACATTTATGAGACAGACTCATAACGAATTCGCTGCTGTCCCCTCTGAACTCCGGAAATTGCAGGATAAGTTTTCCTTAATTAAAGCTCATTTTAAAAATCTTAAAATTATAAATGAGTCTCCAAAGAGAAGAAAGGTTACACCTAGCCTGCCCAGTGTTAACAGCTCCAATTTTCTTGCAGCTAAAGACTCTGACGCTCCTTCAATAAGTTCGCCAGCCTTGATCGACTTTGGCGCCAAGGAAATCGATGTACATACATACATCGAAAAAGACGGCTGGCTCTTCACATGTTGGCTGTTCACCTGTGCCTGTGTCTGCCAAGGATGTCCAGCTGGACAGTAAGGATCATCCAGTGCCTGTGATTGCCCAGGCTGTCCAACCGGACAGTAATGATCATCCAGATGTCGGCATCACTGTGCCCCCTACGGAAGTCGATACTGCTGTCAGCATGGAAGTTGAAGTAGTTCCTTCCACACCGGCTCGCATTGGCTCCTCAGCCAGCGCTATCCCATCTGCTCCTCGGGTAGAACCCGCCTCTGCCTCACCCATAAACCATGTGACCCGTCTTGACCGATCTACTCTATTCGCTGTCGCTCCTCTAAAATCTATATTTGTCTCACGTCTCATGCAATCGGCTACGGATGTAATGGTTCGAGAGTATATCTTCTCTAAACTAAACATCAATAGCTCCTCTGGCATAGTAGTAACTAAATTTTCTTTTAAAGAAAAACGTAGTATTTCCTCCTTTAAAATTCTTGTCCCGGAGAAGTTTGTGAAGTCTGTGTTGGAACCCTCTTTCTGGCCCGAGCATACTATCTGTCACATTTTCAATAGTCGATCTCGATCTTCGCAATCCGCACCTCGTGTAGGAATCCTTCCAACACCATCTACCGATTTACCATCTATGTCAAAAAACTGAATTCTTCCCTACCTCTAAAGATCACTTATCAGAATATACGTGGCCTGTGCAGTAAGCTTACCAAATTACATACTGATAGTGCAACTTTTGATTCCGATATTATCGCCTTCTCTGAAACATGGCTCAATTCCTCAATCTCGGATTCCGAGATTTTTTTAGACAATTTTAACATATATAGATCTGATCGACCATCTCGAGGTGGCGGCGTCTTAATTGCTGTTCGTTCCGACTTCTTCTTCGACTTCTTCTGTTCTTTTCCATCGATGAGCCCAACACTACTAAAATAATCGTAGTTAAAATTCGTCTGTGTTCTTTTAATTTATTCATATCATGCTCTTACATCCCACCGTCCTCTGAATTTACAACTTATATGCTTCACGTTGCCCATCTTCAGTCCGTTTCGTCTCAGCTTAGTGATTCTGATCGTCTTATTGTCCTTGGTGATTTTAATCTCTTTTAATATCACTTGGTCTCCATCCGAAGACTCTAACTTAATGTTCCCATCTATGCAGCATGACATCGTTAGGCCAGGTAAATGGCATACGCAATAGCATGTGTAGGACCCTTGATCTCGTCTTCACTACCGATGCTTCGAGCACTTTGGTATGTCGAGGATCACCTCTATCACCTCTACCTGAAGACCCATACCATCCCACACTTTCAATTGATTTCATGTTACCATCTTCATGCCCTATAAAGTCGTTTATTAAGCCTTCGAATATCTATTGCTTCAAGAAGGCTGATTTTCTCTACTTGAATACTGCCCTATCTCAGATTGATTGGTCATTCCTTGAAGATTTCCAGGAAATTAAGTCTGCCACTAATGCATTCTATAGCTCTATTTTTTCCATCTTTCCCACGCATGTTCCTTTAGTCACCCCCTCCAGATATCTTTCTGGTCCTATCTGGTTCACCCCGAGATTAATAAATCTGAAGAATTTAAAATCCCGTATGTACAAGAAGTTTAAAAAATCCGGTTTGCAATCAGACTTTTCGAATTACTCAATTGCAAAATCGAAATTTTCCTTATTCAATACATTGTGCTACAATAGATACTTGACCAAATGCAAGCTTAACTTTAAACGTGACCCTAAACAATTCATTAGGTTTATTAATTCTAAACGTAAATCTTCCCAATTTCCATCTTCTCTACACTTAAATGGTAGTTATGCTGATAGGGATTGTGATATTGCTGATCTGTTCGCTTCCTTTTTCCAACGTTGCTACTCTGTCCCGTCTATTAGCTTATCTTATCCCTTTAAATAGTTCTAACTGCATCCTTCCCCCCTTCATCGACTATGATGGTTTCCTAACAACTTTAAAATCGTGCAAGTTTTCGTTCTCCACTGGGCCAGACTCGGTTCCGAGTGCTGTTCTTAAACTTTGTGCAGAATCTCTTTGCGTGCTTTTCCTAAAACTTTTCAACTTGTCTCTCAAGACTGGTGACTTTCCCACCGTCTGGAAAGAACCCTATATAGTTCCATTTCATAAAAAGGGATCTAAATCTGATGTCTCTAATTACCGCTGTATTTCCAACTTATCTGCCATTCCTAAACAATTTGAAAAAATCGTCAGCTCTCAGATGCAACATTTTTGTAGTTCTGTATTCTCTGAATCACAGCACGGATTCATTAAACGTCGCTCAGTTTCTACTAATCTCCTTGAATTTTCCACTTTCGTAACTTCGGGATTTGCTAAACAGTGTCAAACTGATGTCGTTTATACTGACTTTAGTAAAGCCTTCGACTCCGTCAATCATAATCTACTTATTTATAAACTGTCTTTTATAGGGTTTCCGACTAAGCTTCTATATTGGACTAATTCCTACCTTTGTAACCGTTCTCAACGTGTCTGCTTTAACTCCTCTCTCTCTAAACCTGTTATTGTCTCATCGGGGGTTCCTCAAGGTAGCCATCTGGGTCCCTTGCTATTTAACCTATTTATTAACGATCTTCCACAAATGTTATCTCATTCCCGTGTCCTAATGTATGCTGATGACGTTAAGCTATGTTTTTCCTACAGTGACCCCTTGTCCCCACTATCTTTGCAATCAGATCTTGATGCCCTTAACAACTGGTGCCTAATCAACATTCTACCTCTTAACATTTCTAAATGCAATATAATGACTTTTCATCGCAATAAGCCATACCTTTTTGACTACTCTATTGTAAGGAACCTATTTCAGGCTGGGGTAAGCTCAGCCTGTCCAGGGTCGTCTACAAGAAAATTTGTAGTTGTTGGGAGACCTTAGGCAAGAGAAAGTACTGGGGTCACGTCCAGGAGAGTCAAGCGCGCGGCGTGTTTGCAGGGTGACGAGATTTCGCCGTAACCTCTGCGGTGTACAGGGCGATTCTACCGGGGTGTGTGGGATCACTACGGCTCTTACGACCCTACGGCCCCTAACGTTACTAGACGGCGTATGGACTCTGGCCGTCGTTTACACGCCGTCGGGGTTTGTAGGACCCTGCGTTGTAGTGGCAGCTCGTGAGACGAGGAACTCTAACAAGGGGGGGGGGAAGTGTTACGGAACCGTGCGTGATCGCGACGATTCGTACCACGACTGGGTTTCTAGGGGGGGATGGGCTGTGCGTAGTCGCGACAGTTCCTAGCTACTGGAGTATGCTACTGAGACGTGCGTAATCGCGACGACTCGTAAGGCTACTGGAGTTCTTGGAGGGATTGACTGTGCGTAATCGCGACGGTCACTAGCTACTGGAGGATACTACTGAGACGTGCGTAATCGCGACGACTCGTAAGGCTACTGGAGTTCTTGGAGAGATTGACTGTGCGTAATCGCGACAGTCACTAGCTACTGGAGGATGCTACTGAGACGTGCGTAATCGCGACGCCTCGTAAGGCTACTGGAGTTCTTGGAGAGATTGACTGTGCGTAATCGCGACAGTCACTAGCTACTGGAGGATGCTACTGAGACGTGCGTAATCGCGACGACTCGTAAGGCTACTGGGGTGCTAGGAGGGATTGGGATAACGTGCAATGTGTATGTGCGGATGAATGAATAAAAGACAAAAGTAGTTGTAATTTTTGTTCAGAATTTTTTATTACACCAATGGACCTAGCTGGTGGCCCTAGCTGCATCACGTGTAAAGCTCCACTTACTTGTACGTCTGAGAGCTCTTGCAATGTTGGTCACGAGAGACCGTGGCCTTATAGCCATGTGTCGTTGGTCGCGCGCTTGGTCCTCCTTTAAAATTCTTGTCCCGGAGAAGTTTGTGAAGTCTGTGTTGGAACCCTCTTTCTGGCCCGAGCATACTATCTGTCACATTTTCAATAGTCGATCTCGATCTTCGCAATCCGCACCTCGTGTAGGAATCCTTCCAACACCATCTACCGATTTACCATCTATGTCAAAAAACTGAATTCTTCCCTACCTCTAAAGATCACTTATCAGAATATACGTGGCCTGTGCAGTAAGCTTACCAAATTACATACTGATAGTGCAACTTTTGATTCCGATATTATCGCCTTCTCTGAAACATGGCTCAATTCCTCAATCTCGGATTCCGAGATTTTTTTAGACAATTTTAACATATTTAGATCTGATCGACCATCTCGAGGTGGCGGCGTCTTAATTGCTGTTCGTTCCGACTTCTTCTTCGACTTCTTCTGTTCTTTTCCATCGATGAGCCCAACACTACTAAAATAATCGTAGTTAAAATTCGTCTGTGTTCTTTTAATTTATTCATATCATGCTCTTACATCCCACCGTCCTCTGAATTTACAACTTATATGCTTCACGTTGCCCATCTTCAGTCCGTTTCGTCTCAGCTTAGTGATTCTGATCGTCTTATTGTCCTTGGTGATTTTAATCTCTTTTAATATCACTTGGTCTCCATCCGAAGACTCTAACTTAATGTTCCCATCTATGCAGCATGACATCGTTAGGCCAGGTAAATGGCATACGCAATAGCATGTGTAGGACCCTTGATCTCGTCTTCACTACCGATGCTTCGAGCACTTTGGTATGTCGAGGATCACCTCTATCACCTCTACCTGAAGACCCATACCATCCCACACTTTCAATTGATTTCATGTTACCATCTTCATGCCCTATAAAGTCGTTTATTAAGCCTTCGAATATCTATTGCTTCAAGAAGGCTGATTTTCTCTCCTTGAATACTGCCCTATCTCAGATTGATTGGTCATTCCTTGAAGATTTCCAGGAAATTAAGTCTGCCACTAATGCATTCTATAGCTCTATTTTTTCCATCTTTCCCACGCATGTTCCTTTAGTCACCCCCTCCAGATATCTTTCTGGTCCTATCTGGTTCACCCCTAGATTAATAAATCTGAAGAATTTAAAATCCCGTATGTACAAGAAGTTTAAAAAATCCGGTTTGCAATCAGACTTTTCGAAGTACTCAATTGCAAAATCGAAATTTTCCTTATTCAATACATTGTGCTACAATAGATACTTGACCAAATGCAAGCTTAACTTTAAACGTGACCCTAAACAATTCATTAGGTTTATTAATTCTAAACGTAAATCTTCCCAATTTCCATCTTCTCTACACTTAAATGGTAGTTATGCTGATAGGGATTGTGATATTGCTGATCTGTTCGCTTCCTTTTTCCAACGTTGCTACTCTGTCCCGTCTATTAGCTTATCTTATCCCTTTAAATAGTTCTAACTGCATCCTTCCCCCTTCATCGACTATGATGGTTTCCTAACAACTTTAAAATCGTGCAAGTTTTCGTTCTCCACTGGGCCAGACTCGGTTCCGAGTGCTGTTCTTAAACTTTGTGCAGAATCTCTTTGCGTGCTTTTCCTAAAACTTTTCAACTTGTCTCTCAAGACTGGTGACTTTCCCACCGTCTGGAAAGAACCCTATATAGTTCCATTTCATAAAAAGGGATCTAAATCTGATGTCTCTAATTACCGCTGTATTTCCAACTTATCTGCCATTCCTAAACAATTTGAAAAAATCGTCAGCTCTCAGATGCAACATTTTTGTAGTTCTGTATTCTCTGAATCACAGCACGGATTCATTAAACGTCGCTCAGTTTCTACTAATCTCCTTGAATTTTCCACTTTCGTAACTTCGGGATTTGCTAAACAGTGTCAAACTGATGTCGTTTATACTGACTTTAGTAAAGCCTTCGACTCCGTCAATCATAATCTACTTATTTATAAACTGTCTCTTATAGGGTTTCCGACTAAGCTTCTATATTGGACTAATTCCTACCTTTGTAACCGTTCTCAACGTGTCTGCTTTAACTCCTCTCTCTCTAAACCTGTTATTGTCTCATCGGGGGTTCCTCAAGGTAGCCATCTGGGTCCCTTGCTATTTAACCTATTTATTAACGATCTTCCACAAATGTTATCTCATTCCCGTGTCCTAATGTATGCTGATGACGTTAAGCTATGTTTTTCCTACAGTGACCCCTTGTCCCCACTATCTTTGCAATCAGATCTTGATGCCCTTAACAACTGGTGCCTAATCAACATTCTACCTCTTAACATTTCTAAATGCAATATAATGACTTTTCATCGCAATAAGCCATACCTTTTTGACTACTCTATTGTAAGGAACCTATTTCAGGCTGGGGTAAGCTCAGCCTGTCCAGGGTCGTCTACAAGAAAATTTGTAGTTGTTGGGAGACCTTAGGCAAGAGAAAGTACTGGGTCACGTCCAGGAGAGTCAAGCGCGCGGCGTGTTTGCAGGGTGACGAGATTTCGCCGTAACCTCTGCGGTGTACAGGGCGATTCTACCGGGGTGTGTGGGATCACTACGGCTCTTATGACCCTACGGCCCCTAACGTTACTAGACGGCGTATGGACTCTGGCCGTCGTTTACACGCCGTCGGGGTTTGTAGGACCCTGCGTTGTAGTGGCAGCTCGTGAGACGAGGAACTCTAACAAGGGGGGGGGGAAGTGTTACGGAACCGTGCGTGATCGCGACGATTCGTACCACGACTGGGTTTCTAGGGGGGGGATGGGCTGTGCGTAGTCGCGACAGTTCCTAGCTACTGGAGTATGCTACTGAGACGTGCGTAATCGCGACGACTCGTAAGGCTACTGGAGTTCTTGGAGGGATTGACTGTGCGTAATCGCGACGGTCACTAGCTACTGGAGGATACTACTGAGACGTGCGTAATCGCGACGACTCGTAAGGCTACTGGAGTTCTTGGAGGGATTGACTGTGCGTAATCGCGACGGTCACTAGCTACTGGAGGATACTACTGAGACGTGCGTAATCGCGACGACTCGTAAGGCTACTGGAGTTCTTGCAGAGATTGACTGTGCGTAATCGCGACAGTCACTAGCTACTGGAGGATGCTACTGAGACGTGCGTAATCGCGACGACTCGTAAGGCTACTGGGGTGCTAGGAGGGATTGGGATAACGTGAAATGTGTATGTGCGGATGAATGAATAAAAGACAAAAGTAGTTGTAATTTTTGTTCAGAATTTTTTATTACACCAATGGACCTAGCTGGTGGCCCTAGCTGCATCACGTGTAAAGCTCCACTTACTTGTACGTCTGAGAGCTCTTGCAATGTTGGTCACGAGAGACCGTGGCCTTATAGCCATGTGTCGTTGGTCGCGCGCTGAGTTTGTTTTATTCTAGCACACAGGGTGAGAGCACGTGTACGAAATAGGTGTCACGAATAAGTGTACGAAATAGTTGTCACGAATAGGTGTACGAAATAGGTGTCACGAATAGGCGTACGAAATAGGTGTCACGAATAGGTGTACGAAACAGGCGTAGGCGAGCACGTGTTGGTCGATGGTTCCGCGTGAGGTTTTCTTAATTTTTTGCGACTGCTTTCGTTCGAGGTCCGGCTTCGAGTGACTCTCGATTCTTTTTTTTCGTGCCTCTTCACTCCCGCGATCGATACCCCTTTTTCTTTTTGCAATCGATATTCTCGGTGTGACCACCCCCGCTTTTACCTATCGACTCATTTCTGCGTTTCTCATTTTTCTGTGTTTTTATGGCTTTCATTGGCGGGTGTATTTAGGACGTAACTTATTACTAATTTAAATCTACATGAATACTTATAATAATGCCTTCAGTGGCGAATCGCGTAATGGTGATAATTATAATAACGAACAAAAGAAAAGGAATAATCAAAGAACCAGGGATCGATGTATGCTTCCAGTGGCGATGCAGATAACCGGTAGCCCCTGTAGTCGGCAGCTTGTAAAGCACCTTGGGTCTTTACACCCCCCCCTTTCTTCCGGGGTGAACGGAGACACGGACATGGCCGCTCCTCGCTTGGGAGATTTGATACTCTTGACCGTGGTGGGTGAGGGTGAAACGAGCTCATTTCCCCGGGTTACCTCTGGCGAGGATCCCCTCGAAGATAGCCGCTGGCAGCTTCCGTTCTGGGGTGTGGACGGTCCAGCTGCAGGGGGCCTCCCTCCAGGGATCTCGGTGTGGATCTCCGCTGAGCTCCGGATCGGCTTCCCGCAGGAACTCGTCAACGTCCACGTCCGAGCCAATGATTTGGAGAAGCTCTTCGAAGTCGCCGTCTAGGGATCCACCTTCGGGCAGGGGCATCAGGTCGAACAATTCGTTGGGGACGTTGTCGGAGCTCGTTGACTGCGGCCTCGGGTCTTGGGGGGTATAGGCTGGCGGCGTGCCGGTAGTGGGGTCCTGCGACGTGCTTGTGGTCGGGGACTTTACACGTCGGAACCGGATTGGGAAGGAAGGCTTTTCGTGGTCGACCGGTAGCCCTGTGTCGACCTCCCACCGCTCGCCTGGTCTCGTTAGGCTCGGTGTGGGGTAGGTCCGACGGAATCGAGGTGCCTCTTCGTCCTCCAAGGAAGATAATGAATCCCAGCGAGCGATGCACGCTGCGGGCTTCGGGTCCTCGGCGATGGTTTTGCGCATACGTTTGGCAGGTGACGCGGCGCTGAGGGATTCGTCTGTTTCTTCCAGAGCTCGCAAATAACTGTTGACACTTTTTCGTTGTCTGCAAATAAGTGTCTTTCACTCACACAATAAAAAATACTCAGACAGAAACTGTTTTTGTCGCGTCTGGCTTAGCTCGCTCGCGCTCTGAGCGAGACAGTTATTTCTGATTTCATTTCGCTCAAGTCATTCACTGATCGTTTGCTTGAGTTAAATGAAGCAAATTGTCTTTTGCGTATGTATGGGTAAACACACGCGATTGTTGCCTGATTTACATTAAAATGTATGTATGTATGCATGTATGTATGCATGTATGTATGCATGTATGTATGTACAGCTGTGTTCATGGAAATAGCAGTGCTGTACGTCACCTCCTTCAAACTCGTTTTAGAGATATTTCTAGTCTTCCAAATTGAGCAAATGATACTTTTTTAGAAAGCCTGGAATGTAAGCATTATAATCCTGAAGAAATTTCGTTACATTTACATTCCATCTTCTTGTTTTTCATTACTTTAGACAATTACCCATGAAATCTGCTGTTCACTGAAATAGCAGTGCGGGGATACAAATATTTTTAAAAAATTAAAAACCAAACAAATAAATTTAAAAATGTCACCATCAGTGTGCTTTATTTAATTATTGAATATTTTGATAAAATAAATTTTTGGACATAGCGGTAATTTTTTTTTTGGAGCATACTAATTTGACTAAAACTAAGGGCAGGATGCTTATAGGGATTGAAAACTAAGCTGTTTTAGACGCTCACTATTGTATTTAAGCCAAAAACCTATAAAAATTAGACTGAAAATCTAGTTGCTATTCGAAAAACGACGCTTGTACAGGTTGTATGTATTTACATGCACACGAAGGCAAAGATCATTTCTGTTGAGTTTTTTAGTCAAATTGTCTTTTGCTGAGGGTCTTTGTGAGAGCGAAAATCGTATTACTCTTTACGCGACACTCATTTGAGAGCGTCACACGAATGAGTCAATGCAAAGCGTCTGACCAAAACCGGTTCAAAACAAAACAAAGAGAGCCGCTCAGAGTGAGATCGTGTCTGCAAAATCTTTTCGGTTATGTTACGAAGCTGAGCATATAAGAAAAAAGTGTCAACAGTTATTTGCGAGCTCTGGTTTCTTCCGGTCTGGGGATGATATCGGTGGGGCGATTGGTTCCGGGGCGTCTGCCCCGGTTGGCTTGCCGTTGTTGGGCGAGTTGTCTGGCTGTGGTTCTCCTGCCGGGTAAGCGGGTGTCTCTCGGAGTGCCTGGGCCGGTTCCCAAAAGGTTCCGAAGAATTCTCCGACGTTACGGCCTGGTGGTATGGAGACGTCCACTGTCGTGCGCAGCAACTGGGTGACCCGCATGCCGCGTGGAGTGACCACGTAGTGGTAAGTCTCCGAACTTGAGACGTAGTCTTGTTTGTAATATTCGTCGTCGTCGCTGCTGTCCTCCTCGTCGTAGGGGTTTCGCGGTGGGGGTACGTATGTGGCCAAGCTCGCCTCCGGTGTGACCGCCTGGTATACGCCTCGGCCGAGGCGGGGGTCACGGCTCTGGTGTCGGGACGCAGTGGGCTCCTCGGTGTACTGCTACGGCTACTACGGCGATCGGTAGGGTGGGTCTAGGGTTGATCCTGGACCGGTATCGGGTACATCGGAGTTTCTGGGGTAGTCGGAGTCGGTCCGACGAGTAAACAGGAAAGCGTCGGGCGACGATGTTCGGGACTGACCCGGACTAGGCCAATAGCTGGGGAGGAAATCGCAGGTCGTACGTCGGGTGTACCGTGGCGGCGAGATCGGACGAGCTGGTGTGGCGTCGTCGGTGTCCATGGGTGACGAGGTGAGGTCTACCCAGGCTGGGGGCTCACCGGCTACTCTTCGACGACAGCTTGTCGGGGATGAGACGTGACTGCCGCCGTGGCGGCCTGAATCCCACTGGTTGTCTCCGATGGAGCTGCCATCTGTCGAAGCCATATAAGCCTCCCTCTCGGCTTCAACTTCGAGTCCTGCATCCCTCGGTGGGGTCTCGGAGCAGCAATCCTCGTCCACGTCCATGGTGCAGGCTGGAACTTATCTCTAGACCGGAAAGGATAGATGTATTAAATGATACAGAACTGCTTATATATACGGGTCTTGGTGGTGCAGCGTTGTGGCAAACTCCTACTCTGATATGCTTACTGACTGTGGGGTACATATTCATACAATAGATCAGGTGTTAAGTTAGTAAATGGGTTAGCGGCTAGGTTATTCTACGGTTTCCCGGGCGTCGTCGGTCTGGTTGGTCTGGTCTTCGGGGTCTTCGTTGCTGTGAAATTCTCTGAGGTCTGCCAGGTTAGCGGTTCTTCGCTTCCGACTAGTCTGGTGTTGTAGACGGATAACGTTGGGTGAGACGAAGCACTGGACTCGGTAGGGTCCATCAAATTTTGGCGCTAACTTTGCCGCGAAACCATCAGCGGCGTTAGAAAGGTGATGTTGGCGTACTAATACCAAAGATCCGATCGTCGGGCGCCAGTTTCTTCTAGGTAGGTTGTAATGGCGTCCTTGTTCCTGGCTTGCTTGTTGGTTGTTGTTCCGGACGATGTCAAATATTTCCTTCAGCCGGGCTGCCTTAGCGAGCGCTGGTTCCGGTGTGGTCCCGGTTCCGGGAGTGACCTCGTCGTATAAGGCGCCAGGCAAGCGGGGTTCTCGTCCGTGTACCAGGAAGGCGGGGCTGAATCCTGTCGTATCCGAGACGCTGGAATTGATGGCCAGGGACAACTCGGGTAGTAGTTCGTCCCAGCTTCTTTGTTCTTCCGTGATGAATTGGGATATCATGGTCTTGATAGTCCTATTAGCCCTCTCGGTTGGATTTTCTTGGGGGCAGTAGGGCGCGGTGTGTTGTAACGCGACTCCGGCTGACTTGAGGAACGCTTTGAAGGATCGGCTGGTAAATTGGGTGCCATTATCGCATACGAACAGCTTAGGGACTCCAAACTGGCTGAGAATACGCTCTCGGAAGGCCCGTTCGAGGTTCGTTGCGGTGGCTTTCCTCAGGGGAACCAATTCGACCCATTTTGAAAAAATATCGAAGAACACTAGTAAGGTGGTGCCGCTATTTTGTCAGGGTCAGTGTGGATACCTTCTTCGCTGACTACGTGGCCCAGATACTTGATTCGGCGTTGGAAGAAAGCACATTTGTCGGCGTTGATCCGCAAGTTGGCCTTGCGCAATCTCGAGAACACTTGTTTTAGATTTTGCAAATGTTCCGCATAGTCCTTACCGACGATCACTATATCGTCCAGGTATGCGAACGCGAACGGCTCCATGTCTGCGCCGATGACTGTGTCGAGAGTACGTTGGAAAGTCGCGGCTGCCGAATGTAGCCCAAATGGCATTACTTTCCACTGGTAGAGTCCTCTCCCAGGTACTGTGAAAGCCGTTGCTTCGCGACTATCTCTGGCCATGGGTACTTGCCAGTATCCATTTTTCAAGTCCAAGGTCGTGATAAATCGTGCGTTCTTGAGACGTTCGAGGATATGATTTATCCTGGGTAACGGATAAGCATCAGGAATAGAACGTTCGTTTAACTGACGGAAATCTACGCACATACGCCATTGTCCGTTTTTCTTCCGGACGAGGACGATTGGGGCGCTGTGCGGACTTCGCGATGGTTCAATGAGACCTTCTGTTAGCAGTTCGTCAACCTGTTTATCAATGATACGCATCATGGCTGGGTTTTTCGGATAATACCGTTGTTTTATTGGACGACTATCCCTCATAACAATGGTGTGTTCTGTTAGATCCGTCGTTCCCTGGAGATTCTCGAATTTGGGTAGCTCTTCGCCTAGGAACGCACGGATGTGGTGTGCAATGTCTGGGGGCCAGGGCTGTGTGTCTAATGTCGGGTCTCCTCTCGTGGAATCATCCATTTCGGGACCGGTGGTTTGGTCGGGGCATTCTGGGCGGATGGTCATGTCAAATGGACTTGAGGGGTCTGTGCTAGCGGGGCATTCGGTGATATTGGCGATAACCGGCGTGGTGATGGCTGTGATGGCTAGGCTCGGCTCTTGTCGAAACTCCGATTCCATGGGCGTCACTAGCCTGACGGCGTCCATGTCCCCGGGTCGGACGGTGTTTGCTGAGTTGGAGATCCCTGTCGGTGTAGTGACCCTCGTGAGCTCCGTTGAAGTTAGCGCGCTCGTCCATTCTGTTGATGATCTGAAGTGCGTGGACTCTGTTGTCGTCCACGAACTCGTGGTCCTGGAGGCGATCCTCGTAATCGTGTTCTCTGTGGGCGTTCTGGTGGTCTTAATCTCGGTGGATATTCGCGTACTCGTGTTTCCTGAAGGCGTCCGTATGCTCGTAGTCTCGGTTAGCCTTCTCGTGGCCATATTACCCGTCGCTTGGCTTTGGGTTATGTTTGTTGGTGCTATATCCGTGGCCCGGGTTGCTGTTGCTGGCCTGGGGTCCGTATTGTCTGTTGACGACGTCGTGGACGTGTTCTCAGTTGCTTGTCGTGGATTCTTGCTCTGTGTTGATGATGCCGTGGGCATATTCTCTGCTGCTTGTCGTGGATTCTTGCTCTTGGTTGAGGGTGTCGTAGCCGTGGTCTCGGTTGCTGGTCTCTTGTTCCTGTTCTTGGTTGGGGATGTCGTAGCCGTGGTCGTTGTTGCGTGTTTTAAGCTTTCATTCGCGGGTGCGGGGGTTTGTGTGTGGCTGATGATGTCCTTTGGTTCGTCGACGTTGATGCAGCGACCTTTAAGATGTAGACGCGTAGTGCCAAATTGGATCGTGGTTTCTATGGCGCACAAAAAGTCCATCCCCAGGATCACACTTTCGACCATGTTCGGTAGTATCAAAAGAGGTATTTGTACCTGTCGTGTATGCAGTTGGGTGGGCGTAAGTAAGATTTGAGTAATCTCCCTCACTGACCCGTCCGCTAGGCGTATCCGCGTCGCTGCTGCCTGTATGTTCGTGTCGGTGGCCAATCGTCTTGCCAGGTCTTGACTGACGAAACTTCGGGTCGCTCCCGTGTCGATAGTGGCTTCCGTGGTTTGTCCACCGATGGTCACCATCGCCACTATCCGGCCGTCGTGCACGTGCAAAGGTTTCTTTGATCGTGGGTTATGGTCGGCGTCGTTCTCGGCTGATCCCATCTCAGTCGAGGACGCGGCTAGTTTCCCGAGGTTTCTCGTCGGCAGCATTGGATGGTCCTGACGCCGCGTTTGCCACATTCCCAACAGAATAAGAGGGGACGGTTCTGGCAATTCGCGTATAAATGGTCCGCTCCGCCGCATCGTCGACATGCCGTGCGCGCGTTGGCTATGGGCAGTGCGTCGTGTTGGATCGTCCGGTTGGCTACTTCTCCCGCGAGTGTGGTAGTCTGGGCCGGGCCGGGTTTGGTCATGGGATCCCCGTGATTGTTGGGCGTTTGGCGAAACGGGTTCCGATTCTGGTGAGACTCCGGTCGCTTGTATTCGGGGGTTAACTCATGGCGATCGTGTCGGGGTATCCTTCGCGGTGAATTGACGGCGTATGCGTGCCAACCACCTGATTCTTGTTGTTTCTGAACGCTCTCGAACTCTACGGCCAGTTGCGTGAGCTGGGCCAGACTTTGGAGTTCGTGCCTCCGCACGTACAGTTGGTATCCAGGTAAAGCGTTGACGTAGATGCGTTTTAGTTCTTGGGTCGCGTCGTACCCCGCGTGGTGCATAAGTAGACGGATGTCAATGACAAAGTCCTTGAATAACTCGCCAGTCGATTGCTTACGGGCCCGTATCTTATCTTCCAATTGCTCAAAATATCGTGGCGGAAGAAAAAAGGTAAGGAATTCCCGACGAAAATCGGCCCAGGGGACGTGCTGGAGTCGACTGGTTCGGAACCAACGGCTAGCTCGGTCGGTAAGAAGTTCGACCATGACTCGTGGGAGATGATTCACGTCGACGCCGTAGGACAGGGCACGTTCTTCGAGTAATTCTACGAATGCCAATGGGTCATCGTGGCCGTTGAACTGAATACCCCAGTGTCGAATCCTATCAGCCACTTGGAAGGTGCGGAGGGGTGAAGTGCTTGTTTGAGTCCTAGCCTCGCTGAGACCTTGTGTGGTGTCGATCGGGGAAAAGGTTCTCCTCGTCTGCACCGGACTGGACTCTGCTGACCTGGATATTTGAACGCTCCCCTCCGACGTTAAGACAATCGGGGCACGTTGCCTTTGCTGGCGGTGGCCGGAGGGACTAGCAAGCCGAGCTTTTGGTCTACGACCTTCTTCTTCTCGGACGGGGCTTTGGTGGCGGGTTGCGGTGATCTGGCACGCCCCGTGGATCTGGAGTACTGCTTCTCGAGCTCTGCCAGGCGAGTCCAAGTCGCGGGTTCGAGTTTACCTTCGGTGAATATAGCGAAGGTCTTCCTAAGATCGTCGACTGTGCCTTCTTTGTCGAACCCGAACTTGTCTGCAAAGCCTTCGAGTTCATCCCGGCGGCGTTGGTATATCCAACCGGTACCCACCCCAGGATTCTGTATTGATTCTGTGTGGTAGTACTCACTCTGATCGTGGTCAGTGCTCTGGTCCATGACAAGGAGTAGGAGCTCGAGACGTGGGAATACGTGAACGGGGAGTAACCGTAACTCTGGCTGACTAGAGTTGGCTCGCTAGGTTTTATTTTGCACTGTCTTGACTGGTGTTTTATCGTCTTGTTTGTTTTTCGCCTTCAGCGACGTCGTTTAATGTTTTCTTTACGCACTGCACTTTGGGGTTTTGTTTTCAGGGGCTTTAGCTTTGGGCTCTTCACTGGGCGTTTTGCACTGGCACTGCGTCTGTGTCGCGAGGATTTTCAACTAGCGTTGCGCTTGTTTGGGTTTTAGTTAAACGGGGCGCGGTGTTCGCACTGTCGTGTTTTTTTTTTCTCGGGACGGCACTGTGTTTGCACTGCGATGGTTTTTTGGGACTGTACTGTACTTGTTTTCGCCGTCGTCTTGATCACGATTCGGGAGGGGAAAAGTGTGTGAGTTTGTATGTATGATTTTCGGTCGGTGACGTGGGCGTATGTAGGTAAGCGTGGGTCTAGCTAAAGCTCTGACTGTACTTCAGACACGTGGTTTTTGTGGCGGTAGATTTGCGGTCTGTGACGGTTACCTTCTCTTGAATCTACCTCAGGTCCCTGCTCGGGCGCCACTTGTAAGGAACCTATTTCAGGCTGGGGTAAGCTCAGCCTGTTCAGGGTCGTCTACAAGAAAATTTGTAGTTGTTGGGAGACCTTAGGCAAGAGAAAGTACTGGGGTCACGTCCAGGAGAGTCAAGCGCGCGGCGTGTTTGCAGGGTGACGAGATTTCGCCGTAACCTCTGCGGTGTACAGGGCGATTCTACCGGGGTGTGTGGGATCACTACGGCTCTTACGACCCTACGGCCCCTAACGTTACTAGACGGCGTATGGACTCTGGCCGTCGTTTACACGCCGTCGGGGTTTGTAGGACCCTGCGCTGTAGTGGCAGCTCGTGAGACGAGGAACTCTAACAAGGGGGGGGGGGAAGTGTTACGGAACCGTGCGTGATCGCGACGATTCGTACCACGACTGGGTTTCTAGGGGGGGGATGGGCTGTGCGTAGTCGCGACAGTTCCTAGCTACTGGAGTATGCTACTGAGACGTGCGTAATCGCGACGACTCGTAAGGCTACTGGAGTTCTTAGAGGGATTGACTGTGCGTAATCGCGACGGTCACTAGCTACTGGAGGATACTACTGAGACGTGCGTAATCGCGACGACTCGTAAGGCTACTGGAGTTCTTGGAGGGATTGACTGTGCGTAATCGCGACGGTCACTAGCTACTGGAGGATACTACTGAGACGTGCGTAATCGCGACGACTCGTAAGGCTACTGGAGTTCTTGGAGAGATTGACTGTGCGTAATCGCGACAGTCACTAGCTACTGGAGGATGCTACTGAGACGTGCGTAATCGCGACGCCTCGTAAGGCTACTGGAGTTCTTGGAGAGATTGACTGTGCGTAATCGCGACAGTCACTAGCTACTGGAGGATGCTACTGAGACGTGCGTAATCGCGACGACTCGGAAGGCTACTGGGGTGCTAGGAGGGATTGGGATAACGTGCAATGTGTATGTGCGGATGAATGAATAAAAGACAAAAGTAGTTGTAATTTTTGTTCAGAATTTTTTATTACACCAATGGACCTAGCTGGTGGCCCTAGCTGCATCACGTGTAAAGCTCCACTTACTTGTACGTCTGAGAGCTCTTGCAATGTTGGTCACGAGAGACCGTGGCCTTATAGCCATGTGTCGTTGGTCGCGCGCTGAGTTTGTTTTATTCTAGCACACAGGGTGAGAGCACGTGTACGAAATAGGTGTCACGAATAAGTGTACGAAATAGTTGTCACGAATAGGTGTACGAAATAGGTGTCACGAATAGGCGTACGAAATAGGTGTCACGAATAGGTGTACGAAACAGGCGTAGGCGAGCACGTGTTGGTCGATGGTTCCGCGTGAGGTTTTCTTAATTTTTTGCGACTGCTTTCGTTCGAGGTCCGGCTTCGAGTGACTCTCGATTCTTTTTTTTTCGTGCCTCTTCACTCCCGCGATCGATACCCCTTTTTCTTTTTGCAATCGATATTCTCGGTGTGACCACCCCCGCTTTTACCTATCGACTCATTTCTGCGTTTCTCATTTTTCTGTGTTTTTATGGCCTTCATTGGCGGGTGTATTTAGGACGTAACTTATTACTAATTTAAATCTACATGAATACTAATAATAATGCCTTCAGTGGCGAATCGCGTAATGGTGATAATTATAATAACGAACAAAAGAAACGGAATAATCAAAGAACCAGGGATCGATGTATGCTTCCAGTGGCGATGCAGATAACCGGTAGCCCCTGTAGTCGGCAGCTTGTAAAGCACCTTGGGTCTTTACACTATCAATAACATTATCCTTCAACGCCTCTTCAAAGTTAACGACTTTGGCATTACCTTTGTACCTAATCTATGCTTCACATCTCATATCTCTAATATCTCTAACAAAGCCAAAGGATTCCTTGGATTTGTCAAAAGATGGTCTAAGGAATTTACCGACCCGTATACTACAAAACTTCTGTATGTTTCTCTGGTACCAAAAATTTCAGGATATGCTCGAATCAGTACAAAAACAGTTCCTCATCTTTGCCCTCCGGGGACTCAATTGGGACCCTTCGATCCATCTCCCTTCTTATGAAAGTAGGTTGCGCCTAATTAATCTCCACTCTCTTAAATCCCGTAGAACCTGCCAAGTAGTTCTCTTCCTCCATAAGCTTCTCTCTGGTGAGGTCGAATCGGCTGCCCTCATCAACCTTATTAGTATTGCTGTTCCTTTCCGCCCGACTAGGCATTACTTCCCTCTTCATCTCCAACACTGTCTTTCTAACTACTCGGATTATGAATCTTTCCGTAGCCTTTGCCGTAACTATAACCAATTTTTCCATCTGTTTTCCTTTGATACTAGTTCTAATATGGTCAAAATGATCTTAATCAATAACTTAATTTAATTTAAATTGCTTTAATTGGGAATTGTCCGGCTACCGGCTCTTCTCTTACCTAAATTTGGCTGTTGGTGGGATCTTATCGACTACTGAGCCGATAATCAGCCCCACCGGGTCTGAGTATTGGCATTAGCCCTTTAGTTTAATTAGTTGATATGTAATTTTACCCTTACAGTTCAACTGTACATTGTTAAACTTTAAACAAAAATAAAAAATAAACAATAAACAATTTTGGATGGCAGCCATGGCAAAGTAGTATGACTGACTGGTAAAGAATGGTACGTGGACATCAACAGATTTAATCGAAGGACAACAAGCAATTGGACGCAAGTGGGTATACGCGATTAAAAGAGACAGTTCGGGTAACGTGGAGCGTTACAAATCCCGTCTGGTGGCCAAAGGGTGTTCCCAGAAGTATTTCAGAAGTATGGCATGGACTACATAGACACTTTTTCTCCTGTATGTCTATATGAGACTATACGGATGATTTTTGCTTTGGCAGCTGAGTTAAAATTATACATGCATCAAACGGATGTGTGTACGGCGTATCTTAATAGCGAGCTAAGATATGTAGTCTATATGAGGAAGCCTGAAGGATTCATAGACGATACAAGTTCACACCAGGTTCTGAGGCTCAACAAGGCAATATACGGCTTAAAACAGGCAGGAAGGGAGTGGAACGCCAAACTGAACCCAGCACTGTGCGATATTGGTTTGACTGCTTGCAAGAACGGGCCATGTCTGTACAAGCAAGAAGGAAAAGTACCTAATAGCGATCAAGTCAAAGACTGCAATGAAATTTGAATGTGTCGACAAAGGAAAATTGCATATGTTTGTGGGCATTCAAATTGAACGAGAGGGCGATACCGGTAGCATAGCTATGAACCAAACGATGTATATTAAGGAGATGCTAGAAAGGCATAAAATACAAACGTGCCGGACTGTGGCAACGCCATTAGATGCAATCAGAGAAGCAAGGTTGCGTGGCTTTAAGCAGCACAGAGGCCGAGTATATGGCTATGTCTTCAGCAACTAAGGAGGCACTACACTTAAGACGATAACTTATTGAAATTGAATATGGAGATGCTGGATCATCAACGGTACTTTTTGACGACAATCTAACTGCACAGAATTTGGCCAGGAACCCGGTGTATCATGCGATATTTTTAGTAGATATATTATATATATGATAGTTTTAAGCGATATTTTGCGTTTCGGTAATGACACTGGCATTAGTAAGCGAAGGTCAAGAAGAGACGGACGAGCAGAAAACTAATTTTTGAACGAATTTTAAAATACTAAGAGAATTATTTTAAATAAACCAACAAATGATTGGAACGGTTGCCGAGTTTGATTGAGTAATCACAACAGTTTCAAAAATTTTAAGAAAACTGCTCGATGGCCAAGTAAAAGAGTTGAAACGGTGCAGGCGAATGTGAGTGTGTGTTCTCGGCGTCAGCATGCATAGGCGTACAAAATGGAGACAAGAAGCAAGACAAGACTTCTGGAAAAAATGAAAAACAGGATATCAACGCCAGAGCCTTCCGAATTGACTGAAGAAACAATGGATGACAAAACTTTAAACGAAACCATGGTGGAGAAAAAAGAAAGCCAAGTAGATATGCAGAGTGTGATGGAAAACATTATGCAACTACTGCAACAACAGCGAACACACAGGGTGTCGCTGATGGTTTTGGCGCTGCATCGTCTTGTAGCGCAGCGAATGTTCCTGATCATCACGGATACGGCTCCAGCAACAAATGGAATGTTGCTGATGGACTTGGCGCTACATCGGCTTGTGGCGCACCAACTCTGCGTGCCGTTCAAGGCAGTATCTATGGCTCCGGCAACACACAGGGTATAGCTGGTGGATTCAACGCTATATTGTCTGGAAAGGGTGAGTCTGTTTTGGGATCTTCGGGTTTGCGGGACTACATTTGATACAGGTGGTAGGCAAGCTCAGTTTAGAGAAGATAAGATAATCGATCTGCCCACGTTTGACGGTAAACCAGAAGACTGGCCCCTATTTATCAGTATGTATTCCGAGACTTCAGCTGCATTTGGGTATTCCAATCTGGAGAATTTATTGAGGCTTCAAAAGGGTTTAAAGGGACAAGCTAGGGAAGAGGTCTCTGGAATGTTGATCAACCCCGCCAATATCGAATACATAATGAAACGTTTACAATTTAGATACGGACAATCAGGACTTCTTATTAGGAGCCAACTGGATAAAGTGGCCGAGATTCAGGTTATAACAGAAAGGAACTTGGAGAAAATTGTACCATTCGCGTCGAAGGTTGCTAATTTGATCATATTTCTCAGATCAGCGAATGCGTTACAGCATTTACAGAATCCGATACTGTTAAGCGATCTCGTAAGCAAACTTCCTATGAGGACCCGTATAGATTGGACAACATATGCGTCAAACATACACCCATATCCCGATTTAAGCCATTTTGGAGTCTGGATAGAAGAAACAGCGAAAAATATTACACAGGTTCTTCTCGCTGCCGCACCGAGTCAACCAAATATAAAAAATTATGGCAATGAGAAGATGCTAATGCAAACAACTACTGATGAACGCGAAGAAAAATCTAAAATCGAATGCTATTAATGTAAAGGCGATATAGCATTGGTCTAAATAAGTGCGGAGGCAAACGAGAATGTAAAATAGTTGACTGCAAATCGTATCATAGTCGCATGTTGCACCAAGATAGAAAACCTAGTTCTGTTAATTCTATTACTCTGGTCTGACGAGCATGTGAGATGGCTGGGAGGGGGCCTAGCTGAGGCCACCGGACGGGTCACAGGTTGCGGATAGCGAATGACCTACCTTTGGAGGTAAGCCAGCTGCGAATAAACGGTCATCCCTAGGGAAAGCACCGAAATAAGCAGTCCCGGACAGCCAGCGGGTGTTCGCGAAGTAGCAACACTGACGATGCGCTTGTGGTGCCGCCTCGTTTAAGTAGCTCACATAACCCCCCACCCCTACACATTACCTACCCACATCCCAACCCCCACAATCATCTCACACCGGGCCGGACTAAGTGTGTTATTCGACCCGTGCCGAGAGTCAGCCTGGCTGGGGGCCCGGTATAAAAACTAGCCCAGTCGTTAAAGGAGAGCTCAAGGACTTGGCAGCCCCCTGTTCTAATGATGCCTTATCCGGGCAACGTGAATCTCTGCCAGGACGGACCGCCCCTTTCTTGGCAAATCGTGGGATTAATTATGGAAAACAAAATAAATAAAAACAAAAACAAAAATGAGTCTGGCGCTCCCCAACTGCCAACTGGGAGCAATCTCATACAGGGAAAGGCATCGGCCCAAAGGCCTGGCCTGACCCGCGATATAGCTGGTAAAACCAGCGCGGCGGAAGACGCTAGGGCGAATCTGTAGGGGTCCCATCCCAGTTCTGGGGTGGGTGGCAAATCGCCGACCAAAGCTGATACCTTGGTAGAGTGGCTCTGCAACCCTGCGGCTGCTCTGCCTGCTGGTAAGGCTGCGGGGAGCGAGTTGCCATCGACTAGCGCCCATGCCAGAGCTTTCACATATGCCGAGAGGAGGAGTGCTGGCAACATACTCCGTCGGCAAAATGCGAGCACGATGTCCAGCCCGACCGACCAGTGGCGGAAAAAGGTGGAATGGGCATGAAAGGTGCTGCCCAACTTCGGCAAAGAGGCACCGAAGAGGGTTGCCCCGCCGAAGACGACAGCCCCGCAACCGAAAAGGCAGCGCTCACAGGAGACTCCTGGACCGGCTCCGAAGTGCTCCAGAGCGCTGCCGAACGTGTCGTTCGCGCAGATCGCCAAGGAGAGGAGGCTGATCGGCGTCCTGGATAAAGGCAGCGTGGACTCCAAGATCCCCAGGAACCAGTAGAAGTGGGTGGAAGCGGCACTGGCCGACCGCTGCTTCGAGTTGCTGGTCAAGCAACCCGGCCCCCTCCCAGTCTGTAAAGATATGGGGTGGTACCAGGGATGCATTAAACTCATAGCCTGCGAAGACGAGCGCTCCGTCCAGCTCTATAAAGCAGAGGTAGCGGAAGTCGGAGAGGTCTACCCAGGGGCGAAGCTCGTCGCAGTCGACTGGAGCGAGGTGCCCAGTAGGCCCAGGGCGAGGGTTTGGGTGCCCGCCTCCATAAAGGAGCCGGATCGCATCCTGAAAATGCTGCAACGGTGCAACCCGGGGCTTCCCACCTCCGATTGGAGGGTAGTAAAGGTTGAGGCGACACAAGGTCCGATGAACCAGGCGGTGCTCGTACTCAATAAGGAGTCTTTAGCCCCAATCGAGGCTAAAAACGGCGAGCTCAACTTTGGCTTCAGTGCGGTGAGCATTAAAGTCTACAAGTCGGATGCAGCGGCCGAGGTACGTCCTGTCGACAAACCAGTCGAGCAGGATGTTGCCTCGGAGATCGAAGCACCCGACGATGTTTCAGAGCCTGCCCATGACGGTTACTCCTCCGACACGGCTCTAATGCGTGAGTTCGAGGCGATGTGTCACGACGACACCATCGAGGACGACTCGGACGTCGACAATACAGTGGTGGAGAACTCTGTCGATGTCCCTAAGACTTCTACAGATAAATCTCCACCACTGTAAAGCAGCATCCGCTGCCCTTATACTCCGCTTGGAAGCGAGCGGAGCAGATGTAGTCCTGATCCAAGAGCCTTGGGTAGTAGGAGACAAGGTCTGTGGATTAGTGACGAAGGAGCACAAGCTTATTGTAGCTCAGAAAGAAGGTAAAATACGTACCTGCATTCTTGCAAGGAAGCACTTAAATATCTTTCTGCTCCACAACTTTAGCAATGGTGACAACACAGCGGCAAGCCTTGAGCTACAAGGTTCTCAAATAAGGCTGATGTCGTCCTACATGGCTCATGAGGAAAGCGATCCTCCCGGTGACCTAGTTCGCAAGCTCACCAGAGATAGCGAAAGGTCGGATATAGGCCTTGTAATAGGCTGCGACGCCAACGCCCACCACACCCAATGGGGGAGTTCGGATACAAATGTAAGGGGTGAGTCATTATTCAGCTTCATCCTAAACTCTAATCTCCTTATCTGTAATCGGGGCAATGATCCTACGTTTATAATTAAGAATAGACAAGAGGTAATTGACCTAACATTAGTGTCTCACAGACTGTCAGACATAGTAATGAACTGGAAAGTTCTGGGGGACCATTCCTTTTCGGACCACAGGTACATCGAGACTACACTATCTCTCGAGAGCCCAAAACCTACTGTCTTTGTTAAGCCCAGAAAAGCTAACTGGAAAAATATGTCACAGAAATGGAGGGACTACTTCCCTCCAAGGCACCAACCTGCCTGAACACAGAGCACGATCTAAATCATCTAGTGGACAGGCTCACTAAAGCATGCAACACGGCCTTCACGGCAGCATGCCCATTAATCCAACATAAGGGGAAAAAGAAACCCCCCTGGTGGTCAAAATATATAGATATCCTACGGAAAAGCTGCAGGTCCCTCTTCCACAGGGCCAAAAGCGCTAACGAGGAAGAACACTAGGCAGATTACAAAAATAGTTTGGCCCTATACAAAAAATAAATCAGAAAGGCAAAATGGGCCTCGTGGCAAAAATTTTGTTCTGAAATCGAGGTAACGTCAGAAGCCGCAAGACTGCGCAAGATCCTCTCCAAAACGGCCCCCTCGGTGGGTTACCTAAAGAGAAGCGATGGTACGTGGACTAACTCCAGCGAGGAGTCCCTACACATTCTACTCGACACTCATTTTCCAGGGTGCTCCATCAATGGACCGACTCACTTCCCTAGTGAGGGTTCGATCACCTCAATGGAGCATATCTTCTCAAAACGGAACATAAACTGGGCAATAAACAGTTTCGGACCAGATCATTCCGGCCCAATTACAAAAAGCCGGAGACACGGCCATAAACTGGCTGCTATGTATCTTTAAGATGATACTGGTAGTGGGGAGAATACCACAAGCTTGGCTTAAGGCTAAAATAGTCTTCATCCCTAAAGCAGGTAAAGCCTCGCACTCTACACCAAAGGACTTTAGACCAATCAGTCTATCATCCTTCCTTCTCAAAACTTTTGAGAGACTGGTCGGGCTACAATTGAGAACTACTATAAGTTCTCAATTGTTGTCAGGAGCACAGCATGCCTACCGGAGAGGAAAATCCACGGAAACAGCACTTCACGAAGTGGGGGGGGGCTGTAAAGTCGTGCCATACGCGGATGACGTGGCAATTATCTTCTCGGGAAAATACCCTCAAACACTCTGCGACTTAATGACCGCAAAGCTCGCGAGACTGTCAAGATGGACAGAATCGCGAGGTCTTGGAGTTAATCCCTCAAAGACGGAACTTGTGCTATTCACAAATAAACACAAGATTCCGTCTCTGAGCCCCCCATGTTAAATGGATGCAGGCTCTCTTTTAGCGACAGTGCCAGTTACTTAGGGTTGGTAATTGACAGGAAGCTAAATTGGAACCTGAATATCAAAGACAGAGTGAAGAAGGCCACAATAGCCCTCTTCATTTGCAAAAAAGCTATTGGCTTGAATTGGGGCATGAACCCAAGTATATTCCAATGGATATATCTAGCGGTAGTTAGACCAATAATTCTTTATGGAGTTACAGTGTGGTGGCCGGCCTTATCAAAAAGGACGATCACCAGACAACTCGACAAAGTTCAACGAACGGCTTCCCTTTGCATCAGCGGAGCTCTTCGCACCACTCCAAATGATGCGCTTGATGCCATTCTGTGCCTCCAAAGCCTAGCCCTTGCTGGAAAAGAAAGGGCACAGATGGCAGCAATACGTCTGAGAGACTCTGACCAATGGGCTCCACAGCACACAGGTCACTCCTCGATATTAAACAGCAGTTCCGTCCCCACTAAAACGGACTACTGTGTCCCAAGGGAATATACATACACCCCTTTTGACGCAATTATCCCCCACAGAGACGAGTGGAGTGAGGGACCCCCAGGCCCAGAAGGGGCCCTAAACATCTTCACAGATGGGTCAAAGCTGGACAATAGGGTCGGAGGAGGAATATACTCCGAACAGCTAAACATTAGGCACTCCTTTAGGCTCCCTGATCATTGCAGCGTCTTCCAAGCGGAGGTCATTGCAATCAAGGCAGCCCTAAACTGCCTTCAGGATAATACCGCCATGGTAACCTGTGTAAACATCTACAGTGATAGCCAAGCTGCAATCAAATCGCTAAATACGATCTCCGCAAACTCGGCCAACGTTGCAGATTGCCGCAGATCTCTTCACGAGATGGCTCAGCAATTTGCTATCAGCCTCATATGGGTCCCGGGCCACCGGGACATCGAGGGCAACTGTATTGCAGACGAGCTGGCCAGACTTGGCACTACAATCCCCCTTCACCAAGACAAGGAGGATACTCGTATGCCGATGGCCACATGTAGGCTCATAATAAAGGAGCAATATAAGCAACTAACAACTAACTAACTATAAACAACAACTGGCAATCAGCTCCACGTTGTCGAATAACTCGGTAAACATGGCTAACCATAGATAGGAAGCGCACCTCTGAGTTATGCAAGCACGGCAGACGAAGGTGCAGCGCAGTCATACGCTCCCTAACGGGACACTGGCTAATAGGTACCCACGCTAACAGACTGGGCGCCCCATACAATGATTTTTGCCGTAGCTGCAGAGACGAGGAAGAGGAGGAAAGGGTGGAACACCTGTTCTGCTCATGACCAGCTCTCAGCAGAAGAAGGCTACAGTACTTGGGCTCGCCCTTCATAGCTGACATTTCCGTAATGTCCACCATATGTCCCAGAAAGTCAGCTTACTTCATAAGAGCTGCAGGCTGGGAAAACTGTTGACCTTAGGTTTTCACAATGCGAAAAGGGGTAGATTCCCTGCGGTATCACAACGGGCCGGAAACGGACTAGGTGTGCTGGGCTCCCAGTGAGTCTGGCAGCCGCTATAACCTAACCTAACCTAACCTAATTCTATTACAGTCGATAGCCCAGATACGATAACCATGTATTCGGAAGATGGTGAATCCACTAACATGGCAAATATAAATACAGTGACCGGCAACACGTCAAGATTGCTCTTTAAAATTCTGCCAATTGAAGAACTTGGCCCGAACGGATCAATAGTCCAAGTATTTGCATTTCTCGATGAAGGATCATCAGCGACACTAATTGATGAGAAGTTAGCAAAGAGCTTAGGTGTAGATGAGGATAAAGAAAAGCTATCATTAAATTGGATTAGTAATCATTCAAAACACATCTTTTTGATGAAATGTGAACTTAAGGTACGGAATGTGGATAATAAAAAATATTGGATGAAACTAATTCGCAACACAGTGCCGAGCTTGGAGTTACCATACAGTCATTGAACGCTGAAATAATAAGGGCTAATTGTATGCAATTAAAAAATCTTCCGATCAGGGCCTATAGGAGTGTTAAGCCGTCGATTCTTATTGGAATAGATAATTGCCATTTATCGAAAATTATTAAAAGTGTATTCCTAGATAGTAACCTCGTTGCAGCTAAATCCCCACTCGGTTGGCTGGTTAACGGTATGGCTGGAACCCATACGTTCCAGAAAAAGGCAACCCCTATGATAATCCACAACGCACATAAACTTAGAGCCAGCAAACCAAGATGATGAAATGAATAAACTTATTGAGGAGTACTTCACAATAGAAAACTTTGGTGTTAAGATCGCCAGGACACCGTTAGAGTCAAAATATATAATCAGAGCCCGTAAAATAATAGCTGAAGAAAATAAAAAGTTCGACGGTGCTTATGAAACAGCACTTCTGTGGTAGAATGATGACGTAAAATTAATTAATTAAGATACGTAGCACCGGTCTGCAGGACGAATACGCAAACGCTATAGAGAGTTTCGTCGAAAAGGGATATGCTGTAAAATTGTTGCGGTCAGAATCGATTACCACTACCCGGCGCACCTGGTATTTGCCGCATTTTGGTGTTTATAATATAAATAAGCCAAAAAAGATGAGACTCGTTTTCGACGCCCCCGCAATGTTGGATGGAATTTCGCTGAACTCTAAATTACTTAAAGCTCCAGACGAAAACCCACCGCTAATTCAGATTTTGTTTCAGTTTCGACAGGGTGAAGTGGCAGTATGCGCGGACATCAAGGAAATAATTTTTCAGGTGCGGATCAGGGAACGTGATCAGGATTCGTTACGATTTATATGGAGGCAAGACGATTCAAACGCAGAAGTAGATGTGTACAAGATGCAAGTAATGATCTTCGGAGCTACATGTTCCCCATGTTGTGCTCAATACGTTAAAAATCTGAATGCGCTGAATGCTACAAGGAAAAAAGAGGATGTGATAAAGGCAATAACGACAAAGCACTATGTGGATGATTATGTGGCAAGTTTTACCACTGAAGACGAGGCTTATGAAGTAAGCAAGGAAGTAAAGATAGTACATAAGATTGCCAACTTTGACTTGAGAGGTTTTATTTCTAATTCAGCAGAAGTCCAACTCAAACTAAACAATGGAGAACGCAGTAAGAATACTGGCGAACCTCTCAAAATGAATAACATGGCAGTCGACAAGATTTTGGGGATGTACTGGGAGAATCAAGAAGATGTTTTCATATTTGACCTGAAAATGAATCGAGTGGATCCCAATACAGTAAAGGGGGAAAAGCTTCCCACAAAACAGCTATTAAGCCTGATCATGTCTGTCTATGACCCGCTCGGAATGCTGTCTGATCTTATGATATACGGAAAAAATTTGGTACAGGATGTAAGTCGCTCTGGCGTAAATTGAAACGATTTAATCCCTATAAACATATTCGAACGCTTTATACTGTGGATGCAGCAACTGAGTAATGTAAAAAACTTTAAAATATCCCGTTGTTATTCTTCAAAAATGTTTGTCTCCAAATGCGAACTTAGAACTTCACGTTTTTGTGGCCTATTGGCCTTGTGGCCTATTAACGCATTAGTATTGAAAATTATGTGGAAGTAACCTTTGTAGCTGGCAAGGCTAGATGCGCTCCATTGAAACTACTATCGGTGCCAAGATTGGAGCTACAAGCCGCTGTGCTCAGCGTTCGACTCAGAAACTCGATACTGAAGAGCCATGAAGTAACTGTATCCAGAACCATTCTATTGTCCGATTCACGTACCGTTATTGCGTGGATTCGCTCTGACCATAGACAATACAAACAGTTTGTAGCACATCGGATAAGTGAGATCCTGGAAACGACAAATGAAATTGACTGGCGCTGGGTGCCGACGCACTCAAACTCAAACATTGAATACAAACCGCAAACAGTCTGGACAAAGGGACCTACATTTTTAAAAAAAGAAGAGAAGTTATGGCCATGTCAGAAAATATTAAAACTATCAAGTGATGATAGCAACGAGAAAAGAAAGGTACAACGACAACAGTACAGGAACAATTTATAGATGTTGAACGATTTTCGAATTATGTACGCCTTGTTAGAGCAATAGGCTGGATAAAAAGATTTATAAACGAGGAAGAACGTTGTGAGCCGCGGCAAAGGCCGCGGCTCTACCTTATACCCGGTACTCAGTCAGTATATACATACATTTATGAGATTACGATTTATGAAATTTATTATATGTGCGCAAAAGGGACAAATTAAATTTTGGGCACAAAATAATTTTTCAAAAAATGAAGTCAAAACAATTTTTGGAATTTTTAAACATGTTTACATTTTTGCTTACATATGCTTTTTACATCTGCTTCTACATTTCATAATGTACATGTATAACTACAAATTCGAGACGTACAAGTGTTTGCGAGAGAGAGAGAGGGAATGAGTAAGCGCTTGACAGGCGTTGCGTAGCCACTGAAATTTAATTTGTTTCTTCTGTCCATAATAATGATCCGACCTGATCCAGATGCGGTTAGACACGGCCATTTTCTATGATTCTGCGTTTTTCGTTTTCCCGTTCCTTACAAATTGTGGATTCCACTAATTTTCGTTCTTTGTGGAGGCGCAAAGCGGCGTGGCAAAATTTTGAAATAAACTCGTGTTGGTTTGATATCAAAGGAGTTTGGATAGAAAGTTTGGTTGCTCTAGCTCTTATAGTCTCTGAGACCTAGGCGCTCAGACAAAACAGACAGGGTCGCGTGTGAGAGAGAGCGAGAGGGAATAATGACTTTCGAAATGGTTTTCTTCATTGTAGCTATAATAATGATATGATCTGATCCAGATTCAACACTCTGATAGAAATGGTCATTCTCTATGATTCTGCGTTTTTAGTTTTATCGTATCTTCAAAATTGTGTACGCCACAGACTTTCGTCCTTTGTGCGGGCGCAAAAGGGCGGGGCGAAATTTTGCATTTGGAGTAGTGTGATAATACAGGAAACTGGATACAAAATTTGGTTGCTCTAGCTTTAATAGTCTATGAGATCTAGGCGGAAATGAAGACGGACGGACGGACGGACAGACAGACATGGCTATATCGACTTGGCTATTGATGTTGATCAAGAATGTATATACTTTATGGGGTCGGAAACGCTTCCTTCTGGGCGTTACACACATCCGTTATCACCACAAATCTAATATACCCCTATACTTTTCGAGTACCGGGTATAACAACTTGTCCGGATTAAAAGATTTAAAAGTAACTGGTGAATTATCCTTCAATGAGATGCGGAAGGCCGAGTTCAGAATATGCAGATTGGTACAATTGGAGGTCTTCTAGGAAGAAATCGATATTTTATAAAAATGCTAACCGCTTCCGAAGAGTAGGCCTATATATTCATTGTCCCCTGAATTAAGTAAAGAAGGAGTTTTAGTTGTGCACGGCAGGATTGACTGCGCCATAATATTGCCTCAAACGGCACGTCAGCCAATCATTCTCCCAAGAGGGCACCTATTAACCAATCTGATAGTACATCATTACCACAAAATATATCATCATCAAAATGACGACCTCATAGTGAACGAAATACGCCGAAAATTCTGGATAACCGGCCTGCGACATGCCGTCAAACGAGTTAAGTCCTCCTGTCAATATTGCAAGAATAAAAATGTGAGACCAATCCCGACGCTAATGGGACAGTTGCCCTCAGATCGAGTTACGCCTTATAATCGACCATTCACTTTTACAGGATTGGACTATTTTGGGCCCGTAATTGTCACGATTGGGAGACGCCATGAGAAACGGTGGGTGGCATTGTTTACCTGTTTGACAATCAGAGCTATTCATCTGGAGCTTGCGGAGGATCTGTCAACCGATGCGTGCATAATGGTTATAAAAAATTTTGTTAACCGAAGAGGCATACCGTATTCTATAAGATCTGACATGGGCACAAATTTTGTTGGCGTGGACAATCAACTAAGAAGAGTAAGGGATCTACTGGATACGGAACAAATCAAGGCCAAGCTATCAATTAAAGGGATTGAATGGAAGTTTAATTGCCCAGCCAATCCAAGCTCAGTTGGATGCTGGGAGCGTATGGTACAATCGGTGAAACGAGTTCTGGCAATAACATTAAAAGAACAGGCTCCCAGAGTCGAAACACTGAGAAGCCTAATTAAAGAGGCAGAATACATTATAAACAGTAGACATTTAACCCACGTTCCTGTCACTATGGATGAGCCAGAACCACTTACACCCAATCACTTCTTATTGGGCACCATGAACACAACACAACGTTCTAATGATAGTGGAAACTTTTGTCATCATAAGCAATACCGGATATCACAACAATTAAAGGACATTTTTTGGCGCCACTGGATTATCTTTTTTATTATTATTCGCCTGCCCGTGATAACTCCGCGATAGAGGAGAAAAGTTCTGCTAGAGCTTTTCTGCCCGAGCCGTTCGCCGGCCGCTGACCTCCGGCTGTTAGAGCCTTCACAGCTGGTTTGCCTTCTGCATTCAGAATTTAATAACTAATAAAAACTGGGCTAAATTATTAATAATTAATGGCCGGGGTTGTCGGGTAAAGTCGTCCGTCTGTTTATATTGCCTTATAACTATATATTTCTGTCTAAGGAAAAATATTTGCCATATATTGCTTTATATCTTCATATGTAATTAAGTATAGCTAAATCTATTTATATCATTATATAACTATAAATACCATTATATGCTAAATTTAATCCCTCTCTATAATTTCCCTCCATATGCTGCCCTATCCTAGGTTTTTTTTTGTTTTTGTTGGATTAATTTTGGTTGTAGTAGAGTTAGGCGACTTTAATTGTTAATAAACTAGATTGTTAAAATGAATAGGTGCTAGACGACCCATTATTTAGGGGAACCATGCAGCGCTGGGGTGTAGCAGGATGGCTGTCATAGGACATCTAAGGGATCTTGCCGTAATCTCTCTCGGCTTGGCAGGATCATGGCAGGGCGGGCATGACACAACTCGGTGTCATCAGAGATGTCCGGAGGCGTCGGTAGACTGCTATCTTTTCTCCCTCCATTCTATTTTTCCTTTCTTACTTTAATTTACAGATACCCTGCCCCCACCTATCCTTTCCTAGCCCCTGAATCCCTCTCCCTAAAAAAGGTACGCGGAATTTAATATAATAATATTTTAGGAGCGAAGCAAGTAGCTGAAAGGTTTTGTTTTTGAAGAACCCATATCCATGTCCGACCAGAGACCAGCCGACAAAGCAAGCGCGTACTCCTTCGCACAGCTAACCGTCCATCTGCTTCATAGCCCGAAGATTCTCTTCGTTACATGCTACAGTAAATATTATTTTATTTGGCGCCCAACGTGGGGTCCGAAGAGCCCCGAAGGTCAGAGTTAGTGGATTAGAAACTTCTTTAGCATCCTAAAGGGGTGCAATGAAGTTTTGTTCTAAGTTGCCCTCAGCCAGACCTGATCTCGAATCAAACAGAAGAAAGTCTACAACACCTGTCAGCCAAGCATATTCATGTTTAGGCCGAGGACTTTAGTCCCTTTATCCTAGCCCTTCTCCCAATCCTATCCTGTTGTTGGATACTCTGATGGTGGATACTTGATTGTTTCAGATAACTTTGAGCCGCGTCTTAGTAGTGTCCATGCCCTGGTGGTGGGCTGTGCTGGATTCAGTAATAGCTTCAATATAGCGATTCTGCCGTACACTACCTGCCACAGCATCGAATCCCAAATGAATTCACTGCAAAAGAGGTGTTTGGCCGGATACAGGATTATTCGTGGAATAAAGCTACGACCTGCCGCAGAGCCGGAGCCTGTTAGTGAATGCATTCCTCAGTATATCTTGGAAGTTTATAGGACATTTCGTGACGGGTGCTCAGTTTGGGTGGATTCCACTAAAAAGATTGACACTTTTGGTGGCCGCTCAACTTGAGACGAGGTCGTGAATCCCTGTCCCCATCCTTTTTTTTCAATAATTGTCGCAATTGCACTAAGACTAACTCGGATGGGCAGCTGTTGCCGAAAGATGCTGGTGCGCTTCTGCGTGCTATGGCTCCTTCCTGAATCGATAACTGCTGTTCCAGGGTATTTGTCTACGAATGATCGTACTATTATATTTCCCCTTTTAACTTCTTCCGCTGATGTTTCTCCGATTGTCGACTGACGAACACCGACGTGATCTGTGTGTGGGCACGAGTGTACAGATGTCGACTTTCTCTAGGTCTAGGTATCCGTAGGAAACAGGGTGTGGCCTAGGGCTACTACTTGTGCCGCGAGAACTAGACCTGTGGCTATTCTTTACTTTCCTTTCCTTCTTCTTATCCTACCACGCATTATTGTTGGCAACATCCTCTTCAGGAGGAAGTTGCATGGTTTCCCCAAATTACCTTAAGAAATTTTGTTGTTGTATTTCCCTATTAGTGTTTCTCATGATTGTAGTTAGTAACTAAAGGAAGTTTGATAAAGCTAGTTTTTAGAATAGAATACCCTTACAATGCCGTTAGACCGAAGCACAGAGTACAGGAATCAGCCAATCGAAAACGAAACCATTTGCTGTGTTTGTACCCAAGAAGTCGAATATCCAGGCCAATTGTTAGCGACCAGCTGCAACCATTATTTCCATCACTCCTGCTTTAGCACGTGCCCAGGGAATAAGAAGGTTTGTCCAGTGTGCAGAACTGCATTGAGTAAATCGACCCTGAACCTAGCCGAGGAAATGGAGGCTGCCCAAGTGGGAGGGCACCAAGCTTCAATGACCCGGTCTAGATCTAGAACCTTGAAAGCGCAGGAATCGCAGGTATTGGCTACGAATATGCAGAGCGAGGTGCGAAGTTCGAGTCAACCGGAAGGGCCTGGTGTTGCTGGCTTACTGGCCCCGCCAGGCCTCCGAAATACGCAACCTCAGATTCCAGCGGCAGCACTACCGTCTGCTATATCCTCAGCCCGACCTGACCCAGCGGCTACAGAGACTAGGTTGCACCAAACTATTGCGGAAGCCGTCGCAGCTGCATTGGAGCAACATACGCAAATGCAGTCCAATGCGATTGAAATGGGGTTTCAAAGGTTGTCACTCCAAACAGCAACCCCAATTCCGATAGAAAGGGTACCCTCAGCCCCTAGGCAGTCATCTCCCGTTAGGCAAAATCAGTCCTTCGAACAGCTCTTTAGGATATCAAACAGGGAGCAAGCAGAACCAGCTCTAGCGTCCGATCGTCCGATGAACCATTCGTTTCCGCCCGAGTCTCAGCAGACACACCACCTGCGCTCGGATCGGATTAGCCAGATAATCGCGAACTGGAAATTAAGATTCTCAGGTCGATCTTCCATGTCCATAGACGACTTCCTCTATCGAGTCGAAGCCCTTACCAGCCAGTCGTTTGAACTGTCAGCGCGTTATGCAAGCAACCTGTTCGAAGGGAGCGCGGGTGAATGGTACTGGAGGTATCACAAAAGCGTAACAAGAGTGCGATGGGTTGATTTGTGCATAGCTCTGAGATCGCAGTTTTCAGATGGCAGGACCGACCTGGAGATCAGAACCGCGATCACACAGAAAAAGCAGAAGCCAAACGAACAGTTTGATAGCTTTCACGAAGATATAGTTGCCCTGGCCGACAAGCTGGTGCAGCCCATGTCGGAGCAGGCCTTGTTAGAGGTATTACGGGCAAATTTTCTTAATGAAGTGCAGCACGAAATTTAATATGTGCCCATTCACAACATCGTGCAGTTGCGGCAGGTCGTGCGCAAGCGTGAGAGGTTTATGGAAGACAAGTCCAGACCTATCCCTACTGCCCAACGTTTTGTTCCCCGTAATCAGGTGAACGAGATGTCCGCGCAGACCGGAATGCACGTAGCATCCGATTTGGAAGACGCTGACGATATTAAAATAGAAGCTTTGTCACTCTCCTGCTGGAATTGCAATAAGCAAGGCCACCGATATCAAGATTGAGAAGCTGAGCGGAAAGTGTTTTGCTACGGGTGTGCTAAGCGGGACACTTATAAGCCGTCATGCCGTAAGTTTAGCTTGTCAAAAAACGAGCTGGGACGTGCACCAACGACGGGTGCACGCAAACTAGTGTCGAAGGCGACGAACACGGAGTAACTGTGGCTATGCCAAGTTTGCTCCCAAGACCCCCGGACGTGACTATAAACCCTAGGCTGACTTTTTCCAACGACGTTCAGGAAATGCCGTATGTTTCGAGTAAACCGGAGATGTCTAAAACTCGAGATCGTAAGCGCAGAGATCATTTCCACTTGCTGTGTAAAGATTCTCGCAGGGTGATTTTGGCGTCGGTTGTTAATAACCTTAACGACTTATGCCAATGTTATGTTGTTTGGGAGGAGTGTTTGTGGCTTATTGGACACTGGAGCTTCAATCAGCTGCCTTGGGGGCAAATTGGCGGAAGAGTTAGCGTAAGCTAACCCGGAAGTCAAGCCGATGAAGTCAGCTGTGCGAACTGCCGATGGTAGAAGCCAGGTCATCCTAGGTACGATATCAACGACTATTAGTTTTCGTGGCGACTCCAAACGGATATGCCTATATCTCGTTCCGTCCCTATCGCAGGAGTTGTATCTCGGCATAGATTTTTGGCGAATTTTCGACCTTTTACCATACTTTTTAATGAGCAAAGCGAACATGAATTCTTTGGCGGCTTTGAGCATCGACAACCCGATGCAAATCTCTTTGTCAGAGTTGGAGCGAAAGGAACTGGAAGCCACTGTGCGATTGTTCTCCTCCTATGCCGAAAAGGGGTTAGGAAAGACAAGCTGGCTTACTCATGACATAGAGGTTGCTGAGGCTCGGCCCGTTAAACAACGACACTATGCCGTGTCGCCGGCGATCAAAAAGTTGATGTACGAGGAGTTAGACCGGATGTTGGCCCTTGGCGTGATTGAGGAATCGGATAGTCCGTGGTCTTCTCCTGTCGTGATTGTTCGTAAGCCAGGAAAAGTTCGCCTTTGCCTCGATAGTCGGAAGATCAATAAAGTGACTGTTAAAAATGCGTACCCTATGCCCCTCATCGATGCCATTTTGAGTAGACTTCCAAAAGCGCAGTTCATTTCAATCATTGACCTTAAAGATGCGTACTGGCAAATTCCGCTGGCCCCAAAGGCTCGGGATAAGACGGCCTTTACCGTGCCTGGTAGGCCGCTGTATCAGTTTACGGTGATGCCTTTTGGGTTGTCCAATGCTTCGCAGACGATGTCCAAACTGATGGACAAAGTCATCCCACCATCTCTGCGAAATGAGATCTTCATATATCTCGACGATTTATTAGTGATTTCGGAATCCTTCGAGAAGCACATGTCTGTGCTTAAAGCGCTGGCTGACAGATTGGCGCAAGCTGGTCTGACGATAAATGTCGAGAAAAGTAAATTTTGTCTGAAGGAGGTCAAATACCTAGGCCATGTTATAGGGTATGGGACGATACAAACGGACCCCGACAAAGTGGCTGCTATTCGAGATTTTCCAGTACCTCGGTCGGTGAAGCAAGTTCGGAGGTTTTTGGGAACCACTGGTTGGTACCATAAATTTATAAAAAACTATGCCGGAATTGCTGCGCCGATTTCCGACACGCTGAAGCAACGCCGATTTTTCGTATGGTCCGACGTAGCGCAAAAGGCTTTTGAGGATTTGAAAAACCGAATGTGTGAGGCTCCAGTTCTACATAGCCCTGACTTTGATATTCCATTTGCCATTCATTGCGATGCCAGCCACACCGGAGTTGGGGGCGTGCTAATGCAAACGGATAGCGATGGTAATGACGTCCCCATAGCATTCATGTCTCGTAAGCTGAATCAGTGTCAACGAAACTATTCAGTCACGGAGAATACTGACCATGCTTCCTTGAAGTGATTAATGTCGCAGACGGATCTAAGTTCTAGGTTGGCGAGGTGGGCCCTTAAACTGCAAGGGTTTGATTTTAAAATTGTTCACCGCAAAGGGAGCCCCAATATTGTTCCGGTCGCTCTGTCGCGGGTGCATATGGAGGACTTATCTGCCTTCAGCTGTGATGGTTTAATTGACCTGCAATCAGATCGCTTCAAATAAGCAGACTACTTGGGTCTGATACGCAAAATCGAATCCAATCGGACACCGATGCCAGACGTCAAAGTGGTAGACAATTTGATATATCGGCGGGCAGAACACGCAGCGAGCGATCGAATCGCGGATGACTTGTGTTGGAAGTTGTGGGTCCCTAAGGAACTAGTGACTGAAGTATTAAAGCTGAATCAAGAATAGTCGTTGGCTGCTCGTAGTGGCATTAATAAAACCTTGGAGAAGATCCGACGTTATTATTATTGGCCGAATTTGGTGACGGATGTACGATCGTTCATTAATAGCTGTTCGGTCTGCAAATGTACCAAGTACCCCAATCGTGCGCTACGACCCCCACTATCTCCAGTAAAGGAAACTCAACGAGTTTTTCAGAAGTTGTTCATTGATTTCTTCGGTCCGTATCCTCGAAGCAAATCGGGAAATATCAGCATTTTCGTCGTTTTGTACCTTTTTTCCAAATATCCATTCCTGGAACCCGTTAAAAAGTTTACAAAGGAGGCGATAACGCGTTACATGGAGGAAGATATATTTCCTAGTTTTGGGGTGCCCAAAGTAGTCGTGTCTGACAATGGGGTACAATTTAAGTCCCACCACTTCAAGGCCTTGTTAAAAAAATACAATGTACAGCATTTCTATACGGCCCTGTACGCCCCTCAGGCCAATGCTTCTGAACGTGTAAATCGGTCCGTCATTGCCGCTATTAAAGCTTATGTTAAGCCAGATCAAACTGATTGGGATGTGCAGCTGAGCTCAATATCCTGTGCTTTACGTTCCAGTCTCCATTCCGCTGTGAACGACAGTCCCTACCGCGTTGCCTTTGGTCAGCACATGATCACCAACGGAGACACATATCCGCTTTTACGCAGGTTACAGTTGTTGGAGGACCGTACGGTGAAGTTTGGTCGGGAAGACTCGTTTGAAGTCATTCGAAGAACAGCACAGCAGACGATGCAACAGCAGCACCAACGAAATGAAAAACAATATAATCTTCGCAGTCGTGACGTGGTTTTTAAGGTCGGTCAAGAGGTTTACCGGCGAAACTTTCAACTGAGCAACTTCGCTTAAGGGTTCAGCGCAAAATTAGCTCCAAATTTCGTGAAAGCGAGAATAAAACGTAGACTTGGTCACAGCTATTACGAGCTAGAAGACCATCAAGGTAGATTTATCGTAAGTACCACGCTAAGGACATAAAGCAGTGACCGCCTCAAGAAGGTTGGTGGCTTTTCCTCCAAGCGTCTATCACCCTTTGATGTTGAGGACACCAAAGTGTGATCTTGGCAGGGGGGATTTGTAGTGGCCGCTTGTCGGAAAGATGTGGGGAAGAATTTCCTCCGTGCCTGAAAGTAGGCAATACCGATTTTGTCGTAATTTGCTTCATTTATACTTTTGTCATAATGAACCAGGTAAATCGGTAGTATCACTATCTGCACTTGATTCGCGTTAGGCAGAATAGCCTATGGGTAATATATCGGTATGTGGGATTGAATTGTTGTCCCCTTATGTGTTACATGGTACATACCCTGATGCACTAGCGCCCTCTAGGGGCGGAGTCAAGAATGGGGGGTGAGCGAGAAAAAATCTCCCTGCTCTTTAGCCAACCGCTCGGGGTGAATGGCGAAGGATTGGGCAAAGGAAGATCCGGAGAACCGAGGTTTTTGGTTAACTGGTATGCTGGACCCAATCTTTCTTTCTCCTCGTGGTCTCCGAACAGTGCGGTTGTGGGAACAGAAAAAAAATCCCCGTGAAAAGAAAATTTTTTTTTGTTGCTGTGATAAAGTGTCAGCGCGATAGCACACACACCGTGACCCACCGTGGTACCGACATTTTTTTTTGCCCGGCATTTGGGTGAGTACCTGCCTTCGGCAGTCATATTGGGTCCAAGCGTAGATCATTGGTGCTGATCCTACGTTGGTTTTTTTTTGCTAGTACGACCCCCATTGGCCATTCAAAAGGGCTGGAGCTGGTCGTACCCCGGTACTGCATTGGCCAAACAGAAATTTGGAGAAAGAGAGGCACGCCGGCTATTCCTCATAGTTAGTGTGGTGCCATTCCAACCGGGTAATTATGTGCTCTCGCTTCAGTGCGGAAAAGGAATATTCATGTCCCTTGTTTTTTTTTTGCAATTTTTCCATTTATTGCCAAAAAATTTAGAATTGGCACCTAATTGGAAGTTAACTTTTAACTTTTAAATTGGTGTATATTTTAAGCTGCCAACGGAGCTTTAAGCCCCCACCAACAACCAGCTGATCGGCGGGTCGATCAATGAACTTGGGCCGCGCAAGGCGATAGCTGCTGAGTGCCCCCATAGGGCTTAATGCGGCGAAAATTGCCGTGTCGGCCGTTATCAGCTTGAAGAAAACCCGGTCGAGAGAGCACATTAAGGGATAGCAGTGATCCGGTTGTGCCAAAATAATTTTCGCCCGTGCAAAGGGAAAAATTTGTGACCCACGTGCGGACATAACCCCCCTGTGACCCCTTTCTTGTACCGGCTCGAAAAGATGGCACTGTTTGGTTGCCAAGTGCTGGGCCCTAAACCCCGCCCTATTTATTTATTTATTAAAATTAAAAGTATTAAGTGAATAGGCGTAAAAAAAACGAGAGGGAGCGCTGTGAGCCGCGGCAAAGGCAAAGGCTCTACCTTATACCCGGTACTCAGTCAGTATATACATACATACATTTATGAGCCTACGATTTATGAAATTTATTATATGTTCTCAAAAGGGACGAAAATAATATTTAAATTAAAAAAATGAATTTTTTGGAATTTTTATACATGTTTCCATTTTGGTTTACATATGCTTTGTATATCTGCGCCTACATTTCTACATGACATGTATAACTACATATTTGAGACGTACAAGTGTTTACGACAGAGAGAGAGAGGGAATGAGTCAGCGATTAGCAGGCGTTGCGTAGCCACTGAAATTTAATTTGTTTCTTCTGGCCATAATATTGATCCGATCTGATCCAGATTCGGTAATCTGGTAGATATAGTAATTCTTCATGATTCTGCGTTTTTGGTTTTCATTTATCTTAAAAATTGTGGATTCCACAGATTTTCGTCTTTTGTGGGGGCGGAAGGGGGCGTGGCAAAATTTTAAAACAAACTTGTGCTGGTTCGGTATCACAGGAGCTTGGATAGAAAGTTTGGTTGCTCTAGCTCTTATAGTCTCTGAGAACTAGGCGCTCATTTATACGAATAAGCAAAGCAGATGGGGTCGCGTGTGAGAGAGAGCGAGAGGGAATGATGACTTTCGAAATGGTTTTCTTCATTGTAGCTATAATAATGATCCGATCTGATACAGATTCAACACTCTGATAGAAATGGGCATTCTCTATGACTCTGCGTTTTTAGTTTTCTCGTATCTTCAACATTGCGTACGCCACAGACTTTCGTCCTTTGTGTGGGCGGAAAGGGGCGGGGCGAAATTTTGAATTACATTTGGAGTAGTGTGATCACACGGGAGACTGGATACAGAACTTGGTTGCTCTAGCTTTAATAGTCTCTGAGATATAGGCGCAAATGAAGACGGACGGACGGACAGACGGACGGACGGACGGACGGACGGACAGACAGACATGGCTATATCGACTCGGCTATTGATGCTGATCAAGAATATATATACTTTATGGGGTCGGAAACGCCTCCTTCTGGGCGTTACACACAACCGTTATCCCCACAAATCTAATATACCCCTATACTCTTCGAGAACCGGGTATAAAAAAAAAAAAAATTTCCGTGTTATGTGTCCCTTGGAGGCGCGAGCCATTTGTCCGAGTGCGCCAATGTCGTGGCGAAAAACGCAGCGAGAGGTGCACGCATACTTAGTTTAACCGGCACAGCTCTCTCCCATAATCTTGGCCATTTTTTTTTCTGTTAATGCCCCCTGTTTTGGAAAAAAAAAAGAAGATCGCAGACAAGAAAAAATATGATAAATTAATGCTAAACAAAAAAAAATTTAAATAGTCAATTCAGAAGTGAAGCTTTTGAAGTTGGAGCGATAAAGCTTCCGATCGGCGGTGTCACGCCGAAGAGTTTGTGATATGCAGCACTAGCTGCATGTATTTGTTTTTGGGCTTGCAGCTAATCACAGCTAATTCCGAGACGCCCAGCTACGAAAGATCTTTCGCCGCGGGAACGGAATGTAAAGCAAAAAGGAATGTGTAAGTGAGCATATCTTTTTTATTATTATTCGCCTGCCCGTGATAACTCCGCGATAGAGGAGAAAAGTTCTGCTAGAGCTTTTCTGCCCGAGCCGTTCGCCGTCCGCTGACCTCCGGCTGTTAGAGCCTTCACAGCTGGTTTGCCTTCTGCATTCAGAATTTAATAACTAATAAAAACTGGTCTAACTTATTAATAATTAATGGCCGGGGTTGTCGGGTAAAGTCGTCCGTCTGTTTATATTGCCTTATAACTATATATTTCTGTCTAAGGAAAAATATTTGCCATATATTGCTTTATATCTTCATATGTAATTAAGTATAAAAATCTAAATCTATTTATATCATTATATAACTATAAATACCATTATATGCTAAATTTAATCCCTCTCTATAATTTCCCTCCATATGCTGCCCTATCCTAGGTTTTTTTTTGTTTTTGTTGGATTAATTTTGGTTGTAGTAGAGTTAGGCGACTTTAATTGTTAATAAACTAGATTGTTAAAATGAATAGGTGCTAGACGACCCATTATTTAGGGGAACCATGCAGCGCTGGGGTGTAGCAGGATGGCTGTCATAGGACATCTAAGGGATCTTGCCGTAATCTCTCTCGGCTTGGCAGGATCATGGCAGGGCGGGCATGACACAACTCGGTGTCATCAGAGATGTCCGGAGGCGTCGGTAGACTGCTATCTTTCCTCCCTCCATTCTATTTTTCCTTTCTTACTTTAATTTACAGATACCCTGCCCCCACCTATCCTTTCCTAGCCCCTGAATCCCTCTCCCTAAAAAAGGTACGCGGAATTTAATATAATAATAATTTTAGGAGCGAAGCAAGTAGCTGAAAGGTTTTGTTTTTGAAGAACCCATACCCATGTCCGACCAGAGACCAGCCGACAAAGCAAGCGCGTACTCCTTTGCACAGCTAACCGTCCATCTGCTTCATAGCCCGAAGATTCTCTTCGTTACATGCTACAGTATTGGGTAAAACTCCGTAGTCGTTCTACGGTGGGTGGAATGTTATAGATACTCATTATTTAAACCTAATTGCCTGTTTTTGAATGCGTTGGTTCTGCTGCCCTGAATCCAGAGCAGCCCTGACGTAACACGTGAAAGCGATATTTTTAGTTGATATATTATATATATGATAGTTATAAGTGATATTTTGCGTTTCGATAATGATACTGGCATTAGTAAGCGAAGGTCAAGAAAAGACGAACGAGCAGAAAACTAATTTTTGAACGAATTTTAAATTACTAGGAGAATTATTTTAAATAAGCGAACAAATGATTGGAACGGATGCCGAGTTTGATTGAGTAATCATAACAATAATCAATTTTATTAAATAACTTCATTATTTTACGTAATTTTTCGAAAGGAGGGAGATGTAGTCTGCCCATATAGAGAATATCCACTGTACCTGCAGTACTTAAGGAATAAAGTAAGCGAGCGACATCAGCATTACGCAACGGTCCCAATGACCCGTCGCCGTACTAAATATGAGCTGATCATACATATGTAAGTTTAATTTTCTGGTTGTTCCGTTCAAGCATTATTCTAGCTCTTTTATATGCTAACTCCAATCTATATTTTGATTCCTTAGAGTAATCATCTATATAATATAAAGACGTAATGTGCTCATCTTAACTATTAAATGCCTTGTTAATATAAGGGTTTTTACTAAAAACTAATTCATAAGGACATTAGTCAGGCCTTTACCCTTTAGAACTCGAAGGGAAGTCGTATTCTTCTAATTTGAGCTAATTTGAACCGCATGCGTTTTAATTTTGAGCTTGGATTGGTCATTGAAAACAAATAAGTTAATTTTCTGTGTTCTGTACTGTTATTTTCTCCCTTAGTAAATTAACGTGATGCATAAGCAATTGGAAGTTAGAGTCCCTAATGGTTTTAAGTTAAAACCGATCCACAAGATTGTTTACAGTTATTGCGCAAAATTCTTTGCTCAAATCAGGATATTGTAATAATATTGGGCTCATTAAGTTTGTTTTTTAATAATTGAAAGCTTGTCGACATTGAGTTGTCCATACGAATTCTAGCTTCTATTTACATAAATTTGTTGTGTGGCGGGCATGATCCGCCTAGAATATCATCGATTCTAGGGAGTGGAAAATTATCTGACAACAGTTTTTTATTAATTTGACGATAGTCAATTACTGTTATAGATACTCATTATTTAAACCTAACTGCCTGTTTTTGAATGCGTTGGTTCTGCTGCCCTGAGTCCAGATCAGCCCTGACGTAACACGTGAAAACGATATTTTTAGTTGATATATTATATACATATATGATAGTTATAAGCGATATTTGTATTTCGATAATAATGCTGGCATTAGTGAGCGAAGATCTAGAAAAGACGGACGAGCAGAAAACTAATTTTTGAACGAAGTTTAAATTACTAAGAGATTTATGTTAAATAAACGAACAAACGATTGGAACGGATAACGAGTTTGTTTGAGTAATCACAACAGTTTCAAAAATTATAAGAAAACTGCTCGATGGCCAAATAAAAGACGGTGCAGGCGAATGTGAGTGTGTGTTCTCGGCGTCAGCATACATAGGCGTACAAAATGGAGACAAGAAGCAAGACGAAACTTCTGGAAAAAATGGAAAACAAGACATCAACGCCAGAGCCTTCCGAATCGACTGAAGATACAATGGATGACGAAACTTTAAACGAATCCATGGTGGAGAAAAAAGAAAGCCAAGTAGATATGCAGAGTGTGATGGAAAACATTATGCAACTACTGCAACAACAGCAACAACAAATAGCCAGCATCAGAGAGGAATTAACGGAGATAAAACGACCAGCGAATGTTTGTGCCGGCGACACACAGGGTGTCTCTGATGCAGCGTCTGGTGGTGCAGCGAATGTTCGTACCAGTAACACACAGGGTGTTGCTGATGGTTTTGGCGCTGCATCGTCTTGTAGCGCAGCGAATGTTCCTGATCATCACGGCTATGGCTCCAGCAACAAATGGAATGTTGCTGATGGACTTGGCGCAACATTGGCTTGTGGCGCTGCGACTTTTCGTGCTGTTCAAGGAAGCAATTATGGCTCCGGCAACGCACAGGGTGTCGGTGATGGATTTGGAGTTGCATCGTCTGGTGGTGCGGCGAATGTTCGTACCAGTAACACACAGGGTGTTGCTGATGGTTTTGGCGCTGCATCTTCTTGTAGCGCAGCGAATGTTCCTGATCATCACGGCTATGGCTCCAGCAACAAATGGAATGTTGCTGATGGACTTGGCGCAACATCGGCTTGTGGCGCTGCGACTTTTCGTGCTGTTCAAGGAAGCAATTATGGCTCCGGCAACGCACAGGGTGTCGGTGATGGATTTGGAGTTGCATCGTCTGGTGGTGCGGCGAATGTTCGTACCAGTAACACACAGGGTGTTGCTGATGGTTTTGGCGCTGCATCTTCTTGTAGCGCAGCGAATGTTCCTGATCATCACGGCTATGGCTCCAGCAACAAATGGAATGTTGCTGATGGACTTGGCGCAACATCGGCTTGTGGCGCTGCGACTTTTCGTGCTGTTCAAGGAAGCAATTATGGCTTCGGCAACGCACAGGGTGTCGGTGATGGATTTGGAGTTGCATCGTCTGGTGGTGCGGCGAATGTTCGTACCAGTAACACACAGGGTGTTGCTGATGGTTTTGGCGCTGCATCTTCTTGTAGCGCAGCGAATGTTCCTGATCATCACGGCTATGGCTCCAGCAACAAATGGAATGTTGCTGATGGACTTGGCGCAACATCGGCTTGTGGCGCTGCGACTTTTCGTGCTGTTCAAGGAAGCAATTATGGCTCCGGCAACGCACAGGGTGTCGCCGATGGATTTGGACTTGCATCGTCTGGTGGTGCAGCGAATGTTCGTTCCCATAACGTACAGGGTGTTGCTGAAGGATTTGGCGCTACTCCGGCTTGTGGCGCACCGACTCTTCGTGCTGTTCAAGGCAGTATCTATGGCTCCGGCAACACACAGGGTATAGCTGGTGGATTCAACGCTATATTGTCTGGAAACAGAGCGTACTTTGGTGATGCTCAAGGTGGTACGTTACAGGGTGAGTCTGTTTTGGGATCTTCGGGTTTGCGGGACTACAACGCATTTGATACAGGTGGTAGGCAAGCTCGGTTTAGAGGAGATAAGATAATCGATCTGCCCACGTTTGACGGTAAACCAGAAGACTGGCCCCTATTTATCAGTATGTATTCCGAGACTTCAGCTGCATTTGGGTATTCCAATCTGGAGAATTTATTGAGGCTTCAAAAGGGTTTAAAGGGACAAGCTAGGGAAGAGGTCTCTGGAATGTTGATCAACCCCGCCAATGTCGAATACATAATGAAACGTTTACAATTTAGATACGGACAATCAGGACTTCTTATTAGGAGCCAACTGGATAAAGTGGCCGAGATTCAGGTTATAACAGAAAGGAACTTGGAGAAAATTGTACCATTCGCGTCGAAGGTTGCTAATTTGATCATATTTCTCAGATCAGCGAATGCGTTACAGCATTTACAGAATCCGGTACTGTTAAGCGATCTCGTAAGCAAACTTCCTATGAGGACCCGTATAGATTGGACAACATATGCGTCAAACATACACCCATATCCCGATTTAAGCCATTTTGGAGTCTGGATAGAAGAAAAGCGAAAAATATTACACAGGCTCTTTTCGCTGCCGCACCGAGTCAACAAAATATAAAAAATTATGGCAATGAGAAGATGCTAATGCAAACAACAACTGATGAACGCGGAGAAAAATCTAAAATCGAATGCTATGAATGTAAAGGCGATCACTTGTTCGAAAAATGCGATATATTTTCGAAGGCCAGTGTTAATGAGAGATGGTCTTTAGTAAAAAGGTTAAGGTTGTGTTTCGGATGTCTGCGCCCTGGTCATGGTCTAAATAAGTGCGGAGGCAAACGAAAATAGGTGACTGCAAATCGTATCATAGTCGCATGTTGCACCAAGATAGAAAACCTAGTTCTGTTAATTCTATTACAGTCGATGGCCCAGATACGATAACCATGTATTCGGAAGATGGTGAATCCACTAACATGGCAAATATAAATTAAGTGAACGACAACACGTCAAGATTGCTCTTTAAAATTCTGCCAATTGAAGTAATTGGCCCGAACGGATTAATAGTCCAAGTATTTGCATTTCTCGATGAAGGATCATCAGCGACACTAATTGATGAGAAGTTAGCAAAGAGCTTGGGTGTAGATGAGGATAAAGAAAAGTTATCATTAAATTGGACTACGGAATGTGGATAATAAAAAATATTGGATGAAACTAATTGGCAACACAGTGCCTAGCTTGGAGTTACCATTACAGTCATTGAACTCTGAAATAATAAGGGCTAATTGTTAGCAATTAAAAAATCTTCCGATCAGGGACTATAGCAGTGTTAAGCCGTCGATTCTTATTGGAATAGATAATTGCCATTTACCGAAAATTATTAAAAGTGTATTCCTAGATAGTAACCTCGTTGCAGCTAAGTCCCCACTGGGTTGGCTGGTTTACGGATCGACCCACGCGTTCCAGAAAAAGGAACCCCCTATGATCTCCATAACGCACAGCCTACAAACCAAGATGATGAAATGAATAAACTTATTGAGGAGTACTTCACAATAGAAAACTTTGGTGTTAAGATCGCCGAGAAACCGTTAGAATCAAAAGATTTAATCAGAGCCCGTAAAATACTAGCTGAAGAAACTAAGAAGGTCGACGGTGCTTATGAAACAGCACTTCTGTGGTCGAATGATGAAGTAAAATTACCTGACAGCTATCAAAATGCCCTAAAAAGACTCCGAGCAATAGAAAATAAGATACGTAGCACCGGTCTGCAGGACGAATACGCAAACGCTATAGAAAGTTTCGTCAAAAAGGTTAACTCGGTTAACACTACCTCGCGAACCTGGTATTTGCCGCATTTTGGTGTTTATAATATAAATAAGCCAAAAAAGATGAGACTCGTTTTCGACGCCGCCGCAATGTTGGATGGAATTTCGCTGAATTCTAAATTACTTAAAGGTCCAGACGAAAACCCACCGCTAATTCAGATTTTGTTTCAGTTTCGACAGGGTGAGGTGGCAATATGCGCGGACATCAAGGAAATAATTTTTCAGGTGCGGATCAGGGAACGTGATCAGGATTCGTTACGATTTATATGGAGGCAAGACGATTCAAACGCAGAAGTAGATGTGTACAAGATGCAAGTAATGATCTTCGGAGCTACATGTTCCCCATGTTGTGCTCAATACGTTAAAAATCTGAATGCGCTGAATGCTACAAGGAAAAAAGAGGATGTGATAAAGGCAATAACGACAAAGCACTATATGGATGATTATGTGGCAAGTTTTACCACTGAAGACGAGGCTTATGAAGTAAGCAAGGAAGTAAAGATAGTGCATTAGATTGCCAACTTTGACTTGAGAGGTTTTATTTCTAATTCAGCAGAAGTCCAACTCAAACTAAACAATGGAGAACGCAGTAAAAATACTGGCGAACCTCTCAAAATGAATAACATGGCAGTCGACAAGATTTTGGGGATGTACTGGGAGAATCAAGAAGATGTTTTCATATTTGGCCTGAAAATGAATCGAGTGGATCCCAATGTAGTAAAGGGAAAAAAGCGCCCCACAAAACGACAGCTTTTAAGCCTGATCATGTCTGTCTATGACCCGCTCGGAATGCTGTCTGATCTTGTGATATACGGAAAAAATTTGGTACAGGATGTATGGCGCTCTGGCGTAAATTGGAACGACTTAATCCCTATAAACATATTCGAACGCTTTATACTGTGGATACAGCAACTTAATAAGGTAAAAAACTTTAAAATATCCCGTTGTTATTCTTCAAAATTTTTGTCTCCAAATGCGAACTTAGAGCTTCACGTTTTTGTTGATGCTAGCGAACAGGCATTCGCCGCAGTGGCCTACTGGCGCATTAGTTTTGAAAATGATGTCGAAGTAACCTTTGTAGCTGGCAAGGCTAGATGCGCTCCATTGAAACTACTATCGGTGCCAAGATTGGAGCTACAAGCCGCTGTGCTCAGCGTTCGACTAAGAAACTCGATACTGAAGAGCCATGAAGTAACTGTATCCACAACCATTCTATGGTCCGATTCACGTACCGTTATTGCGTGGATTCGCTCTGACCATAGACAATACAAACAGTTTGTAGCACATCGGATAAGTGAGATCTTGGAAACGACAAATGAAAACGACTGGCGCTGGGTGCCGACGCACTTAAACTCAGCGGACAAGGCTACGAAAACATACAAAAACATTGAATACAAACCACAAACAGTCTGGACAAAGGGACCTACATTTTTAAAAGAAGAAGAGAAGTTATGGCCATGTCAGAAAATATTAAAAACCACCAAGTGATGATAGCAACGAGAAAAGAAAGGTACAACGACAACAGTACAGGAACAATTTATAGATGTTGAACGATTTTCGAATTATGTACGCCTTGTTAGAACAATAGGCTGGATAAAAAGATTTATAAATAACTTGTCCGGATTAAAAGATTTAAAAGTAACTGGTGAATTATCCTTCAATGAGATGCGAAAGGCCGAGTTGACAATATGCAGATCGGTACAATTGGAGGTCTTCCAGGAAGAAATCGATATTTTAGAAAAATGCCAACCGCTTCCGAAGAGTAGCCCTATATATTCATTGTCCCCTGAAATAAGTAAAGAAAGAGTTTTAGTTGTGCACGGCAGGCTTGACTACGCCATAATATTGCCTCAAACGGCACGTCAGCCAATCATTCTCCCAAGAGGGCACCCATTAACCAATCTGATAGTACATCATTACCACAAAATATATCATCATCAAAATGACGACCTCATAGTGAACGAAATACGCCGAAAATTCTGGATAACCGGCCTGCGACATGCCGTCAAACGAGTTAAGTCCTCCTGTCAATATTGCAAGAATAAAAATGTGAGACCAATCCCGACGCTAATGGGACAGTTGCCCTCAGATCGAGTTACGCCTTATAATCGACCATTCACTTTTACAGGATTGGACTATTTTGGGCCCGTAATTGTCACGATTGGGAGACGCCATGAGAAACGGTGGGTGGCATTGTTTACCTGTTTGACAATCAGAGCTATTCATCTGGAGCTTGCGGAGGATCTGTCAACCGATGCGTGCATAATGGTTATAAAAAATTTTGTTAACCGAAGAGGCATACCGTATTCTATAAGATCTGACATGGGCACAAATTTTGTTGGCGTGGACAATCAACTAAGAAGAGTAAGGGATCTACTGGATACGGAACAAATCAAGGCCAAGCTATCAATTGAAGGGATTGAATGGAAGTTTAATTGCCCAGCCAATCCAAGCTCAGGTGGATGCTGGGAGCGTATGGTACAATCGGTGAAACGAGTTCTGGCAGTAACAGTAAGAGTCGAAACACTGAGAAGCCTAATTATAGAAGCAGAAAACATTATAAACAGTAGACATTTAACCCACGTTCCTGTCACTATGGAGGAGCCAGAAGCACTTACACCCAATCATTTCTTATTGGGCACCATGAACTCAACACAACGTTTTAATGATGGTGGAAACTTTTGTCATCATAAGCAATACCGGATATCACAACAATTAAAGGACATTTTTTGGCGCCGCTGGATTAGAGAATACTTGCCAGTACTAACTAGGCGAACGAAATGGTTTGCACCTGTAAAGCCAATCAAAGCTGGAGACGTGGTATTGATCTGCGATGAGAACGAGCCAAGAGGTAACTGGAAAAGGGGAATAGTTGTGCGACCCATAAAAGCAAAGGATGGACAAGTCAGAGTTGCAGAGATCGAAACGTCAAAAGGCATTTTGAAACGACCTTTATCAAAGTTAGCTATTCTCGATGTATTGGGTAAAACTCCGTAGTCGTTTTACGGTGGGTGGAATGTTATAGATACTCATTATTTAAACCTAACTGCCTGTTTTTGAATGCGTTGGTTCTGCTGCCCTGAGTCCAGATCAGCCCTGACGTAACACGTGAAAACGATATTTTTAGTTGATATATTATTTACATATATGATAGTTATAAGCGATATTTGTATTTCGATAATAATGCTGGCATTAGTGAGCGAAGATCTAGAAAAGACGGACGAGCAGAAAACTAATTTTTGAACGAAGTTTAAATTACTAAGAGATTTATGTTAAATAAACGAACAAACGATTGGAACGGATAACGAGTTTGTTTGAGTAATCACAACAATTACCAATCGCCATTTATTTTTTTCTGAGCCTGGTAGTGCTTTTTTCGGAGCCAGTAAAAGCGGGCTATTGTATTCAGACACTGATGGTTCTGTCCTAGTTCTAATAAGGTCAAAATGAATAATGAATAACTTCATTTAAATAGCTCTAATTGGGAATTGTTCTGCTACCGTCTTTTCTCTAACCTAAATTTGGCTTTTAGTCGGCTATTGAGTCAATAATCAACCCCACCGGGTCAGAGTGTTTGCCTTAGTTCATTCGATTAATTAGTTGACATGTAATTTTACACTTGCAGTTTAACTGTACATTGTTCAACTTTAAACAAAAAAAACAATATTGATTTTATTTTTTTTCTGAATATCATTAAATATATCCGAATTTTCTTTTAAAAGTGAAGTGTCTGCTCTTGTGTTAAGAATACAAGTTTTTTATCTGTTGCTACATTACATTAATACATACATTACATTACTACATTGTTGCGAGTTTCCCGAATTATTACCTCTGCCTGTATTGTTGTAACCGTTCTTTGATTATTATTATTGTTATAATAATTTCTGTTATTATAACGGGCATTTCCTCTACCACGATAATTACCCCAGTGGCTATTACCGCGATAGTTGTTACCTGTTTGGGAATACATTACCATACTCACGCTACCGGTAACCCTGGTACTGGTACGAAAATAGGCGCTGATGGCTGCATCCATTATTTTGTAGGCACCTGATTCCAGTACCGTTTTGACACTTTCATGCTCTGCTTTTCTAATCATTGTGTCAATGGCATAAATTGTGCTGAGAGTGTCAGCATGTTCGACGGGTACGCCTTCATCGAAATACGCAGATTCTAGCAGCTGTCGCAAATTTTCAATTTTATTTGTAAAATACGTGGCTGTTTTACACCTTTGGGTGAGAAGTAGACATCGTTGTCTTTACATTGTCAGGTGTATCTCCAATATTTATGGTCTGCAGTTTTATGATTCCTTCTATTGTGCTTTCTTTTGGACCTCTCATGCCCGAACTAAAATGGGCGAGGCTACAAATTTTTTGAGTAGATATATAAGAAAGGGCTGACATCAATATTAACTTTTTAAAATTTCAAGGTCTTAGGTGTCCTGGTTCAAGAGCTACAGGATGTTGCGTATGTATATGCAACATTGGTCAATGGTGGTATATATTTAAAAACAAGTTTATTTCTTTTACAAATGCCGTTTATTTATATTTTATGTATGATAAGACACGAAACAGTTTTTTTTTGGGGATTGGAACACAAGTGCACATTACATTTGCTGTATTTCCAGCTTGGAAACCCAGTGGTGCATACTCTACATCTGCCTCTTGTTCCCATTCCGGCCAATGATTATAACCATCAAGTCGTAGTGATTTTGGTGGGTCTTCAACATAAGCTCTTTTATAGGAATTTGATTTGATAGAGCCCGTAGAAGCAGCTGGTGATGATGGAGCTGGTGATGATGGAGCTGGTGATGATGGAGCTGGGGGAAGATGGTGCAGTTCCTGAATTCATTGTCAAAAGAAGTGATGATGGACGACCTCTCTTTTTGGCGACAGCTGTAGTTTGACTTGCGTTCAAAAGTTCGGTAGCAACATCCAATTGAAAATTTATGAGCGGCATATACTTTGATTCGCCGTCTGTATGTGCAATGTCTCTGCGGTACAACAACCAACTGTTTACTAAACTCGAATTTATGCACCAGTATACTAAGCGCATGTACCATTTATTTGAGCTGTGGTTGATTTTGTACAATTCAAGCAGCATGTCTGCAAGATCAACCCCTCTCATGTGCTTGTTGTAACAGGTAGGACGAGGTATAGTTATAAATTTCTTCTCTTTGCGGCAACATCTGTTGCATTCAGTCATGGGATTTTTACCTACATAATTTAAAACCAGTTGTACGCTCTTATTATCATACCAACGGCAAGCAATCAAGTTGTGCGTTGCTTCATATTTGAAATCGCTTGATCCACGTCCTCGCTTTTGAAGGATTTTCTCACTGCTTAGATCACAGTTTTTCAATCGGTTATCTGATGATATTCCCAGGCCATAAGTCTTGCACGTTCCTTCTCCAATGTACAGACTAAAATCATATATAATCCCGGACACACCAGCTCTCGTAAACATTTTGAAACCCCACTTGTGGGGCTTCACTGGCAGATACTGCTTCAAACTATGTTGACCTAAAAAAGAATTTTATTTAGAAACGTATAACATATGTTCACAAATAATAGGTTACCTTTATATGCAATCATTTGCTCATCAATACTTTGGTATTCTTCCTGTGAAATATCATTGAATTATTTTTTTATGATGTCCAACATAGGCCGAACTTTGTACAACTTGTCATAGTTAGGCGTTCCTTTCTGAGGCTGTTTAAAATTATCATTCAAATGGAAAGATTGTTTTATTTTCTCAAATCGGTTTCTTGGAAATTGGACGCCCACGCCATTCGATAGGTTGGTATTTTCAAAACAGCAAGATAAAGAAGTATGCCAACAAACCTTTTCATTTCAGGCACAGTGCATTTCGATTGTATTCCCTTTGATTGCATGGCATATAAATTCGTTTCCTCATATTTTTTCAGCCACAGTTCATCCGTAAAGAAAGTACTAAAATATTCTATGGGTTTTTTCACCGCATTGCTGCATAATTTACTTTTCCAGCTGGTCTCACATTCCATAAACTCAGCACTACTCCACTTCAAACTATTGAAATCAATTTTTTCCATTACCTCCTGTGCAATGATTTCATTTTCATTCAAGCAATTGGAAGTTAGAGTCCGTAATGGTTTTAAGTTAAAACGGATCCACAAGATTGTTTACAGTTATTGTGCAAAATTCTTTGCTAAAATCAGGATATTGTAATAATATTGGGCTCATTAAGATTGTTTTTTAATAATTGAAAGCTTGTCGACATTGAGTTGTCCATAAGAATTCTAGCTTCTATTTACATAAATTTGTAGTGTGGCGGGCATGATCCGCCTAGAATATCATCGATTCTAGGGAGTGGAAAATTATCTGACAACAGTTTTTTATTAATTTGACGATAGTCAATTACCAATCTCCATTTATTTTTTTCTGAGCCTGGTAGTGCTTTTTTCGGAGCCAGTAAAAGCGGGCTATTGTATTCAGACACTGATGGTTCGACAACTTTGTCGGAAATCAATTTTCCTACTTTTTGAATTTCTACCTTGCTATGCGGGCTTCGATAGTTTTTTATATAAACTGGTTCATCATCCTTCAATCTTAGTTTTTGTTTATATAAGTTATTCATTGTAATTACTTTTACTTTTTGCTCTGCGCGGCCTTAACTGGGATGCAGGTGTGGGATTGTCCTAATAGATTGCTTTTAGTAAACCCTCCAACATTAGATTAGCAAATGTTGTAGGAAAATGCTTGGTGTGATTTTTGTGAACAACTTGATCAAGGGTGACGTAGATAGCCCTGTCAACCGTTTAGGGTCTTATGCTCGGATTATAATTCCCTCTACCATATTATATCTACTACTAACTCCCTTCCTAGTTTTAAATTACTGATACTCTCATATCTCTCTCGTAATTAGAAATTGAACTAGAAATTTTTTTAGTTAGATTAGTTCTACTTTTCCTTGAACCCTAGTCTAACACCTATCTTTCCTACATGTCCGCGATCGGTTCGGTTAACGAGCATAACGCGCGTTATGCGTTCCTGCTTGGGATCCGCGCGTAACAGCCATCTGCCGGTGTCGCTTGGGACACTTGATAGTGCAGTCATTGCATATCAACGTCCTAAAGTAAAAAAAAAAAAAAAAAAAAAAAAAAATCGATTCAGTTCAAGTCCGAATACATCACTATACTTGGTGCATAAATTAGTTCATTGTGATTTAAATTGGGGCGGAAAGTTTTTTCTTAATTGAGATCTGAAAGTTTTTTCTCTTGTTAAAGAATTAGTTTGAACTATTTCGTAGTTCGTAAGTGATTCATATTTTGGGTTTTTTATATTTACTAATTGATCTGCACTGGTCGTATTCAGTTATCGGACAAACGCATTGTTGGTTGTTGCAACTGTGTTTGCAACATAACTGCCATTTTGAATTTTCTTGTTAGGAATTAATACGCTATCTTCAGTTGATGTTTTTTTGTATTTTTCGGACAATATAGGGATATAGCTTGTAGAGTTATTACCAGAATTGTATGTTATTGGAACATAAATTGGGAAATTAAAATTATTTGGTCTTATTATAAGCCAGCCTTCCGTTTGCTTGAAGTCTAATTGACAATTAAATTTTTTTATGAAATCAATGCCTACTATGTGTTAATCTACTATGTGAAAATCGTGTGGAATTATGCATTTTTCGGTATGTGTCTTCATTGAAGTTAATACTTTCGATTTAATTACTTCTTGACTTATGCCGTGAATCGATATCGATATATCGTTGCAGACGGCCGTGCTCTAATTCGCTTACTTAATAAATTGTTAAAAAAATTGTCAATCTGCTGTTTAAGGAAAGTGATCGTGTTTTTTACTTATTTCTGGTGTTCCTAACCGATCGTGCCACCTGTTCGATATAAGTGCATCGGCATCAAGACTATTTTTGCGTATTTATTTCCAATCTTTTTTTATATATATTGTTTTTAATATTAAACAATGAGCTCCTGTTGTGCTAAACGCCGTGACGGTCACCGTTTGGTAACTGCACGAAAAACACAAACACTAATTTTCTGCTGGTTATATGAAAACACGGCTCACACTAGCTGCGCAGGTTTTCCTCAAATTGGTGGTCGGACTTGTTGGGATTGCAGGGAAGTTGAAGCCGATATGAGAACCTTTATGAGACAGACTCATAACGAATTCGCTTCTGTCCACTCGGAATTCCGGAAATTACAGGATTCGTTTATCTCAATGGAAACACATTTTAAAAATCATAAAAGTATAAATGAGTCTCCAAAGAGAAGAAAGGTTACTCCTAGTCTGCCTAGTGTTCATAATTATAATTCTCTTGCAGTTAACGACACACACGCTCCTCTTATCAGTTCGCCAGACTTGATCGACTTTGGCGCTAAGGAAATCGATGTGCATGCATCTACATCGAAAAAGATAGCTGGCTCTTCACCTGCTATCTCTCCCATGCCCGTGTCTGCCAAGGATGTCCAGCTGGACAGTAATGATCATCCAGTGCCTGTGATTGCCCAGGCTGTCCAACCGGACAGTAATGATCATCCAGATGTCGGCATCACTGTGCCCCCTACGGAAGTCGATACTGCTGTCAGCATGGAAGTTTAAGTAGTTCCTTCCACACCGGCTCGCACTGGCTCCTCAGCCAGCGCTATCCCATCTGCTCCTCGGGTAGAACCCGCCTCTGCCTCACCCATAAACCATGGGACCCGTCTTGACCGATCTACTCTATTCGCTGTCGCTCCTCTAAAATCTATATTTGTCTCACGTCTTATGGAATCGGCTACGGATGTAATGGTTCGAGAGTATATTTTCTCTAAACTAAACATCAATAGCTCCTCTGGCATAGTAGTAACTAAATTTTCTTTTAAAGAAAAACGTAGTATTTCCTCCTTTAAAATTCTTGTCCCGGAGAAGTTAGCCAAGACTGTGTTAGAGCCCTCTTTCTGGCCTGAACATACTATCTGTCACATCTTCAATAGCCGATCTCGATCTTCGCAATCCGCACCTCGTGTAGGAATCCTTCCAACACCATCTACCGATTTACCATCTATGTCAAAAAACTGAATTCTTCCCTACCTCTAAAGATCACTTATCAGAATATACGTGGCCTGTGCAGTAAGCTTACCAAATAACATACTGATAGTGCAACTTTTGATTCCGATATTATCGCCTTCTCTGAAACATGGCTCAATTCCTCAATCTCGGATTCCGAGATTTTTTTAGACAATTTTAACATATATAGATCTGATCGACCATCTCGAGGTGGCGGCGTCTTAATTGCTGTTCGTTCCGACTTCTTCTTCGACTTCTTCTGTTCTTTTCCATCGATGAGCCCAACACTACTAAAATAATCGTAGTTAAAATTCGTCTGTGTTCTTTTAATTTATTCATATCATGCTCTTACATCCCACCGTCCTCTGAAGTTACAACTTATATGCTTCACGTTGCCCATCTTAAGTCCGTTTCGTCTCAGCTTAGTGATTCTGATCGTCTTATTGTCCTTGGTGATCCCAATATCCCAAATATTACTTGGTCTCCATCCGAAGACTCTAACTTAATGTTCCCATCTATGCAGCATGACTTCGTTGATTCTCTGTCCGATACATCGTTGGGTCAGGTAAGTGGCATACGTAATAAAATGTGTAGGACCCTTGATCTCGTCTTTACTACCGATGTTTCGAGCACCTTGGGAAGTCGAGGATCATCTCTATCATTCCCTTAAGACTAATACCATCCCACACTTTCAATTGATTTCCTGTTGCCTTCTTCAGGACCTATAAAGTCGTTCATTAAGCCTTCGAATATCTTTTGCTTTAAAAAGGCTGATTTTCTATCCTTGAATACTGCTCTATCTCAGATTGATTGGTCATTCCTTGAAGATTTCCAGGAAATTGAGTCTCCACTAATGCATTCTATAGCTCTATTTTTTCCATCTTTCCCACGCATGTTCCTTTAGTCACCCCCTCCAGATATCTTTCTGGTCCTATCTGGTTCACCCTGAGATTAATAAATCTGAGTAATTGTAAATCCCGAATGTTCAAGAAGTTTACAAAATCTGGTTTGCAATCAGACTTTTCTAAGTACTCAATTGCAAAATCGAAATATTCCTTATTCAATACTTTGTGTTAAAATAGATACTTGACCGAATGCAAGCTTAACTTTAAACGCGATCCTAAACAATTCTTCAGGTTTGTTAACTCTAAACGTAAATCTTCTCAATTTCCTTCATCTCTACACTTAAATGGTAGTTATGCTGATAACGATGGTGATATTGCTGACATGTGTACTTCCTTTTTCCAACGTTGCTACTCTGTCCCTTCTATTAACTTTCCCTCTATCCTAGCTTCATCATACGACTTTGGTAGCAGTTACTCATATCCTACCCCATTAAATAGTTCCAGTTGTATCTGTCCCCCCTTCATCGATTATGATGGTCTCTTAACCAATTTAAAATTGTGTAAGTTTTCGTTCTCCACTGGGCAAGACTCGGTTTCGAGCGCTGTTCTCAAACTTTGTGCAGAATCTCTTTTGTGCCCCTCCTAAAAGACTGGTGACTTTCCCACCGTCATAAAAAGGAATCTAAATCTGATGTCTCTAACTACCGCTGTATTTCCAATTTATCTGCCATTCCTAAACTCTTCGGAAGAATCATCACTTCTCAGCTGCAACATTTTCGTAGTTCTCTGAATCTCAGCATGGATTCGTAAAACGTCGCTCAGTGTCTACCAACCTTTTTGAATTTTTCACATTTCTAACTGCTGGATTTGCTAAACAGTGTCAAACTGATGTCGTTTATACTGACTTTAGTAAAGCCTTCGACGCCGTCAATCACAATCTTCTTATCCATAAACTATCTCTCCTAGAGTTTCCGACTAAGCTTCTTTACTGTACTAATTCTTACCTTTGTAATCGTTCTCAACGTGTCTTCTTTAACTCCTCTCTCTCTAAACCTTTTATTGTCTCATCGGGGGTTCCTCAAGGTAGCCATCTTGGTCCCTTGCTATTTAAGCTATTTATTAACGATCTTCCTCAAATGTTATCTCATTCCCCTGTCCTAATGTATGCTGATGATGTAAAGCTCTGTTTTTCATACAGTGACCCCTTGTCCCTGCTTTCTCTGCAATCGGATCTTGACGCTCTTAAAAATTGGTGCTTAATTAACGTTCTAACTCTTAACATTTCTAAATGCAATATCATGACTTTTCACCGCAATAAGCCATACCTTTTAAACTCTCATATCTCTACTGAGGATATGCTCGAATCAGTACAAAAACAGTTCCTCATCTTTGCTCTCCGCGGAACCAATTGGGACCCTTCGATCCATCTCCCTTCTTATGAAAGTAGGTTGCGCCTAATTAACCTCCACTCTCTTAAATCCCGTAGAATCTGCCAAGGAGTTCTCGTCCTCCATAAGCTTCTCTCTGGTGAGGTCGAATCGACTGCCCTCATCAGCCTTATTAGTATTGCTGTCCCTTCCCGCCCGACTAGGCATTACTTTCCTCTTCATCTCCAACTCTGTCTTTCTAAATACTCGGATTATGAAGCTTTCCGTAGCCTTTGTCGAAATTATAACCTACTTTTCCATCTGTTTTCCTTTGATACTAGTTCTAATAAGGTCAAAATGAATAATGAATAACTTCATTTAAATAGCTCTAATTGGGAATTGTTCTGCTACCGTCTTTTCTCTAACCTAAATTTGGCTTTTAGTCGGCTATTGAGTCAATAATCAACCCCACCGGGTCAGAGTGTTTGCCTTAGTTCATTCGATTAATTAGTTGACATGTAATTTTACACTTGCAGTTTAACTGTACATTGTTCAACTTTAAACAAAAAAAACAATATTGATTTTATTTTTTTTCTGAATATCATTAAATATATCCGAATTTTCTTTTAAAAGTGAAGTGTCTGCTCTTGTGTTAAGAATACAAGTTTTTTATCTGTTGCTACATTACATTAATACATACATTACATTACTACATTGTTGCGAGTTTCCCGAATTATTACCTCTGCCTGTATTGTTGTAACCGTTCTTTGATTATTATTATTGTTATAATAATTTCTGTTATTATAACGGGCATTTCCTCTACCACGATAATTACCCCAGTGGCTATTACCGCGATAGTTGTTACCTGTTTGGGAATACATTACCATACTCACGCTACCGGTAACCCTGGTACTGGTACGAAAATAGGCGCTGATGGCTGCATCCATTATTTTGTAGGCACCTGATTCCAGTACCGTTTTGACACTTTCATGCTCTGCTTTTCTAATCATTGTGTCAATGGCATAAATTGTGCTGAGAGTGTCAGCATGTTCGACGGGTACGCCTTCATCGAAATACGCAGATTCTAGCAGCTGTCGCAAATTTTCAATTTTATTTGTAAAATACGTGGCTGTTTTACACCTTTGGGTGAGAAGTAGACATCGTTGTCTTTACATTGTCAGGTGTATCTCCAATATTTATGGTCTGCAGTTTTATGATTCCTTCTATTGTGCTTTCTTTTGGACCTCTCATGCCCGAACTAAAATGGGCGAGGCTACAAATTTTTTGAGTAGATATATAAGAAAGGGCTGACATCAATATTAACTTTTTAAAATTTCAAGGTCTTAGGTGTCCTGGTTCAAGAGCTACAGGATGTTGCGTATGTATATGCAACATTGGTCAATGGTGGTATATATTTAAAAACAAGTTTATTTCTTTTACAAATGCCGTTTATTTATATTTTATGTATGATAAGACACGAAACAGTTTTTTTTTGGGGATTGGAACACAAGTGCACATTACATTTGCTGTATTTACAGCTTGGAAACCCAGTGGTGCATACTCTACATCTGCCTCTTGTTCCCCATTCCGGCCAATGATTATAACCATCAAGTCGTAGTGATTTTGGTGGGTCTTCAACATAAGCTCTTTTATAGGAATTTGATTTGATAGAGCCCGTAGAAGCAGCTGGTGATGATGGAGCTGGTGATGATGGAGCTGGTGATGATGGAGCTGGTGATGCTGGGGAAGATGGTGCAGTTCCTGAATTCATTGTCAAAAGAAGTGATGATGGACGACCTCTCTTTTTGGCGACAGCTGTAGTTTGACTTGCGTTCAAAAGTTCGGTAGCAACATCCAATTGAAAATTTATGAGCGGCATATACTTTGATTCGCCGTCTGTATGTGCAATGTCTCTGCGGTACAACAACCAACTGTTTACTAAACTCGAATTTATGCACCAGTATACTAAGCGCATGTACCATTTATTTGAGCTGTGGTTGATTTTGTACAATTCAAGCAGCATGTCTGCAAGATCAACCCCTCTCATGTGCTTGTTGTAACAGGTAGGACGAGGTATAGTTATAAATTTCTTCTCTTTGCGGCAACATCTGTTGCATTCAGTCATGGGATTTTTACCTACATAATTTAAAACCAGTTGTACGCTCTTATTATCATACCAACGGCAAGCAATCAAGTTGTGCGTTGCTTCATATTTGAAATCGCTTGATCCACGTCCTCGCTTTTGAAGGATTTTCTCACTGCTTAGATCACAGTTTTTCAATCGGTTATCTGATGATATTCCCAGGCCATAAGTCTTGCACGTTCCTTCTCCAATGTACAGACTAAAATCATATATAATCCCGGACACACCAGCTCTCGTAAACATTTTGAAACCCCACTTGTGGGGCTTCACTGGCAGATACTGCTTCAAACTATGTTGACCTAAAAAAGAATTTTATTTAGAAACGTATAACATATGTTCACAAATAATAGGTTACCTTTATATGCAATCATTTGCTCATCAATACTTTGGTATTCTTCCTGTGAAATATCATTGAATTATTTTTTTATGATGTCCAACATAGGCCGAACTTTGTACAACTTGTCATAGTTAGGCGTTCCTTTCTGAGGCTGTTTAAAATTATCATTCAAATGGAAAGATTGTTTTATTTTCTCAAATCGGTTTCTTGGAAATTGGACGCCCACGCCATTCGATAGGTTGGTATTTTCAAAACAGCAAGATAAAGAAGTATGCCAACAAACCTTTTCATTTCAGGCACAGTGCATTTCGATTGTATTCCCTTTGATTGCATGGCATATAAATTCGTTTCCTCATATTTTTTCAGCCACAGTTCATCCGTAAAGAAAGTACTAAAATATTCTATGGGTTTTTTCACCGCATTGCTGCATAATTTACTTTTCCAGCTGGTCTCACATTCCATAAACTCAGCACTACTCCACTTCAAACTATTGAAATCAATTTTTTCCATTACCTCCTGTGCAATGATTTCATTTTCATTCAAATCTTCAACCTCTTCAACATCTTTTGCTTCCAATAATTTGGTCAATCAAACCAACTTCCACATTTTCAGCTCTGTTATCTAAATTTTTCAATGTTTCCTCTATAATTTCCTCCATATTTTGATCTTCTTCTTCTTCATTTTCATCGTCAGCCGAATCATCCCAATCAAAGTTGGCAATCCTTTCAATCTCAGCTTGAGTCAGACCGCATCTTAGAAAGTGTATACTGAAATAAATTATATTTTTCGAAAATTACCACAATAGACCAATGTTGGATATACGCAACAAGAAAATAATAAAATTATTAAAGACAAACTAAATAATATTTTCAAGTAGGGTTTTTTTCTAAATACTCTCTTACCTTTCTTTATTTATGTAGTAATGTTGGTTTCAGGATGAAATAATTATTATACCCGGTACTCGAAGAGTAAGGGGTATATTAGATTTGTGGGGATAACGGTTGTGTGTAACGCCCAGAAGGAAGCGTTTCCGACCCCATAAAGTATATATATTCTTGATCAGCATCAATAGCCGAGTCGATATAGCCATGTCTGTCTGTTCGTCCGTCTGTCCGTCCGTCCGTCCGTCCGTCCGTCCGTCTGTCCGTCCGTCTTTCCGTCTTAATTTGCGCCTCTATCTCAGAGACCATTTAAGCTAGAGCAACCAAGTTTTGTATCCAGTCTCCTGTGTTATCACACTACTCTAAATGTGTTGCAAAATTTCGCCCCGCTCCTTTCCGCCCGCACAAAGGACGAAAGTCTGTGGCGTACACAATTTTGAAGATACGAGAAAACTAAAAACGCAGAATCATAGATGATGACCATTTCTATCAGGGTGTTGAATCTGGATTAGATCGGATCATTATTATAGCTACAATGAAGAAAACCATTTCGAAAGTCATCGTTCCCTCTCGCTCTCTCTCACACGCCACCCTGTCCGCTTTGCTTATTCGTTTAAATGAGCGCCTAGATCTCAGAGACTATAAGAGCTAGAACAACCAAACTTTCTATCCAAACTCCTGTGATATCAATTCAGCACAAGTTTATTTAAAAATTTTGCCACGCCCCCTTCCGCCCCCACAAAAGACGAAAATCTGTGGAATCCACAATTTTTAATATAAAAGTAAACCAAAAACTCAGAATCATGGGAAATGGCCGTGTCTAACAGATTGCCGAATCTGGATCAGGTGGGATCATTATTGTGGACAGAAGGAACAAATTAAATTTCAGTGGCTACGCAACGCCTGCCAAGCGCTTACTCATTCCCTCTCTCTCTCGCAAACACTTGTACGTCTCGAAAATGTAGTTATACATGTCATGTAGAAATGTAGAAGCAGATGCAAAAAGCATATGTAAACAAATATGGAAATATGTATAAAAATTCAAAAAATGTTTTGACTTCATTTTTTTATATTTGAAATATTATTTTTTGCCCAAAATTTAATTCGTCCCTTTTGCGAACATATAATAAATAGTAAGCTCATATATGTACATATGTATGTACATATATGTATACTGACTGATTACCGGGTATAAAGTAGAGCCACGGCCTTTGCCGCGGCTTACAACGTTCCCCCTCGTTTTTATTTTTTGTTGGCTATGAATTATAAATTTAACATTTTTAGTCTATCCTTATTTACTTTCTGTTTTTGTTTTGTTTTTAATATCTGATATTATGACATTATTGTTATTTTCTATCTTTTCTACTTTATGTGGCCCTATGTATTTAGAATCTAGCTTATGACCTGTTTCGTTTCTTAATAAAACTTTATCACCTCTTTTTAATTCCATGTTATTTACTTTCTGATCATAAATAAGTTTATTTTTCTGATTTTTCTGTTCAAGCATTTTATATGCTAGCTCTAATCTATATTTTGATTCCTTAGCGTAATCATGTATATTATATAAAGGTGATGAGAATCCGATGAGATCTATTAGTGGTAGATACCAGCTAGCAAAATGAAATCAACTCGATTATATTTCAGTGATTCTTTTGCATATTTAATTGAAAAGAATAAAGAAAAATGTGTTCACTTATACACGGGAAAACTAAAAGTCAGACTCGCACACATATACAAATATTCTTTAAGGATGACAATTGTATTACAGAGTCGCATTGCTATATCCATCGATAGATATTGGAAAAATCAACACCCTTCCTCAATTTCCAAAACATTTCAATTTAAATTCAGTAATTTTAAAAAATTACAATGTTTCTGCTTTGGCAAATTCTTTGTAAGGACATCAGCAACCATATTTTTTGTCGATACATATTTAAGCTCTACATCGCCTGTCTGTATAACTTCTCGGACGAAATGATGCCTTATATAAATATGCTTTGACCTCGCATGATATACCGGGTTCCTGGCCAAATTCTGTGCACTTAGATTGTCGTCAAAAAGTACCGTTGATAATCCAGCATCTCCATATTCAATTTCAATAAGTTATCGTCTTAAGTGTAGTGCCTCCTTAGTTGCTGAAGACATAGCCATATACTCGGCCTCTGTGCTGCTTAAAGCCACGCAACCTTGCTTCTCTGATTGCATCTAATGGCGTTGCCACAGTCCGGCACGTTTGTATTTTATGCCTTTCTAGCATCTCCTTAATATACATCGTTTGGTTCATAGCTATGCTACCGGTATCGCCCTCTCGTTCAATTTGAATGCCCACAAACATATGCAATTTTCCTTTGTCGACACATTCAAATTTCATTGCAGTCTTTGACTTGATCGCTATTAGGTACTTTTCCTTCTTGCTTGTACAGACATGGCCCGTTCTTGCAAGCAGTCAAACCAATATCGCACAGTGCTGGGTTCAGTTTGGCGTTCCACTCCCTTCCTGCCTGTTTTAAGCCGTATATTGCCTTGTTGAGCCTCAGAACCTGGTGAGAACTTGTATCGTCTATGAAAAAAATCAAATCAAATCAAAAATCATCCGTATAGTCTCATATAGACATACAGGAGAAAAAGTGTCTATGTAGTCCATGCCATACTTCTGGGAACACCCTTTGGCCACCAGACGGGATTTGTAACTCCACGTTACCCGAACTGTCTCCTTTAATCGCGTATACCCACTTGCGTCCAATTGCATGTTGTCCTTCGATTAAATCTGTTGATGTCCACGTACCATTCTTCACCAGTGAGTCATACTACTTTGCCATGGCTGCCTTCCAATATGACGCCTCCTTACCCTGCCTTGCCTCTCGGAACGATTGCGGTAATAATAACGCCTTAGACTTCAATACCTTCAATTCGCTGTACTCCTTCTTTGCCACTGCGCACTCGTTTCCATTGCTCTTGTTGCTGATCTTCTTCCTTGTCTTCTTCCTGGCTGTTCCCCTGCAAAGGCTCTTGCACAGGTCTAGTTTTGTCGTCTTGTTCCTGGCCGTGGTCTGGTTGGTCTGGTTCCTCGGCGCTGGCATAGTCTTCACTCAATATACTATTCTCAATCCATCCATCCATCAGATTGCTGCACATCTGCCTCAATTTGTGTCCGCATCTTTACTGCATCGTTTCTTGAGACATCTTAGCCCACAATTGTAAAGTCATTACTCCTTAAATAAAACATCACGTTTCTCAATCTCGCATCGTTTCTCCTTATCATACAGCATGTACGCCTTTGATACAAAAGAGAATCGCACAAAACGGTATTCCTTTCCTTTTGCTCGGAATTTACTGCGACGATTCTTATCCAAACCAACTGCTAGTGATCCAAATACGCCCATACCCTGCACGTTGGGTTTTTAGCCGCACCATGCCTCATACGGCGTCATGCCCACTAATGCTGTGGTTGGTGACCCATTCCTTATGTAGCATGCAGTTTGCACTGCCTCTGCCCATAGGTAATCGTCCATATTACCATGTACTAGCAAACTCCTTGCCATCTCGACAAGTGTCGGTTTGCCCGTTCAGCCACCCCGTTTTGTTGACGACTATATGAAACTGTCAGTTGACGGACCATTCCATGCTTCTTCAGGTATGTATCAAACTGTTGATATACCCTCGCCCGTTCTCGCTGCTCAATACCTTCATCTTTTTTCCAGTCTGTCGCTCGGCCATGTTCTTGAATTCTACTAACTTATAAAAAACCTCGTCCTTCGATTTGATGAAATAAGTGAATATTCGCCTTGACATATCATCTATAAATCATCATCTATGTCAAAAAACATGCTGACAACAACAGCTTGTTCTTATGAGCTCTCAGTAGATCTTCGCCATCCCTGCGAAACACTGAAAAATTTCGATCGAACATCACCGTGCATCCGCGATCAATAGCTTGAGCAACTGATATGAAATTTCCCTTCAAATCTGGAACATGCAGAACATTCTCCAACGTCAAAGTACCAAAGTACCAGCGCAGCTCACAAATTTTAAATAACATTTAAGTATGGAGACTGGGCCGGGGGGGCAGTTCCAGATAAGCCAGGAACTAGGCTTAGGCTTAGGAATCCGACGTGATTTCCGGTTCTACCAGGATAATGACAAGAAACATTCGTCCGAAATAGTGCAGTCCTGGCTTATCTGGAACTGCCCTCACGTGATGATTCCCCCTGCCCAGTTTCCATACTTAAATGTTATTGAAAATTTGTGAGCTGCGCTGGAGAACAACATCCAGAATCCCAGGATTTCTAGCTAAAAGGACCTTAAAAATGCTCTGCTGGAGGAATGGAGCAAAATAAGCCCAGAAATCACTCGGAAGCTGCTTCTTTCAAGCTAGGACTTTTATTTAAGATATATTTTAAGTTTTTATTTTATTTTTAAAACGGAGCAATATTTAAAAATCAAATAAAGTTCCTTTTTTAAATGTGATAAAACACCTTAAACTTTTTATTTGACACTGCATCATCAAGGGTGTGAGTCACTGTAGTTTCTAGTGCTTCTAAAAGGAATCGTGAAGTTTATCACCCTTGATCAAGTTGTGCACAAAAATCACACCAAGCTTTTTCCTACCATTAGTTAAGGTTGGAAGGTTTATTAAATGTAATCTATTCTTGCAAGATGGCAATCCCACACTTGCATCCCAGTCTGAAGGTTTATTAAAAGCAATCTATTCGGGTAAGATGGCAATCCCACACCTGCATCCCAGTTGAGGCCGCGCAGAGCAAAAAGTAAAAGTAATTACAATGAATAATTTCTATAAACAAAAACTAAGATTGAAGGATGATGAACCAGTTTATATAAAAAACTATCGAAGCCCGCATAGCCAGGTAGAAATTCAAAAAGTAGGAAAATTGATTTCCGACAAAGTTGTCGAACCATCAGTGTCTGAATACAATAGCCCGCTTTTACTGGCTCCGAAAAAAGCACTACCAGGCTCAGAAAAAAATAAATGGCGATTGGTAATTGACTATCGTCAAATTAATAAAAAACTGTTGTCAGATAATTTTCCACTCCCTAGAATCGATGATATTCTAGGCGGATCATGCCCGCCACACTACAAATTTATGTAAATAGAAGCTAGAATTCTTATGGACAACTCAATGTCGACAAGCTTTCAATTATTAAAAAACAATCTTAATGAGCCCAATATTATTACAATATCCTGATTTTAGCAAAGAATTTTGCACAATAACTGTAAACAATCTTGTGGATCCGTTTTAACTTAAAACCATTACGGACTCTAACTTCCAATTGCTTATGCATCACGTTCATTTACTAAGGGGGAAAGTAACAGTACAGAACACCGAAAATTAACCTCTTTGTTTTCAATGACCAGTCCTAGCTGAAAATTAAAAACGAGGGGGAACGTTGTGAGCCGCGGCAAAGGCCGCGGCTCTACCTTATACCCGGTACTCAGTCAGTATATACATACATATGTATATGAGCTTACGATTTATGGAATTTATTATATGTTCGCAAAAGGGACGAATTAAATTTTGGGCAAAAAATAATATTTCAAAAATTGAAGTCAAACCATTTTAGGAATATTTATACATGTTTCCAATTTTGTTTGCATATGATTTGTATACTGCTTCTACATTTCTACATGTATAACTACATATTTGAGACGAAAAAGTGTTTGCGACAGAGAGAGAGGGAATGAGTCAGCGCTTGGCAGGAGTTTCGTAGCCACTGAAATTTAATTTGTTTCTTCTGGCCATAATATTGTTCCGACCTGATCCATCCTCGGCAATCTGGTAGATATGGTAATTTTCCATGATTCTGCGTTTTTGGTTTTCATTTATCTTAAAAATTGTGGATTCTACAGATTTTCGTCCATTGTGGGGGCGGAAAGGGGCGTGGCAAAATTTTGAAATACACTTGTGCTGGTTTGATATCACAGAAGTTTGGATAGAAAGTTTGGTTGCTCTAGCTTTTATAGTCTCTGAGAACTAGGCGTCAAAACATACGAATAGGTAAAGCAGACAGGGTCGCGTGTGAGAGAGAGCGAGAGGGAACGATGACTTTCGAAATGGTTTTTTTCATTGTAGCTATAATAATGATCCGATCTGATCCAGATTCAACACTCTGATAGAAATGGTCATCATCTATGATTCTGCGTTTTTAGTTTTCTTGTATCTTCAAAATTGTGTATGCCACAGACTTTCGTCCTTTGTGGGGGCAAAAGGGGGCGGGGCGAAATTTTGAAATACACTTTGAGTAGTGTGATAACATAGGAGACTGAATACAAAACTTGGTTGCCTTAGCTTTAATAGTCTTTGAGATATAGGCGCTAATGAGGACGGACAGACGGACGGACGGACGGACGGACGGACAGACAGACATGGCTATATCGACTCGGCTATTGATGCTGATCAAGAATATATATACTTTATGGGGTCGGAAACGCTTCCTTCTGGGCGTTACACACAACCGTTATCCCCACAAATCTAATATACCCCTTACTCTTCGAGTACCGGGTATAATTAGCACAAATTAGAAGAATACGACTTCCCTTCGAGTTTCTAAAGGGTAAAGGCCTGACTAATGTCCTTATGAATTAGTTTTTAGTTAAAACCCTTATATTAACAAGGCATTTAATAGTTAAGATGAGCACATTACGTCTTTATATTATACTAGCTGACTCGGCAAACGCTGTTTTGCCATATAAATAATTTCTATGTACTTTCTATTGCCGACAGAAAATAACTAACCTATTTTAAGTATGTAAGGATGTGGTATATGCACGAAATAGGTGTGTAATGCTGTGAAAGATAAGGGAAGGGAGCAGCTCTCCTGCTCCTCCGCTCTCCCGCTCTCCCGCTCTCCTGCTCTTCCCCTCTCCCGCTCTCCTGCTCTCCCCCTCTCCCAGTCTCCCCCTCTCCAGCTCTCCTGTTTTCCCGCTCTCCTGCTCTCCCGCTCTCCCGCTCTCCTGCTGTCCCGCTCTCCCGCTCATCAGATGTAAATGCTCGGTGTACCTGTTGGCGTTGCTGGTTGTTTGTTCTGCGTCTATTGGCTGTGAATCGGCGTGATTGTCGTTGTTGTAATCTTATCACTTCATTGCGTTCAGCTCGTGTATCTTCATATTGTTGACGCAATTGCGCCATGCTCACACGTACATCAGTATTTTGTTGCTGGATTTCTTCTTCAGTTCTTTCGGATCTTATATTTCTCTTGTTTCTGGTTGTACTTGTATTATGGCTCAAATCAGCCCCTTTGCGTTTTCTTGGCATTGCTCACGCAGTTTTGAAATAATTGGTTTGAATTTATGAAATTATAGCAAAAATATTTTTTCGGTAATGTCAAAAACTTGACAGCATTAATTGTAAAATGTTAAAATGAAATTAAAGAAAGATGTGTCAAAAACTTGACAACATTAATTGTAAAATGTTAAAATGTTTATGGTAAACAACCCTTATCACAAAGGGGTATGAAAAATAGATGTTGGTCGATTCTCAATATACTCATAAAATTTCATGAGAATCGGTCAAGCCGTTTCGGAGGAGTACGAAGACAAACATTGTGACACGAGAATTTTATATATTAGAAGATAGATGATTACTCTAAGGAATCAAAATATAGATTGGAGTTAGCATATAAAAGAGCTAGAATAATGCTTGAACGGAACAACCAGAAAATTAAACTTCCATATGCATGATCAGCTCATATTTAGTACGGCGACGGGTCCTTGGGACCGTTGCGTAATGTTGATGGTGCACTTATGTCGCTTGAGGCATTCTTGGGTGATCGTAATACGATCACTCAAGTTATGCGTCGGACTTCATGTCTTTATTTACTTTATTCCATAAGTACTGCAGGTACAGTGGATATTCTCTATATGGGAAGACTACATCTCCTCCTTTAGAAAAATTACGTAAGATAATGAAGTTATTTTATAAAATTGATTATATTATAAATTTATTAATGCAGTTAATGCAAGTGTATAGGAATATGTTTACGTAATTATACCCGGTACTCGAAAAGTATAAGGGTATATTAGATTTGTGGTGATAACGGATGTGTGTAACGCCCAGAAGGAAGCGTTTCCGACCCCATAAAGTATATATATTTTTGATCAGCATCAATAGCCGAGTCGATATAGCCATGTCTGTCCGTCCGTCTGTCCGTCCGTCCGTCTGTTCGTCCGTCCGTCTGTCCGTCTTCATTAGCGCCTATATCTCAGAGACTATTAAAGCTAGAGCAACCAAGTTTTGTATCCAGTCTCCTGTGTTATCACACTACTCCAAGTGTATTTCAAAATTTCGCCCCGCCCCCTTTTGCCCGCACAAAGGACGAAAGTCTGTGGCATACACAATTTTAAAGATACGAGAAAACTAATAACGCAGAATAATAGATGATGACCATTTCTATCAAAGTGTTGAATCTAGATCAGATCGCATCATTAATATAGCTACAATGAAGAAAGCCATTTCAAAAGTCATCGTTCCCTCTCGCTCTCTCTCACAAGCGACCCCGTCTGCTTTGCCCATTCGTATGTTTTGACGCCTAGTTCTCAGAGACTATAAGAGGTAGAGCAACCAAACTTTCTATCCAAACTCCTGTGATATCAGTTCAGCACAAGTTTATTTCAAAATTTTGCCACGCCCCTTTCCGCCCCCACAAAGAACGAAAATCTGTAGAATCCACAATTTTTAAGATAAAAGAAAACCAAAAACGCAGAATCATGGATCAGGTCGGATCATTATTATGGCCAGAAGGAACAAATTAAATTTCAGTGGCTACGAAACTCCTGCCAAGCGCTTACTCATTCCCTCTCTCTCTCGCAAACACTTGTACGTCTCGAATATGTTGTTATACATGTCATGTAGAAATGTAGAAGCAGATACAAAAAGCATATGTAAACCAAAATGGAAACATGTATAAAAATTCCAAAAATTTGACTTCATTTTTTTTTAAATTATTTTATGCCCAAAATTTAATTCGTCCAATTTGCGAACATATAATAAATTGCATAAGTCGTAAGCTCATATATTTTTGTATATACTGACTGAGTACCAGAAATAAAGTAGAGCCGCGGCCCTCGCCGCGGCTCACAATGTTTCCCCGCGTTTTTTTAAAACCCAAGTCAATTTTGCTTCACTTTTATTGTTTAAATTTGTATCACTTGTACTCGATCATCAGTTGTAACATCTAGAGCTTTTATCTTTCTCTCACTGTCGCCATGTAAGCATAATAGAACCAACCTTGATCTTTTGCGTCTGTTTTATCCAATGAATTCAATTAATGTATCTTATCGTCGATTTATGATATTATCGATCTTATTGCCCGCGAATGAGTCGCTAAGCCCATTCATTCGATTATATGAAGACTGAACTTTACGTTTATAAAGACTCAACCTGTTATTAGCCATCACACCCGCGCCTGTATTTGGATTAACTTAACTGTGTGAAATGCAACGAAACATCGGAGAATAGATAACCGTTTAAGCGACGACATACAGAAGCAAGATAGAGAATGAAGACATGAAAAGTTAAAAAAACCATGGCTGCAGTTGTGCAGAAAATAAGAGATTCGATGATTATGCGACGGGGCTCAGAAGCGAGAATGAGTGAAACGAAAAGTCAATAACCGTATCTGCGGCTGAACATAAAATGACAGATTGGATAGTTGGTTTAGGTTAGGTTAATAGGGCTGCTCGACCATAGTCGAGGTCACTCGGTGGCAGATCTGCCCATTGTGATGCCCCTACTTGTCATGCTTTTGTATTCTCTAGCTGGTGAGGTTTTTTCGAAAACCACCCCGAGTGCCAGCCTTGGCACTCTTGGTGCGTTTTGTGGTCGTAATGCGGACAGGACGAGCGTGAGATCACACAGTTGGGCGATGTGTTCCACCGTTTGTTTCCTCTTGTTCTTAATAGGCCCATCAATTGCGAAATGATGTCTTGTAGTGGTCTCCGTATATCACTAACCGCGTCCGCAATCGGCTTGACCGATCCTGCTCTGGCACATTCATCCGCGCTCTCGTTACCCGCGATGTCGGTGTGACTCGGGACCCACGTGAGAGTGAGCGAATGTAAACTTATTTGCTTGCCATACCTCATATATCTCCGCTTAAAAAACACTGCACCAGTCGGGAAAACTTAGGGATATGTGGGTCTTTAGATCTTCATAGAAGATCACGGCTCCTGTCCCCTTGTCTGTCTTTGAGCCGTCAGTAAAGATGGAAAGCTCATACTATCTAAGGACTGTGTTTCTCATCCGTTCTTCCCTGTCCGGGATGCGTCCACTAAAGTTTCTTTTCCACGAAAACTCTGGTACTCAATAGTCACTGTTCCCTGCCGCTCCACTATCCTCATTACGGAGTATAGTGGCATGGCCGTAATGCGAAGGCTTGAAGAACCATGCTGCCTGTGGGCTCGCCGCACTTGTCTCCGCCTGGCACGTAAGATGAATGTCTATCGGTGTCAGGTCTAACATGGTATCCAGAGCTATCTAAGGGGTTGACTTAAGAAATCCGGTGACCCCAAGGCATGACACTCGTTGGAGTTTACGGAGATTTTCCAGGTGAAATTTGGTATTGACCGCTTCCCACCAGACTAAGCCTCCGAATGTCAGGATGGGTCGCACAACCGCTGTGTACAACTGGTGGATGATGCGTGGTTGTGGGGCCTATTTTCGTCCAAAAGTGTTCCTGCAGGTATAAAACGCTACCATTGCCTTTTTCTTTCTTTCCTCCGCATTCCGTTTCCAAGAGAGTTTGGAATCAAGAATGACGCAAAGAATACTTGGCTTCGCTCGAAAGTTGGAGTGTCGTTCATAGAATTTCGGGTAGTTTGACACTCGGTGTCTTATATCATCGTTAAAGCAGCACCAATTTGGTCTTCTGAGGATACACCCTTAAGCCGTTTTGGCGTGCCCATCTCTTAGTCACTCCCAGTGCCGATTCCAGCAGTTCACTGATTGTGGGCAAGAACTTTCCTGCTTTGTAGATTTGTAGAAAAGATGTACTCTCTCCCTTATAGTTCGTGCCTGTGTTTCCCCAGAGGGAATGATGGGCGTTGCCGTCACAGCCTAAAACGATCTCGTTACCCTAATTCCGCGATTGACGTACGAGAGCCTTGACATACTCCGAAGGCGGATCTTCTTCGTTCCTCGTGGCAGATAGGAGGCTAGGTTTAGGCTTTTCCCGTTATTCCTTTCGCATAGGTCCGAACTGCTGTACCTAGAAGAAAAGAAAACATTTTGGTCGTTCCTTACCACGACACAGATTCTTAGCTTTGATTCTTCTTGTGGTGTGAGAAGACCATTCAAACCGCTAACCCTTTCACCTACGATCCAGGAATCTTGGATAAGAGCCACGTCTTCTTGTGTATAAACTGCAGCAGGTCCACCGACGGTACACTTGAGTGATGCAGACTAATTTTCACCACCTTCATGCTCTCCAACGGACTTGGGTCTAAGCGGCACTACCTCCGCAAGGCTGCCCATAAGAAAAGATATGCGGCAGTTCGCTTCAAGGAGCTTGGCAAAGCTGTTCTGGCCAACACTGATCCATAGTTCCTTGCCGTTCCCCTTGTCACGGACTATCATCCTTGTGATCGTCCTGTCAGCTGTCTCAAGGGTCCGGTTCTGAACCTTGATTAGGACAACTGTATCGTCGGGGGTGGAATCCACACCTTTATGATGGTTCTCGCCTAATCCTTGTCCGTGGGAACCACACAGAGCGCCACTTCTGGCCAAAGTTCGCCAAAACCTTGAAATGTGGTCCTTAAAACTGCCACAGGCCACCGCTTTAGCGCCTTTGTACCATTTGATGGCATTGAACTCGCATACAAATGGGTTGTCTGCGCAAACAATGGCATCCTTCATGGCGCTCAGTATTTCCATTTCTGCCGTCAGCTAGTTAACATCCGAGATTTTCTCCCCTGGGTGACCGTGGTCGGTGATGGCTACCTGCTGATCAGGCGTCGACCCGAGATTGGCCAGAATGTCTTCTAGTTTCGCCCTTTTCGGCTATGAAGCTTCTGTAGTCATTCGTCCTCTGACGTTTGAACCTTGGTTCCTTGCCAGTCGGTTTCTCCAATGCCTTCCGTCCAGAGGGCTTTGGTGTTGCCTTGGCGCTCACCGCGTTTTGCATCTGAGGTGTGGTCTTCTCTTTCTGCTTCCCGTTGTTTTTTATCCCATGCACCTTTGCAGACGACGCCGTTGAGGATTAGCTCCCTTTCGCGTTTGTGCCAGCTAGTGCTGGCGATTAGGTCGAAGGTTCGTTCCTCGCTGCAGCCGTGACGGATGCGCTCTAGGTGGTTTCTTTCCCACTGGTCCGAGCGGCTTCGTGCAACCGCTCGTACCTCAGCACGTTGTACTTTTTCATGAGCCTTGCGGTCAGTAAGTCGGAAGGTCGTTGGCCAAGTCTCCTAAGGTACTTGACGGATGCCTTATACCCCGCCAGCTGTTGGCGTTGGCTCACTGCCTCGAGAGAAGGCATGCCTTGGATACTGAGGGACTTGTGACGAAGCTTCCGCCTGTGGTTACCAGCTCCAATTCCTCTAACACCTCTTTCTGACTGCGGATCCAGCATTTGCTTGTGGAATTACGCGAGCTAGCAGCCAAACAGTCCACTGCTACTTTGGGATTCAAATTGCAGTTACTGGATATCGCGCCGGGGGCCTGTTTCGCACCCCCAATCACCGCCGGTACTGGGTCTCCGACTCCCTGCACCTTAATTGAGTTTTCGTTAGGGGAAATTCCCACATAACAATTGCGTTATGTAGGAAAGGGCTGACAGGGGGGTGAGCTACTTTTAGCTTTGGCGCTCCCCCTTGACCTGCCAGGCTTGGTTGACCTTCTGGTAGCATTCGCTACAGCCGGTAGAGCACTTGCTTTCCTCTCGCTTACAAAGCCCCCTCATCGCGTTAAGCTTGCGAGGGGGTTCGACGGTTAAACTAACGGAATCTCAGACACCCGCACTTTCACTAAATTTGCACAAATGTATTTGTTCGGCTTAGCGCCGGCCCACGGCAGCATAAAGAGCGCATCTCTCTTAGTTATTTGTTGCTTGCTGTCGACCTGCACTCTCTATCGCAACATCGCCCTTTCTTCGTCGTTCGTCGTCCAACAAGAGCTGCGTGGGAGGCACATCTTCGGAGCAGCTTTACTCAAACTTTGATCATCGTCGTGCGCAAACGTCATATCGCCAATTTTTCGTGTCGTATTTTCTTTCGCTAAGCAACCAAATTGAACATAAAAATATTCACAATATACACACATACATTGAATCCAAACCCTTTTTTTTTTAATTAAATTTCGCATATACGCTGCTGAAGAAGCTCAGTAGCTCAACATTTTTTGGTGACCCCGACGTGATGAACAATTACATCAATATAAACAAAAAGCCAATTATATCGTTCCCTAATTTGCATAAAACACAGTTGTTCGGTTCGGCGGTTGTGCACAAACAGTAACGGTTCTCGCGTCATCCGCTTTACCTTCTGCTTGCTGTTGTTTCGTTTCGTTTTCGGTGCACTCAGTGTGTTTGACATTGTTGGTTTTTTTGGCAAATTGCGAGCTCTCGCTGCTGGTCTGTGCCCATGTGTTCGAGCGCTGCGATCGATTTGAAGTTTTGTTAAAACTGTTCGAGGTTATTCACCGGCTATTGACCTCTGTGTTTGCCGTATCAAATACAAGAAATGGCTTCTGATAGCACACCCTCCCCTAACGCTCTCGATTCCCCCGTGTCCCTCAATGCAGACCTTTCTTACTACAAGCGTAAGGTTCAAGCTATGCTAAGTGCAGCACGGAGAGTTGAAAATGCCGTCGGCAAAGAGAAGATTGGGGAGCTCAAGGAGGAGGAATTGAACGTCCGCTTAAAGTCTGTATTGGATCTTGTCGTGTCTTTCAATGAGCATCATGATGCTCTGGAAAGAATCTATCTTGATGAGATCGGTAGTCCTTTAAGAGAAGAGTTTGACGAGTGCGTGATTATGCTGGAGATCAGCATTAAGCATGAGTTGAACAAGCGGCAGCCCACAATGCTCCCTTGCTCAACAATGCGTACGGACCATGTTTCGGAAGCCCCGGCTACGGTTATAATGCAGCATCGGCATCGCCTACCGGAGTTAAAGCTTCCAGAATTCAGTGGGGGCTACTCACAGTACTCCGCCTTTTGGAGCATGTTTTCCTCGATAATCGACAAGGAGCCTGACTTGACGAATGTGGAGAAATTGCAGCATCTACGATCCTGCCTAAAAGGACCGGCTCTAGACACGATCTCGTCGTTGGAATTTTGCCACGCCAGCTATCCCATCGCTTTGGATTTGCTGAACAGACGTTTGAATAATAAACGGTTAATTTTTCAGGCACACGTCAATGACATTCTGGGTGTGCAGCGCGTTGAGGAGTCGTCTGTGTCTCAACTTCGGTTCTTGACAGATACCGCAATTGGCAATCTGCGAGCCTTAAAAAGTATTGGGACAAAGGAACAGATTGCTGACGTTATTATAAGACACAGCCTGCTGCAGAGGGTAGACAGTGCCACACAAGCCAAGTGGGAGGACACTCCGTCACTGGATAGTATACCCACAGCCGAGCAATTCACCGAGTTTCTGGAGCAAAGATGTCAGAAGTTGGAGAATCAGGAGCACACTAGGGCAATGTATGCGCCCGGCATTCAGGTGGGAAAGAATAAAAAAACATTTAACAACAGTAAAAGTTCTTTCGTAGCGACTGAATCGGTTGCTCTTGACTGTGTATTTTGCAATACTACTGGCCATAGTATTTATACCTGCACCTTGTTTTTAAATCTCTCGCCTTCACTGCGCCTACTAGAGGTGAAGAAACTCAGTCTTTGCATGAATCGCCTGAAGCCCGGCCATCAAATTCGCACCTGCAGGTCCTCAACTTGTCGCCACTGTGGGATCAAACATCACACGTTATTGTATTTCAATGACAGACGCTCGCAATTGGAGTCTGCTGTCTCGTCGTCACCGCACCCTCAAGCCCATTCATAGGCCTCAGCCACCGCCCTGATAGCTCACAATTCTTGCAATGATGTCGTACTCTTAGCCACTGCAGTGGTTTTGTTGAAGGATCGCGCTCGATCTCTCGTGCCATGTCGGGCACTCTTGGATTCCGGGTCACAAATGCACCTCATAACATCTAGTCTCGTTCAGCAACTTAGACTAAAGAAGACCATGTCATCGGCCGCAGTATCGGGTCTTGGAGACTCTAGTTTCGCATCGGAGGGCTACACAGTGTGCCTCAATCTGCAGTCTCAAGCCTCTGACTACAGGACCGGTTTCGTCGCATTGGTAGCACCCACAATCACCGAGCAGCAGCGTAGCTTTTCAGTAGACGTTTCCGACTGGAAAATTCTGCAGAACATCCCACAGGCGGATCCGCAGTTCTTCAGGCCACAGCGTATTGACCTGCTCATTGGGGCTAGTCTCTTCTTTGACCTCCTGTGCGTTGGCCAAATCAAATTGGCAACAGGCTTGCCATCGCTTCAGAAGACTCGCCTTGGATGGGTGGTTTCAGGAGGTGGCCAGCAACCTCGTAAAACAGCCTTGTTGGGGTCTCGGTGCTCATCCGACACAGGTCATGAGTATCTCGATCAAGTGGAAATGCTGCTGAGGCATTTTCGGTGACGGTCAAGCAGGAGGATATTGATTGTGAGGAGCACTTCAAAGCTAATTTCTCGCGCTTGTCATCTGGAGAGTTCGCTGTGAAGTTGCCCATCAAAAGAAGTTTGGATGTCTTGGGTTATTCGTACATGCAAGCATATCGCCGGTTCCTCAACTTGGAGCGGAAACTTGGGCGTCGGCCGCAGCTAAAGGCTCAGAACTCCTCTTTCATCCGCGAGTACCAAGAACTTAATCACATGTCGTTGGTAGAATCAGAACTGTTCAGTCGCTGTCGATATTTTTTGCCACATCATTGCGTGCTTAAGGAAGACAGCACAACTACCAAACTGCGGGTTGTGTTCGATGGATCTGCAACAACTTCAACGGGGTTTTCTCTAAACGAGGTTCTAGTGGCTGGGCCTACTATCCAACCAAAGCTTCTTCATACATTACTTCGGTTCCGGACGTTCCCAATTGCGCTGACTGGGGACATCTGCAAGATGTATAGGTGTGTCCGGGTAACTGAGCCGGATAATTACCTTCAGTGCATCTTATGGAGAGATTCACCTCAAAAAAATGTAAAGACGTTTAAACTCGACATGGTAACGTATGGGACCAAGCCAGCGTCCTATCTTGCGATTCGTGCGATGCTCCAATTGGTCGAAGAAGAAAAATCGTCATTCCCTATTGGCTCGGAAGTGTTGGCGTCCAATTTTTATGTCGACGATTTGATGACTGGTGGAGGATCTGTAGAGGAAGTGCGTGAGAAGTTGAAGCAAACATCCCAGTTGCTGGCTCGGGGAAACTTCCCAATTCGGAAATGGTGCTCCAACGTTCCTGCTGTGCTTGAAGGAGTTCCTGACAAAGATAAAGAAACGCTGCTGAGTTTCGACGATGGAACCGATTTTACAAAGGCCCTTGGATCGGTTTGGGAGCCTGAATCCAATGAATTTCTCTTTTCCGTAGTACCCGCACAGTTGTCTTCAAAGCCGACAAAGCGCTCTATGTTGTCAACCATCGCTCGTTTTTATGATCCCCTTGGATTGATTGGGCCTGTCATTGCAAAGGCAAAGATTTTCCTTCAGCTGGTGTGGTAGCGGCTCCTCTCCAATAGGATGAGAGTCTACCCGAGTCTCTTTCGTCAGCGTGGACCACTTTCTGCGAGAATTGGTCTGCACCTCAGCGTTTTAGATTTCCTCGCCTCGCATTGTGTCCCAGGTCAAAGGTGGAGGTTCATGGTTTTTGTGATCCCAGTCTAGACGCGTATGGCGCATGTATTTATATCGTCTCAAGGACCAAGAATGGCGCGTGCAACTTTTCTGTGCGAAGTCTCGTGTCGCCCCTGTCAAGGTATGGACGGTGCCCAAGTTGGAGTTATGTGGCGCTGACCTACTTTCTCAATTGATCAGTGAGATACATCAACTTAAATTATTTACTGGAAGCTTCTATTGCTAGTCCGATTCCACAACTGCCTTGTCTTGGATTCGCAATGATCCATCAAGTTTTAACGTTTTCGTTGCAAATCGGGTTTCGGCCATTCAGGAGCGGACTGCTCAGATGGAATGGCGCTACGTTCCAACCGCTCAGAACCCTGTGGATATCTTGTCCAGAGGCGCTCTGCCATCTGAACTTTTGGAATCGTATCTTTGGTCCCACGGGCCACTCTTTTTTCGGAATGAAAAACCGATATGGCCATCTACATCTACACAAGACCTGCCGACACTGGAGCTTCTAAAAAGAGACCTCAGTGCAGTTTGCCCATTCATAGACCTCTCTGATGGCCGGAAATTTAACAATTCCTTCGGAAAGCTTCAGCGCACGTTTGCATACGTCTTAAAATTTTTGATGCGCAAAAAGTCATTGGGGGCAACAGTGGATGACATCGTTGGTGGCACCCAGTTACTCATTCGTTCAATACAGAGAGTACACTTATGGGCTGACTACAAGGCTTTGCGGGATGGAAAGCAGGTGCAGCCGTCGAGCTCTATTTCGTCGCTCGCACCATTTCTGGATGAGCATGGCTTATTGCGCGTCGGTGGGCGGTTGGCGAACTCATCACTTGATTTCAACGCGCGGCATCCAGTTAATCTTCCAAGGCGTCATCCCGTCACATCGGCTGTAATTGTGCATTTTCATGAGCGGAACTTGCACGCTGGACCACGATCATTAATCGCACTAATTCGTCATGAGTATTGGCCAATTGGAGGGCGCAAGACGGTGGCAAATGTCGTAAATCGCTGCACAAGATGTTTTAAGGCCAAGCCGCGCTTACTTCAGCATATCATGGCTGACCTGCCAAAGAAGCGTGTGAATGCAACTTGCGCCTTTGCTGTTACAGGCGTGGATTTTTGTGGTCCATTCTTTTACAAGAGTGAGGTTCGGACCAGACCACCCATCAAATGCTACATTTGCATATTTATTTGTTTTGCCACCAAGGCCGTGGACTTGGAGCTTGTGCAGGTTTTGGCAACGCCAGCGTTCATTAGCGCGGTCAAGCGGTTCATTTGTACTCGTGGTCAGCCAAGGGAGATTTGGTCTGATAACGCAACTAACTTCGTTGGAGCTAAGAACGAGTTGGCGGAGCTGAAGAAGCTGTTCCTCTCCGAAAAGCACCAGAAGACAGTTCAGGAGTTTTGCGTCGCAGATCACATCGACTGGCGCTTTATTCCCCCTCGGTCTCCCCACTTTGGCGGGATCTGGGAGGCAGCGGTGAAGACAGCCAAGCATCACTTCTACCGTTCCGCCTCCAGTGCCGTACTTTGTTTCGATGACCTGAGAACCCTCGTATGCCATATAACTGCTATAGTCAACTCAAGACCATTGCTTCCCATTTCAGAGCATCCCGACGACTTGAACGTGCTAACACCTGCGCATTTCTTGAGTACGGCGCCGATCCTTATGTTTGCAGAGCCAGATGTAACCAGACTAAACTTTAATCGTCTTGATCACTGGCAGCAGGTCAACTTTCTGCAGCAGACGTTTTGGTCCCGCTGGCGAGAGGAGTACCTCACCCTTCTTCAGGAGAGAGCTAAGTGGAGAACTGTGCAGCCTAGTCTCAGCGTCGGCGACGTAGTGCTCGTAAAGAACGAGAACCTGCCTCCCCTCAAGTGGCCATTGGGAAGGGTGATTAAGTTAATCGTCGAGAAGGATGGTGTTCACAGGGTAGCTGAGCTCAAAACGGCTACTGGGATTGCCACAAGGGCCGTCGCGAAGCTGTGTATGCTGCCAAAGAAGGATGTCGAAGACCCGTACTCTTCAACGATGGGAGTATGTTCGGCTTAGCGCCGGCCCAACAAGAGCTGCGTGGGAGGCACATCTTCGGAGCAGCTTTACTCAAACTTTGATCATCGTCGTGCGCAAACGTCATATCGCCAATTTTTCGTGTCGTATTTTTTTTCGCTAAGCAACCAAATTGAACATAAACATATACACAATATACACACATACATTGAATCCAAACCCTTTTGTTTTTTAATTAAATTTCGCATATACGCTGCTGAAGAAGCTCAGTAGCTCAACAGTATTTTTTTGTGGTTAAGCTGCACAGAAACGAATATATTTTCCAATTATATGTTTTTAAATTAATCGCGATTATCCAATGTCTTTAATCACGTCAGGCTCACCAATGTTTGAGATGCCCAGTTTTTTTGGCACATAATTTATCCAAAATAATGACACGAATTGCTTCACAATGTTTATTTGTACCGGCGGTTTGTCTGAAGCTAATTGTTCGATGTTTTCCGGCCAGATAAATGTTCGAGAGATGATATGAAACCAATGCGCAGAGAGATTAGCAAAGATTCGGCTGGCCCGAACCATGACCGTACTCTATTTATACTTTAGGACTTGATGATAATGACTGCACCATCCAGTGGCCCAAGCGACACCAGCAGATTCTAGGCAAAAAAGTAGCCCAACCACCGAACCGACCGAGGGCACCGCCACATGACGCGCGACTCGATAACCGAGCCGATCGCGGACATGCAGGAAAGATAGGTGTGAAAGATTTGAGAGTATCAGTGATTTATGACGAGGAAAGGAATTAGTAGTAGAAATGATATTGTATAGAGAATTGCAATCCAAGCATAAGACCCTAATCGTTTCGTGCAAGGAATAATTCAATCCACAAAGCGGAAGGAAAAACGGTATACAGTTTCTAGTGTTTCTAAGAGGCATCGTAAACTTTTATGCGGCTCAATATGTCAGTGCTATCTACGTCACTCTTGATCAAGTTTTGCACAAAAATCACACCAAGCCTTTTTCTACGGTTAACTAAGAATTCTACTCGACAAATTTCAACTTTTTTTTTCCGCTGTCTCCAAAAATGACTTTTTCTAATAGATTGGGAAATTTAAAATTTTTTTAAGAATTATGGTTTTTTTTTCCTGGAGTAGTTTTTTTTTAAAGAATTTTTAATTTTTAAAAATAAATGAATGCCTTGATTTTTGGTTTTAGATAGACACATTAATTACGCGTCGTTTAAGGTATCGCTTATAAAAATATAAAATCAAACGGCTAAGTTATAACCGTTTGACCAAAACGACCCAAAATGACTTTTACCTGAAAAATACCGTCCGGTACGTTTTTGGTCCAACTTCCAAAATGGGATTGCAAAAAACAAAAAGGACCTGTAATTTTGGTTTTACCGAGTCTTAGGTATTGATATATATCGGATATATATCCTACCTGGTCATATTTATTTGGGGTGTTAGTGTTGTGGACAGTTTTATTCCTTATACCTAAGCCTTGGTGAGGATAAATATACATAAATACCTGTTAGGGTCAAATGTTGACCTTTTTCCTTCACAGGTGCTGGTCCCGCAGATATTTGACCTTTCTCCTTCAAGCTATTCATAAAAAAGGATATATAACTCTGTACCTATAGTATCCCTGCCTCAGTGTAGTTCTGACTTCCAGCAGAATACGATCGTGTGTTTTCGAAAAATACCAATTGTTTCTAATTGAAATGGACAACCCAAGTCGGTCAACTTCATGTGCTTACCGAGCAGACTCGTTTTGCTACATATGTGGAAAGTATATGACCAGCAAAGAAGAAAAAATCGTTTTTACCGAAAAGTTCCAAGAACAGTATAAGGCAAACTATAAGATGTGGCCCAAAAGTATTGGCGAAGAGTGGGCTCCAAGCTGTATATGCAAAACGTGCAAATTGAATTTAACAGCATTTAATTAAGAGGAAAAGTAAGTTACCCTAAATCAGAAGCTATGAAGTGTACTTCATAGCTAAGCATTACTTTTTTTCTTGCACATTTTTTTTTTAGAAAACAATTTCGATTTGGAACTCCAATGCTATGGAGAAAACCAAAAAATCACAGCACTGAATGTTTCTTTTGTTTATTCGAAAAAAAAGGGTTTGGGGTAGGTGAGAGATATAAATACCCGCAAGAGTCTCGTCAAGGCTTTACGCTTCCTGCTCCTCCTTTGAAGGAAATATCGCCATTAAAACGCAAAAAAGAGGAGATGTCTTCTTCGTCGTATGGAACAACGGATTCAAGTAATGACCAATCAGGAGAATATAAATTTTGCAAGCCATTATCACAGGAACAATTGAACGATTTGGTGAGGATCCTGGAACTTCCTAAAAGTAAAGCTCAGATTCTTGGATCTATTTTAAAGGATGCCCGTTTATTGAAGGAATATGTCAAAATAACTCATTTCCGGACGCGTCACTTGGTTCACGCACAGTTTTATATGACGAAGGATGACATGTGCGTTTGTCACGACATTTTCGGCCTCTTCAAGGCACTGGGTGAAGATTACGACCCAAACGATTGGAGGTTATTTGTTGACAGCAGTAAAGAAAGTTTAAAGGCTGTTTTGCTACACAATGGAAATCAAAAGCCGTCTATTCCCATCGCCCATGCTGTTAATATGAAAAAGTCCTATCAAACAATGACTACATTGTTTGAAAATATTAAATATAAAGAACACCAGTGGAAGGTCGCGTGTGACTTAAAAGTTGTAGCCATGTTAACTGGATTGCAAGGCGGTTATACAAAATACTGTTGCTTCCTGTGCCTATGGGATAGCCGAGATAGAAAAGAGCATTACACAAGAAAGAACTGGGAAAAACGGAACGAAAATACTTTGAGACATCACAACGTACAAAATGCAGCTCTTGTGAAAGTCCAAGACATTATATTACCACCATTGCACATTAAGCTAGGACTGATAAAAAATTTTGTTAAAGCACTGGATTACGAAGGTGAATCGATGAATTACCTCAAAACTGTTTTTCCACGTCTGTCGCTGGCAAAAGTTAAAGAAGGCGTATTTGATCGCCCCCAAATTCGAAAACTACTAAAAGATGATGGATTTGAAAATATTTTATCTACGAATGAAAAAGCAGTCTGGAACTCATTCCGAATGGTTACAACAAATTTTCTTGGTAACAGAAAGAGTGATGATTACGTTAAAATCGTTCAAGACCTACTTAAGAATTATGAACAAATTGGAGCCAACATGTCACTCAAAATCCATTTCCTGCACCCCCACTTAGACTTTTTTCCGCCAAACCTTGGGGATGTTAGTGATGAACACGGAGAGAGATTTCACCAACAATTAAAAGCTATGGAACGACGGTAAAAAGGTGTTTGGAATGAGAATATGTTGGGCGACTATGTGTGGACTCTCATAAAAGAATCTGACTTAAATGACAAAAGAAGACAGACAAACCATTTTAAAAATAGTAACAAGCAATAACAATAAAAATATTTAAGTATCATAACACTTAAATAAATTCAAGTTCAACCAAAAACAAGGCTTTCATTTATTTTTTTTTTTTCGATTTTTCTTGAAGTTTCAAAGTCAAAATTTCTGGTAAAAAATACCGAAAAAAATGATGAAATTTCAATTTGGAAGCTTAATATCTGCCAGACGTTAAGTTTCTGCTACAAAGTGTCTGAGTCGGATTTATAGCTGCATTTATCAGCTTTTTTTAACTGCAAAGTTCAGTACAACCAGTTGTATGAAATGTGAGTTATGTGAAAAATAGAAGCACTACCTATGTTAAAAAATACCAATAAAAATTCTTTAAAAAAAAACTACTCCATGAAAAAAAAAAAACATTCTTCAAAATTTTTAAACATCCAAATCTATCAGAAAAAGTCACCTTTGGAGACAGCGGAAAAGTCGTGTCGACTAGTGTAACCAAAGCCACGATCAGCCGAAGTGCATCCGAAGAAGAAAGCTGCAGCCTAAGATCAAAGCTTGGGACACAATGCTCAAAAGCTTCCCAAGCGAGGGCTATTGAGAAATAGATTCAGAAATAGGAATTAGTTCTGTTTGAGACTTTAAAAATCAAAGTGAGGGATAACTCACCACTGAAATAAAACATAAGTGTCGTTTAAATAAAACATTATTTTTTAAAAAACCAAACTTACACGGTGGAATTCTTATTATATATATTATTTTTACATATAATAGTATTATTTAAATTCCGCTTCAGTTCTTTCCACAGCAGCTATTATTTCAGCGTCATCTTCATGAAGTATATGATGAAAAATTAATTAAAAAATGAATGCTACTAATAGTAAAAAGCACTTCATTACTACTTGGTGGCAACACCTATCGGCGAAAAACAAACTTTGATCTCAGTCCTCTTTTACCGGTGTCGAATCCTCTCAAATCGATATAGATCCTCTTACTTATACTCTCTCTCTTCCCTTTTTTTTATGATGGACCTGCTTATGATTGAGCATCAATACTCGAATGGTTCCATGTAGTGATCCAAACAACTTTCAAGAAGGTTTGAAATGAATCTAATAGTTTCAATAACCCGGTACTCGAAGAGTATATTATATTTGTAGTGATAGTGCATCTGCGTAACACGCAGAAGGAAGCGTTTCCGAACCCATCAAGCGTTTATATTCTTTATCAGCATCAATAGCCGAATTGATATAGCCATGTCTGTCTGTCTGTCTTCATGAGCGCCTAGATCTCAGAGACTATAAAAGCTAGAGCAACCAAATTTTGTATCCAGTCTCTTATGTTATCACACTACTACAAGTGTATTTCTTATTTCACCCCGCCCCTTTCCGCTCAGACAAAGGTCGGACAGACAAATCTGTGGCATGCACAATTTTGAAGATACGAGAAAACTAAAATCGCAGTATAATGGCAAATGACCGTATATAGACAGCCGAGTCTGGATCAGGTCGGATCATTATTGTGGCCAGAAGGAACAAATAAAATTTCAGTGCCTACCCAACGTCTTTCAAGCACTTATTCATTCCCTCTATTTTCCTTGCACACACTTTCACGAACCGTATATACATATGTTAAGACGAACTCTCAACTCTCATATAGAATTGTCATATAAAGTCCGTTAGCAATACAACGCAATTAGGGAAAAATTTCATGCACACACTTTTTCCTCATTTCATGAAATGATTGTTTCAAATGGGCCTAGCATAAACACAGTAATAAACAGAGTAATGATAGGCCCATTTGATGCAATCATTTTATGAACTGGGGATGTGTGTGATTATATATGTATGTCTTTGACTCCATATTAGATATAAACATATCCACAAATTATTGCATGCTATGGGAACCTTAAATTACCACAAGACGAAAGCAGAGGGCGCGTGGTCAAAGAACACAGGCGTTGAATTTAGGAGTATCAATAAAATTTGTAGGAAACATTTCAAGGACTCCGATTTTTTGCTATGCGTCCAAAAATGCAGCAAAAAGGAGACGACTGATGCCAACTGCTCTACCGCAGACCCTAGAAGCAAAGCAAGTGTTCTCAGCACGCAAACCGAGTATGTTTTCATTGCAGTTACATACAAGAAGTTATTAATTGTGGTCTTGCTTTTGAAAATTTGCGTTTACAAAAGAAAATCCTTGGAAAAAAACAAAAATTTTGCAGAAATCTTCGAGTCTCGCATAGTAGAAATCACTGATAAATTTTTAATTACTTTTTAAAATAGAGAAAATTATTCTGTTTGTTGAAGTTGATCAGAAATCACTTCCTTGATTCAGGGCTTGTTGTTGATGGGAAAGTTTTAACCCAGCAAACTGTGAAGCAAGCTATGACACACGCTTTCTCATCGGACCTTTCAGGTAACTGATGAGCACCCCAAAAAGCCCTCTTCAGGCAGACAAAGAGTCAAGTTGGCAACTCAGATTTTTCAAGAACATCAGTCTGTGCAATATTCTGCTATTCTGCTATTCTATAGGCTTGAATATATATTTTAAGGAAGTTCCTGTCTTTGGCCGGGGTACAGCCTCTCAGTCTGTCCAGGGCCCGGTCCCTATAAGAATCGAGGGCTTTCGGGTTATATGGTAGGTTAGGTTAGGTTAGGTTACAGCGGCTGCCAAACTCACTGGGAGCCCAGCACACCTAGGCCGTTTCCGGCCCGTTGTGATACCGCAGGGAATCTACCCTTTCTCGCATTGTGGGACCTAAGGTCAACAGTTTTCCCAGCCTGCAGCTCTTATGAAGTTAGCTATCTTCCTGGGACATATGGTGGACATTACCGAAATGTCTGCTATGAAGGGCGAGCCCAAGTGCTGTAGCCTTCTTCCGCTGAGAGCCGGGCAAGAGCAGAACAAGTGTTCCACCGTTTCCTCCTCTTCCTCGTCCCTGCAGCTACGGCAAAAATCATTGTATGGGGCGCCCAGTCTATTAGCGTGGGTACCTATTAGCCAGTGTCCCGTTAGGGAGCGTATGACTGCGCTGCACCTTCGTCAGCCGAGCTTGCATAGCTCAGAGGTGCGCTTCCTGTCTATGGTTGGCCATGTTTGCCGAGTTATTCGACAACGTGGAGCTGATTGCCAGTTGTTGTCTATTAGTTGCTTATATTGTTCCTTTATTATGAGCCTACATGTGGCCATCGGCATACGAGTATCCTCCTTGTCTTGGTGAAGGGGAATTGTAGTGCCAAGTCTGGCCAGCTCGTCTGCAATACAGTTGCCCTCGATGTCCCGGTGGCCCGGGACCCATATGAGGCTGATAGCAAATTGCTGAGCCATCTCGTGAAAAGATTTGTGGCAGTCTGCAACGGTAGCCGAGTTTGCGGAGATCGTATTTAGCGATTTGATTGCAGCTTGGCGGTAGTTTCCTGAAGGCAGTTTAGGGCTTCCTTGATTGCAATGACCTCCGCTTGGAAGACGCTGCAGTGATCAGGGAGCCTAAAGGAGTGCCTAATGTTTAGCTGTTCGGAGAATATTCCTCCTCCGACCCTGCTGTTCAGCTTTGACCCATCTGTGAAGATGTTTAGGGCCCCTTCTGGGCCTGGGGGTCCCTTACTCCACTCGTCTCTGTGGGGGATAGTTGCATCGAAAGGGGTGTCTGTATATTCCCTTGGGACACAGTAGTCCGTTTTAGTGGGGACGGAACTGCTGTTTAATATTGAGGAGTGACCTGTGTGCTGTGGTGCCCATTGGTCAGAGTCTCTCAGACGTATTTCTGCCATCTGTGCCCTTTCTTTTCCAGCAAGGGCTAGGCTTGGGAGGCACAGAATGGCATCAAGCGCATCATTTGGAGTGGTGCGAAGAGCTCCGCTGATGCAAAGGGCGGCCGTTCGTTGAACTTTGTCGAGTTGTCTGGTGATCGTCCTTTTTGATAAGGCCGGCCACCACACTGCAACTCCATAAAGTATTATTGGTCTAACTATAGCTAGATATATCCATTGGAATATACTTGGGTTCATGCCCCATTTCAAGCCAATAGCTTTTTTGCAAGTGTAGAGGGCTATTGTGGCCTTCTTCACTCTGTCTTTGATGTTCAGGTTCCAATTTAGCTTCCTGTCAATTAGCAAACCTAAGTAACTGGCACTGTCGCTAAAGGAGAGCCTGCATCCATTTAATATGGGGGGGTTTAGAGACGGAATCTTGTATTTATTTGTAAATAGCACAAGTTCCGTCTTTGTGATGGTATTTCCCCGAGAAGATAATTGCCACGTCGTCCGCGTATGCCACGACTTTACAGACCCCCCCCTCCAGGTCACATAGAATCTTGTTGACTGCTATGTTCAATAGAAGGGGGGATAGGATACCACCTTGCGGTGTGCCTCTACTGACATAACTTGACTGAGTGGACGATCCCATCGATGATGTCACCTGCATGTGAGCAATTGATCAATGAGCATCACCAAGTGACAATCCACCCCAAGGTCAGTCAGCGCTTTCGTAATGGCACCCGGTATGACGTTGTTGAAAGCTCCCTCGATATATAAAAAAGCGATTAGAGAGTATTCTTTGAGGTAGAGTGATCCCCGAAATTACTTCGTGAAGTTCCGTTTCCGTGGATTTTTCTTTCCGGTAGGCATGCTGTGCTCCTGACAACAATTGAGAACTTATAGTTGTTCTCAATTGTAGCCCGACCAGTCTCTCAAAAGTTTGGAGAAGGAAGGATGATAGACTGATTGGTCTAAAGTCCTTTGGTGTCGAGTACGAGGCTTTACCTGCTTTACGGATGAAGACTATTTTAGCCTTAAGCCAAGCTTGTGGTATTCTCCCCACTACCAGCATCTTCTTAAAGATACATTGCAGCCAGTTTATGGCCGTGTCTCCGGCTTTTTGTTCCGTTTTGAGAAGATATGCTCCATTGAGGTGATCGAACCCTCACTAGGGAAGTGAGTCGGTCCATTGATGGAGCATTCGGGTTATACGGTAAAAATAATAGATATTTTTATATTAAAACTCCAAGTTTTCTGCTGAAAATTCTCTTTATTGGCCTGCCCTGTCTAACTATGGAATTGTTTTGTTATTAAGGTCCCTTTCGCACCTTTCTACTCCCTAGCTCGCTTACGTGAGACCAGCTTACCCGCTATCTCCTCCTGTCATCTTGAGCAGCACAATCCCGTCGGTTAGCTCCTGTGGATCTTGGCTTCTTGTTGGCACTTCGAATATATATTTTTTGTTCTCACGCACTTCTGGTTCTGTTCGCTGCTGATTTTCGACTCCCGATTTCGTTTTTCGGCCGGCCACTCCAGGCCTTGAGGCTCGAGCCTCTACCCGTAGCCTCTGCCGGCGTTTGTCGCTTGTCGCTTGGCTTGGGTCCATCAGGAGATGGATAACGCGGCACAGTCCATCAGACGGATAACACAACAACAACAACAAAATTTTAAGTAACACAGCGCTGTAAACAATAACAGACACGACAACGGCGCGGCGAAAGCGGATAATGAGAGAAGGAATACAAGGAAGAAAGCAGTTATTCTTGTAGATGAGAGCGGTGAGAACACACAAGAAAGAAAGCAGTTATTCCTGTAGGTGAGAGCGGTAAGAAGGGATTAACCGTTACAGGGAACGATGGAACCGGCAACGCGACTATAGCAACGGGCACACGGCGGTAAGTGAGCACTTTGCGAAACCACGCGGTAAGTGAAGCACGGAAAAAAAAACGAAGACCGAAAAATGGACCAGCGCCCAGCGACCCTAACCGTGGAGAACGTGAGACGTCACGGAGAAGCCCAGGATGGCAGCCTCTCCCAGGAGGAGCGCGTATACCATTTCGTGGACAGCCAAAATTTTGTGCTGAGGTGCGGCGGATACGGCAGCGGGCCCGCACGTCAGCGATGGGCGGCAGCGACGGCAACAGCAGCGGAGACAGCGGCAGTACCGGCAGCGGCGGTACCGGCGGCGACGGTGCCAACGAAGACGGCGGAGACGGCGACCAGGGCACCGAGCCATGGGAACGCGGGCCATGGCAGTGGCCAGCTCCGGTCGTGGCGTCCGATGGACCACCGGCGCTAAAGCGTCAGCGGTCGTGCCCCGAACCGCGCAGGGACGTAAAGCGGCCACTGTTGCAGCGGCAGGGCTCGGCGCCCGCCCGAGTGGACTGGGTGCCCATCCCCCGGGAGGAGCGGCCAGCCTCGGAGGCGCGCGCGGATCCGACTTCACGGGAGGAGGGTGAAGAAGCTGGTGAGTGAGCGGGGCGTGCGGTATCGGATCGCGATGTCGGCCGCCCGCACGGAGGTGTTCCGTGAGGGATGGTAGGGAACAAGCGGAAGAGGAAGAACGCCGTGGCTGAATAAAAAGTAATAAATAATAAAATCAAACCTCAAATTTGAAAGGTCAAGTACTTACCTGGGGAGGGAAGGGGGCGATGCGAGGCCAAGGAAGCAACGTTAGCCGACAAGAGAAGCCCGGAAGAAAATTATAACACGCTGAGGCCGATCCGAATTGGGCAGACACGAGGCAAGGGGTCTATACACGAAACGACCCGCGGGATCGAGAGGGTCAGAGAGCACCTCTGGGTCGCAGACCGGCATCATCTGGCAACCTCGGGCCTGAAAGGGCGCTAGAGGGAGCCAGGGAGCGAGCGATCGCAGAGGGCGCGCGCGCCACCAGGTTCGAATTCAAATTCGGGCGAAGGAGGGCCAACTGGAGTTCCGCGGAAAAGGAAGTTTTCCGCTTCCGAAAGAAGGAGGGGATTGTGAGGAACCGTGTGCTTCACGGTACTAAGAGTGCTGACGGACCGGATAAGGCTGATGGACCGGATAAGGCTGACGGGTCGGTCGCCACGGATATCCGGAGGCCGCCAATTCGCCGCGGGCGCTCGCTCAGAGAGGGGCGGATAAGCCACAAGCAGAGGAGAGAAAATAACGGTGAGAGGGAGCGGCTCTCACCGGGAACCACGGGATCGGACCAACAGCGGCCCGACGCAGGCCCAAATATGGACATGTCGACGGGTCACCGCCCAGATCCCGTTACGAAGAGCGTGGGGACCCCCAGAAGCCCGATGGAAAGTCACTGGCGGCGGAGGTCCCGTTAGGTTCGGCCTATATAAGGAGGCCGGCGCCTACAGCGGGTCTCTTTTACGCACGCGCGACTGTACGGGAGTGATCGACGTCGGGCAGTAGTGACACAGTGTCGAATCCGCGAGTGAAAAGTGACCGAGGAGAGTCAACCAAGGAAACCAAGGAAAACCAGGACAGGAATAAGTCCTACACAGGAGCACCGAGTGAGTCGAGTACGGAGAACGGGATTCAAGGGCAGTCAGTGGTGGTACAAGTGAAGGGCGAACCGTTGAGTGCGAGTTCAGAGTGGCGGATCAAAGCAGTGGCCGAGATCATTGGCCCCTGAGCACTGGCATCGATGCCGCTACGCCTGGAGACAGCCACGCGACTGACAGATTCCCCAGTACTAGATAAGAACAATAATATAAGCCCTAGCCATAAGCCATAGTCCGTAAAGTAGCCCTAAGAACGCTTAAAACCTTAAGAATAAACAAGTGTCACACAGAAAACACCGTCTTATTACTTGTCGTAGAGGCAACAGTTACAAATTCGTTGCATTGAGCCCAGTGACCGCTGAGCGAGCCCAGCTACCGCAAGCGGACACAGAAAAAGGTTCGTTACAGTGGTAAGACGAAGTCCAGAAATTCCTTGTGGAAATCTGTCCAACTCTGCATCTGCATCTGGAAGGTCCGGAACCATCCTTCAGTTTTGCCTGTCAGGAGTGCTGAGATAGCCCGAGGCAGGTGTTCTGGGCTCCCGCCGTAGGATTCGACTCGCTCCTCCAGTCGCTCGATGAATGCAAGTGGGTCCGTGTGACCATTGAAGGTAAGTCCCCACTTCCTGATCTTGTCCGCCAGGAGGGAGTATGAGATCTCTCCACACCCTGGGCGAAATGCTCGTTGGACCGGGAGACCACGTGCTTGGTCGGTATCCCCGTTCGATGACGGCTCCGTCACCACTGTCCGGGGTCCGATGCTACTGAGCACTGGACGTCTGTGCGCGTGGCTTGGCTCGGGTATGGCCCCCAAGAGACTGCCCTGAAAGGGTGCGTGATTGGTCGTAGCCCGATGACGCTGTAGCCGGGTGGTCCCTTGGTCCGGTGCTGAATCCTTGGCTCGTACTGGGCAGATCCGGTATGAGCAGTCGTTGGGCTCCTTGATGCGGAGGATTATCTTCCGTGGCCGGTGTATTGGTCTCGGAATCCTTTGTGGTGATATTTAGTTCCGGTCAGTTGAAGTTTCTGCTCGTCCATGTCTTCCTTCCTCTTCGCTTGACTCTCAGGCCCTGGTGATGTGGCTGGGCTTCGATGCTCCCTGGGACTCGGAATGCTCTCGAAGTGAGAGTTCAATTCTTTCAGTCTCGCCTGTACTTCCTCGGAGTGTCCGCCGCGTCCAATGAAAGTGGAGATCCGGCCGCGTAGCTCCTCTACGGTACCGATTTCTCCGAATCCGAACTCCTTGGCCAAGCTCTGCAGTTCGTCCTTCCTACAAGAGTTCAGCCATCGTGTTGCAGGTTCGCTGCGTTTGCCCTTAGCACGGGGTATGGCACTGAAGGCTCGGTGACCCTTTATGGAGGTACGTGGCACGTGGTGTGACAGGACACGCGGCGCAGCACTAGATTCAGGGATCCTGGGTCAGGATATGTTTCTCAGCGTTAGTGTATGTGGCGCGGCACTGGGGTCAGGGATCCTCAGCAAGGATATGCAAGTGGCTGGACACGCGGCGCGGCACTGGATTCAGGGATCCTGGGTCAGGATATGTTTCTCAGCGTTAGTGTATTTGGCGCGGCACTGGGGTCAGGGATCCTCAGCAAGGATATGCAGTGGCTGGACACGCGGCGCGGATCGAAAAAGGATGTGTTCTCGGTGCAGGTGTATGCGGCGCGATACTGTGGTCAGGGATACTTGTTAATGATATGTTTCCGTAGTGTTTCGCTAGTTGGCTATCGTAGTCTTGGGCGTGATGCTTCCCGGTGGAAGGCTCGGACTTGACTGCCCCTCCTGGGCTCGGACTTGACTGCCCCTGCTGGGCTCGGACTTCTCCTTTTATTGCTGCTGCCAAGCTTTTGCTCAGAGGGCTCAGCCGCCGGAGCGAGGCCCTCTCTCTTCTCTGCTGTCGCTGTGTTGTCGTGTCGCCCACGCCCGGCGCCCGCTGCTGCTGTCTGGCTACGCAATGCACGTGGATGGGCCAAGCTCTTCTCACGGCGTCACGTGCCGTCTCTCTCGCACGTGGTGTTGCGATGGCATGGTTCCTAATTCTCCCTGGCGTGTCGGCGGCTGGGCCTACTGTACCCGTGTGATCGCTTTTGAACCGGTTGTTTGCTAGGGGGAGGGGGAAAAACAAGCCTCGGCTGTATTTGAACCAGAGAATGAAGATTGGTGCTCTGCTCCTGTTTTCCTACGCCTGATGCTGCTGCTCCTGTTTTCCTATGCCTGATGCTACTGTTGCTGCTTTTCTTGGTTTGGTGGTACAACTTCGTGGACGGGCTACGTGGCCGCGTGATCCTGTAACTATTCTGCTGCCCTGGTTACTGTACTTCCCGGAGTCTGATCTGCCCGGGGTTCCGCGGGGCGCGTAATGCGTTGCCTGCCCCTCGTTACGTCACTTGTTTTCGCTTTTCAGCACTAATTTTTCCCCGATCCACTCTCAGTGTTAAGAATCGAGGGCTTTCGGGTTATATGGTAAAAATGATAGATATTTTTATATTAAAACTCCAAGTTTTCTGCTGGCCTGCCTTGTTTAACTATGGAATTGTTTTGTTATTAAGGGTCCCTGTCCCTTTCTAGTCTACCCGTAGCCTCTGCCGGCGTTTGTCGCTTGTCGCTTGGCTTGCCGTTACGTGGGTGGCCGGCGGTCGCTCTCTGCGATCTTCGCTCTCGCTCACTCTGGTATATCTGCCACCCTCGGCTGTTGCTTCTGTTTACCGTTATTTGATGGCGGGGTATTGCGTTGTGGCGATTTCTCTGCTGCGGCAGTCCCTCTGCTGCGGTCTCTGCTTTCTCTCTCTGCGGTTTCTGCTTTCTCTTTGGCATTCTTCCGTTATTCGTTGGCGGGGTATTGCGTTGTGGCGATACCTCTGCTACGGCGATCCCTCTGCTGCGGTCTCTGCTCTCCTTTTGCCATTCTCCCGTTATTCGTTGGCGGAGTTTTGTGATAGAGATGCCTGTCAGTGATGCCTGTCAGTGATGCCCGTCAGTGATGCTCGTTACGGTTCCCGTGAACCGCCCCACGGTCACGATTCCCGCATTGACAACGCGCATTTGCTTTGGATTCTTACAATCTATTTCTTAACCTTAAATAATAATGGTCAAATACTACGAACTAGGGAAAACAAAAGAGGTAAATAAAAATGAAATAGCAAAACGTTCATAACGAGTTCGCCCGACGTGTGTCGGTGTCATGTCTGTTGTGAGGGGCTCTGCCCCTTCACAATATTCAACGCATCTGAAACGGCCAACATCAGTAAATTAGTCAACGATTGGTTTGACCTTTTTAACGTAAAGCAGTTCTATTCCGACTAAACACCGCTTCGGAACAAGTGTAGCGGCTCAGCGATAGATATTATCTAAGATGTCCGATGCTATGTCCCAAATGATAATTCTAAGTGGCAAGACGAGTTTGCCCTTTCAAAAGCATATTCTTATGGCAAAGAAATCATTAAATGAATTGTTTGAGTATCTTGCGGAGAAGTACGGTATGAGATAACTTATAGCTAGCCGGATAATTTAAGACTTGGAAGGGAGTTAGTTGGTAGAGAGAATCATAGTCCGAATGTAGGACCCTTAACGGTTCATACAATGAATAATTCGATCTACAAAGCGGAAGGAAAAATTGTATATAGTGTTTCTATAGGCATTGTGACGTTTATGCTCTTCAACAAGTCAGGGCTATCTACGTCACCCTTGATCAAGTTGTTCACAAAAATCACACCAAGCATTTTCCTACGATTAGCTAAGGTTGGAAGGTTTATTAAAAGCAATCTATTAGAGTAAGACCGCAGTCTCACACTTGCATCCCAGTTGAGGCCGCGAAGAGCAAAAAGTAAAAAGTTTTTCTGAACTGGTTCTATACGGTCACGATGTACGTTGTACTGAGGGCACCATACACAAGAGCCGTATTCTAAAATCGGACGAACCAGAGAGGTGTAGAGAGTCTTTGTTATATAGGGGTCGTCAAATTCCTTTGACCACCTCTTTATAAACCCAAGCACGCCCATGGCCTTATTCACCATGGTAGAAATGTGTTCTGAAAACTTTAACTTGGGATCTAGTAGAACACCAAGATCATCAACCCGGGTAATTCTCTCAAGAGAACCAGCACAAAGGGTGTAAGGGACCAGAAAGGGGCTGGAGCGATGAAAAGTCATTAGATTAAATTTTTAAGCATTAAGGTTTATTAAATTTGCACAACACCATGACTGAAATCTATCGAGATCGGATTGATTACATTACATTAGATTACATTTTTAAGCATTAAGGTTTAACAAATTTGCACAACACCATGACTGAAATCTATCGAGATCGGATTGCAGCCTGGATTGAAAAGAAGTGTCCTTATACTGAAAACAGAGCTTAACATCATCCGCATACATAGTACTAGAGAGTATGTTAATACAGAAAAAAGGTCTACGGCGGTAGCGACCCATCCTGACAGACGGAGGCTTGGCCTGGTGGGAGGCGGTCAACACTAAATCTCACCTAGAAAATCTCCGTAAAGTCCTACGAGTGGCATACCTTGGGATCACCGGATCTCTTAAATCCATCCTCCAGGCAGCTCTAGCTTCATCGCTGCATTATTATTTTTTGAATTATTAATTAAACAAAAAATCATGTCACAAAACTATTCGTTTTTCTGTTTTGGCATATATGTATTTATGTATGTATATATGTATATACTAGCTGACCCAGAAAACGTTGTTTTGCCATATAAATTATTTCTAAGTAATTTCTAGTGTAGACAAAATATAACTAAATTATTGTTAGTGTGTAAGGATGTGGTATATGCGTGAAATAGGCATGGAGAGCTGTGAAAAATGAGGGAATATAAAAATAAAAAAGACCAAAAATTAATTTAATTAATTAATTAAAATTATATATAATTAATTAATTAATTACGACAGTCACACTAAAAAACAATATCAATCTCTTAATTCTATAGCGTGAACAATATTTTTTGTTAGCCCATCTTTAGCTAATCTTTGTCCGTGTGAAGAACATGGTGTTCTCAAATCTAAGTCACAAATAGACATCGTTTGGCCTTGGGATTTGTTGATTGTAAGGAACCTATTTCAGGCTGGGGTAAGCTCAGCCTGTCCAGGGTCGTCTACAAGAAATTTGTAGTTGTTGTGGAGACCTTAGGCAAAGGAAGGCAACTGTATCACGACCGGGAGGGTCAAGCGTGCGGCGTGGCTGCAGAGCTCGTACGTGGTCCGAGGTTACAGTGACGGGATCTTGCCGTAGCCTCCAAGGGAGGACAGGGGGATTTACAGGGCCGTGCGTTATCGCTACGGCTCGTAGGACTACGGAGTCTCTGGCGATACTGGGCTGCGTATTGACTCGGGTATCGCTACACGCTGTCGGGACTGGCTGAACCATGCGTTGTCGCGACAGCTCGTAGGACAAGGAGTTTCTACCGGGGATCTGGTCGTACGTTAACGTGGCTATCACTAACTACCGGGGGATACTGCTGAAACGTGCGAATCGCGACGATTCGTACAGCGGTGAGGTTTCTAGTAAAGACGGACTGCCGCGACGGTCGCTCGCATCGGTTTGTAGTGAAAACTTAGCAGAGAAGTCGGGGCAAGCAAGGACGGGGGCGGTGGTTAGGAGTACTTTAAGGTTATCAAAAGCCTCTTGTTGCTCCGGGGTCCATGTCTACGCACGTCCCTTCTTCAATAGTTGCGACATGGGCTGGACTACGGCGGCAAAGTTTTGGACAAACCTGCGGTACCACGATGCCATCCCGATGCACTGGCGACTTTGAGCTCTTTGAGGTTGGTGGGCGGTCTCAGGTCCTTTACTGCCGCTATTTTGTCAGGGTCAGTGTGGATACCTTCCTCGCTAACTACGTGGCCCAGATACTTGATCTGGCGTTGGAAGAAAGCACACTTGTCGGCGTTGATCCGCAGGTTGGCCTTGCGCAATCTCGAGAAAACTTGCTTTAGATTTTGCAAATGTTCTGTATAGTCCTTCCCGACGATCACTATATCGTCCAAATAAGCGAACGCGAACGGCTCCATGTCTGCGCCGATGACTGTGTCTAGGGTACGTTGAAAAGTCGCGGCTGCCGAATGTAGTCCGAAGGGCATTACTTTCCACTAGTAGAGTCCTCTCCCAGGTAATGTGAAAGCCGTTGCTTCGCGACTATCTCGAGCCATGGGTACTTGCCAGTATCCATTTTTCAAATCTAAGGTCGTGATGAACCGTGAGGCGTTCGAGAATATGGTTTCTATTCCTACGAAATTCCGAAATTGTAATGGTAAAAATGTATATGTGGTCAAACGGTTATAACTAAGCCGTTTATTTTTATATTTTTATAAGCGATACCTTAAACGACGCCTAATTAATGTGTCTATCTAAAACCAAAAATCAAGGCATTCAAATATTTTTTTTTCGACTTTTCCTGAGCTTTCAAAGTCAAAATTTCGGGGAAAAATATCGAAAAAAAAGTATGAAATTTCAATTTGGAAGCTTAATATCTTCCAGACGTTAAGTTGCAGCTACAAAGTGTCTGAGTCGGATTTATAGCTGCATTTGTTAGTCTCTGGCGATACTGGGCTGCGTATTGACTCGGGTATCGCTACACGCTGTCGGGACTGGCTGAACCATGCGTTGTCGCGACAGCTCGTAGGACAAGGAGTTTCTACCGGGGATCTGGTCGTACGTTAACGTGGCTATCACTAACTACCGGGGGATACTGCTGAAACGTGCGAATCGCGACGATTCGTACAGCGGTGAGGTTTCTAGTAAAGACGGACTGCCGCGACGGTCGCTCGCATCGGTTTGTAGTGAAAACTTAGCAGAGAAGTCGGGGCAAGCAAGGACGGGGGCGGTGGTTAGGAGTACTTTAAGGTTATCAAAAGCCTCTTGTTGCTCCGGGGTCCATGTCTACGCACGTCCCTTCTTCAATAGTTGCGACATGGGCTGGACTACGGCGGCAAAGTTTTGGACATTCAAATATTTTTTTTTCGACTTTTCCTGAGCTTTCAAAGTCAAAATTTCGGGGAAAAATATCGAAAAAAAAGTATGAAATTTCAATTTGGAAGCTTAATATCTTCCAGACGTTAAGTTGCAGCTACAAAGTGTCTGAGTCGGATTTATAGCTGCATTTGGTAGCTTTTTTGAACTGCAAAGTTCAATACAACCAGTTGTAGGAAACTTAAGTTATGTGAAAAATAGAAGCACTACCTATGACAAAAAACACCAAATTTTTTAAAAATTCTTAAAAAAAAACTACTCCATGAAAAAAAAAAAAACATTCTTTAAAAAATTTTAAACATCCAAATCTATCAGAAAAAGTCATTTTTGGCGACAGCGGAAAAGTCGTGTCGACTAGTGTAACCGTGTCGTAACCGTGTTCTCTGTGGGCGTTCTGATAGTCGTGATCTCAGTGGATATTCGCGTACTCATGTTTCCTGTAGGCGTCCGTACGCTCGTAGTCTCGGTTAACCTTCTCGTGGCTGTATTCTCCGTTGCTTGGCCTTGGCTTATGTTCGTTGATGCTATGCCCGTAGCCAGGGTTGCTGTTGCTGGCCTGAGATCCGCGTTTTCTGTTGGCGGCGTCGTGGGCGTGTTCTCTGTTGCTTGTCTTGGATCCTTACTGTGCGCTGGTGATGCCGGGGGCATGTCCTCTGTTGCTTGTCTTTTGCTCTGGTTCTCCGTGAGGGATATCGTAGCCGTAGTCTCGGTTGCTGGTCTCTTGTTGTCATTTTTGGCGGGTGATGCCGTAGCCGTGGTCGTTGTTGCGTGTTTCCAATTCTCGTTCCTGGGTCCGTGGGTTGGTACATGGCTGGTGGTGCACTTTGGTTCGTCGGCGTTGATGCAGCGACCTCGTAGATGTAGACGCGTAGTGCCGCATTGAATCGTGGTTTCTATGGCGCACAAGAAGTCCATTCCTAGGATCACGCTTTCGACCATGTTCGGCAGTATCAAGAGGGGTATCCGCACCTGGCGTGCATGCAGTTGGGTGGGCGTAAGTAAGATTTGGGTGATCTACCTCACTGATCCGTCCGCAAGGCGTATCCGCGTCGCTGCTGCCTGTATATATGTGTCAGTGGCCAATCGTCCGGCCAGGTTTTGACTGACGAAACTGCGGGTCGCTCCCGTGTCGATAGTGGCTTACGTAGTTTGCCCACCGATTGTCACCATCGCCACTATCCGGCCGTCGTGTACGTGCAAGGGTCTTTTCGATCTGGGGTTCTTAGTGGCGTTGTTCTCGGCAGTTCCTGTCTCAGCCTTCTTCTCCAGCGGGTGTACTAGTCTGGGCCGAGCCGGGTTTGGTCGTGGGATCCCCACGATTGTCGGGCGTTTGGCGAATCTGGTGAGACTCCGGTCGCTTGTATTCGGCTGAGTGCCAACTTCCTGAGTCCTTCTGTTCCTGAATGCTCTCGAACTCCACGGCCAGTTGGGTGAGCTGGGCCAGACTTTGGAGCTCGTGTCTCCTCACGTACAATTGGTATCCCGGTAACGGGTTGTCGTAGATGCGTTTTAGTTCTTGGGTCGCGTCATACCCCGCGTGGTGCATAAGCAGACGGATGTCAATGACGAAGTGCTTGAATAACTCGCCGGTCGATTGCTTTCGTGCCCGGATCTTATCTTCCAACTGCTCAAAATATCGAGGTGGAAGAAAGAAGGTGAGGAATTCCTGACGAAAATCGGCCCACGAGGCACTTTGGAGTCGGCTGGTTCGGAACCAACGGTTAGCTCGGTCGGTGAGAAGTTCGACCATGACTCGCGGGAGATGATTTTCGTCGACACCGTAGGACAGGGCACGTTCTTCGAGTAATTCTACGAAGGCCAGGGGTCGTCGTGGCCGTTGAACTGGATACCCCAGTGTCGGATCCTATCCGCCACTTGGAAGGTGCGGAGGGGTGAAGTGCTTGTTTGAGCTCTAGCCTCGCCTGCAGCCAGCCTGTCCTTGTGTTGTGTCTATCGGGGGAAAGGCTCTCCTCGCCTGCACCGGACCTGGATATTTGAATGCTGCCCTCTGACGTTAAGACAATCGGGGGCACGTTGCTTTTGCATGTGATGGCAGGGGGGACTTGCAGGCCGAGCTTTTGGTCTAAGATCTTCTTCTTCTCGGACGGGGTTTTGACGGCGGGTTGCGGTGATCTGGCACGCCCCGCGGATCTGGAGTACTGCCTCTCGAGCTCTGCCAGGCGAGTCCAAGTCGCGGGTTCGAGTTTGCCTTCGGTGAATATAGCGAAGGTCTTCCTCAGATCGTCGACTGTGCCTTCTTTGTCGAATCCGAACTCGTCTGCAAAGCCTTCGAGTTCATACCGGCGGCGTTGGTATATCCAACCGGTACCCACCCCAGGATTTTGTATTGATTCTGTGGGGTAATACTCACTCTGATCGGGATCAGCGCTCTGGTCCATGACGAGGAGTAAAAGCTCGAGACGTGGGAAAACGTGAGCGGGGCGTAACCGTAACTCTGGCTGACTAGAGCTGGCTCGCTAGGTTTTTATTTTTTACTGTCTTGACTGTGTTTAACGTCTTGTTGGTTTTTCGCCTTCAGTGACGTCGTATAATGTTTTCTTTACGCACTGCACTTTGGGGTTTTGTTTTCAGGGGCTTTAGCTTTGGACTCTGCACTGGGCGTGTTGCACTGGCACTGCGTCTGTGTCGCGATGATTTTCACTTGGCGTTGCACTTGCTTGGGTTTAAGTTAATCAGGGCGCGGTGTTTGCACTGTCGTGTTTTTATACCCGGTACTCGAAGAGTATAGGGGTATATTAGATTTGTGGTGATAACGGTTGTGTGTAACGCCCAGAAGGAAGCGTTTCCGACCCCATAAAGAATATATATTCTTGATCAGCATCAATAGCCGAGTCGATATAGCCATGTCTGTCTGTCCGTCCGTCTGTCCGTCTGTCTGTCCGTCCGTCTGTCCGTCCGTCCGTCCGTCTTCATTTGCGCCTAGATCTCAGAGACTATAAAAGCAAGAGCAACCAAATTTTGTATCCAGTCTCCTGTGTGCTCACACTACTCCAAATATGTTGTAAAATTTCGCCCCGCCCTTTTCCGCCCGCACAAAAGACGAAAATCTGTGGCATACACACTTTTGAAGATACGAGAAAACAGAATCATAGAGGTTGACCATATCTATCAGAGTGCTGAATCTGGATAGGAACGGATTATTAATATAGAACAAAAGGAAGAAAATCATTTCGAAAGGTATCGTTACCTCTCGCTTTCTGTGACACGCCACACTGCGCACCTTTGCCTATCCGTGCAGTTGATCAACCAAACTTTCTATCCAAGCTCCTGTGATGTCACTTCAATACAAGTGTATTTCAAAATTTTGCCACACCCCCTTCCACCCCCACAAAAGGAGAAAATCTGTGGAATCCACAATTTTTAAGATATGAGAAAACAAAAAAAGCAGGATCATGGAAAATAGTCGTATATATTAAATTGGCAAATCAGGTCGAATCATTAGTATATCCAGACGAAAAAAATGAAATTTCAGTGGCTACGCAATGCCTTCCAAGCGCTTAATCATCCTCTCTCTCTCGCAGACAGATATAAGTGTAGAAGAAATGTAGAATGTTGAAATGTGGAAGACTGATGTAAAAAAATTAAAACAGATAACGTGTAATACATTTAAAACTCCCAAACGGTTCGATTGAAATTTTTTTAATTTTTTCTTTTTGGCTAAAATTTAATTGGTGCATTTTGCGAATATATAATAAATTACATAAATCAAAAACTCATACATGTATATACTAACAGAGTTCCGGGTAGAAAAGAAAACCATTTCGAAAGTTATCGTTCCCTCTCGCTCTATCTCACACGCGACCCCGTCTGCTTTGCCCATTCGTATATTTTGACGCCTAGTTCTCAAAGACTATAAAAGCTAGAGCAACCAATTTTTCTATCCAAACTCCTGTGATATCAAACCAGCACTAGTTTGTTATAAAATTTTGCCACGTCTCCTTCCGCCCCCACAAGGGACGAAAATCTGTGGAATCCACAATTTTTAAGGTACGAGAAAACCAAAAACGCAGAATCATGGAAAATTACCATATCTACCAGATTGCCGAATATGGATCAGGTGGGATCATTATTGTGGACAGAAGGAACAAATTAAATTTCAGTGGCTACGCAACGCCTGCCAAGCGCTTACTCATTCCCTATCTCTCTCTCTCGCAAACACTTCCACGTCTCGAATATGTAATAATACATGTACATGTAGAAATGTAGAAGCAGATGTAAAAAGCATATGCAAACAAAAATGGAAACATGTATAAAAATTCCAAAAATGGTTTGACTTCATATTTATATTTTAAATATTATTTTTTGCCCAAAATTTAATGCGTCCCTGTTGCGAACATATAATAAGTGTGTGTGAGTCTGCACGTGTAATTTTCGGTCGGTGGCGTGGGCCGACCGAATGTATGTATGCGTGTGTCTAGCTAAGGCTCTGACTGTACTACAGGCACGTGGTTTTGTGGCGGTAGATTTGCGTTCTGTGACTGTTACCTTCTCTTGAATCTCCCGAAGGTCCCTGCTCGGGATATTTCAGGCTGGGGTAAGCTCAGCCTGTCCAGGGTCGTCTACAAGAAATTTGTAGTTGTTGTGGAGACCTTAGGCAAAGGAAGGCAACTGTATCACGACCGGGAGGGTCAAGCGTGCGGCGTGGTTGCAGAGCTCGTACGTGGTCCGAGGTTACAGTGACGGGATTTTGCCGTAACCTCCAAGGGAGGACAGGGGGATTTACAGGGCTGTGCGTTATCGCTACGGCTCGTAGGACTACGGAGTCTCTGGCGATACTGGGCTTCGTATTGACTCGGGTTATCGCTACACGCTGTCGGGACTGGTTGAACCATGCGTTGTCGCGACAGCTCGTAGGACAAGGAGTTTCTACCGGGGATCTGGTCGTACGTTAACGTGGCTATCACTAACTACCGGATGCTGATGCTGCTGAAACGTGCGTGATCGCGACGATTCGTATAGCGGTGAGGTTTCTAGTGAGGAACGTCCGTCCGTGGTCGCGACGGTCGCTAGCTACGCAAAGATATTACTGAGACGTGCGTGGTCGCGACGACTCATAGAATTACGGGTTTCTAGAGGGAATTGGCTGGGCGTGATCGCGACAGTCACTAACTACGGGAGGATACTACTCAGACGTTCGTGATCGCGACGACACGTAAGGTTACTGGATTTCTAAGGGAGGGGGGAATTGGGGATAAAGGGTAATGTGTGTTTGCGGATGAATGAATAAAAGACTCCACAGTATTGCATTTTTGTTTAGAATTTGTATTAAAGGAAACGACTCTCGCTGGTTTCCCTAGCTGCACCACGTGGAAAGCTAGACTTACTTGGATCAATCGACGCCGTTGAGGAAAAGTGGAGTTCGTTGGCTACCGACGATGGTGACTGTATAGCCATAAATACGGAGCGGCGCGAAATATTCGGTCCGTACACTAGGGTAATGCGTAGACCGTGGGAGGAGAGGGCGCGTTGTACGATTTAAGCTGGGGCTACTCGAGACACGTGTGAGATTACGATAGCCGGAGGTTTTTGTTTCTTGCGTGCGCGTTGGTTCGTGGTCTGTCGGCGAATGAATCTCTGTCTCACTTCTGGGTGCCTTCTCGCCCCCGCTATCGATCTCTTTTTCCTTTCCTGATCGATAGTGTTCGGTGTGGCTATCCCGTTTTTGACTATCGACTCATTTTTGCGTTTGATCACCTTTATTGGCGGGGGTATTTGAAAAACGTGACTTATCGCTAACTTAAATCTACGTAAATGATAATGATAATAATAATTGCAGAATGATGATGTTAATATTAAACATAAGAAAAGAAAAAGAAAAATCAGAGGATGGTAGCGATGTATGCCTCCAGTGGCGGTTAATATGTCGTGACTTTATTTACACGATGTAGATCGGCTTGTCGATAATTGGGAGCTTGTAAAGCCCCATCGGGTCTTTACATGATAGTCATTGCAAATGCCAATCTAATCGGAAACTAGGAAAAGAGAAATCCGTGGTATTAATATATTTTCACCTCGGAATTTGCCATTTAAAACGCTGGCTTCGATCACGTTTTTCATTCATTTTGTACTGATCGCGTACCGTTGCACAGCCGGGGCGGGTTCAAATTACGAAGCAAGATAATCGCAGATCCAGCCTTTAATTGTAAATTATGCGGTAGCATGTCTAGCAAATCAAGTGAATTCAAAAACTCTGTTGGAAAATAATAGGTGATAAAAGGGTACAAATTTAGGGTTTTATGTCTAAAAATGTCTAAAAATTAAATAAAAATGTTTAGGGTGGACAACCCTTATCACTAACTGGTATGAAAAATAGATATTGGCTGAATCTCAGACCTACTCAATATGCTCACAAAATTTCATGAGAATCGGTCAAGCCGTTTCGGAGGAGTACGGGAACGACCATTGTGATACGAAAATTTTATATACAGTGGCTCACAGCCAAAATAATGCAGTGGCAAATAAAAAGTTTAAGGTGCTACAGATTTTAAACTAAAGGAAAAAAAAAAAATTATTAAACGCCAATTTGTTGTATGTTTTATCAAATTTAAAAAAAGAACTTTATTTGCTGATTAAATATTGGTCAGTCTTAAAAATAAAATAAAAACTTAAAATATATCTTAAATACAAGTCCTAGCTTGAAAGATGCAACCACAAACCAGTTTAATATAAGTCGAATTAAAGGTTAAACAGGTATTTTTTATACTTAGTATGTAATCCCTTAACCTTTATTATGGCTTTTAACCTACTATTCATGGAAGAGACCAGCTTCCGAGTGGTTTCCGGGCTTATTTTGCTCCATTCCTCCAGCAGAGCTTTTTAAGGTCCTTTTTGCTAGAAATCCTGTTATTCTGGGTGTTTTTCTCCAGCGCAGCCCACAAATTTTAAATAACATTTAAGTCTGGAGACTGGGCTGGGGGAATCATCAAGTGGGGGCAGTTCCAGATAAGCCAGGACTGAACTATTCCGGACGAATGTTTCGGGTCATTATCCTGGTAGAACCGGAAATCAAGTCGGATTCCTAGTTTCTCGGAGCTTTGGTGCAAATTTTCTTTGAGAATATTGAAGTACGTGATATAGGTAACCATCAATCACGCGACAGTCGGGTAAATTAGCTGCGCTTATCTTGTCTCGCAAAATATTATACTCCGCTGTCTTAAAGGCTTCCGAATGAAGATCTATCTCTGGCAATGCTTCAAAATGTAGACTCGTTATTTCGTCTGACTCAAATGAGCGAGATAGGGCATCTGCCACGACATTTTGACTACCCTTGCGGTGTTTGATATCGAAACCGTAACCTTGAAGACTAATCGCCCATCTCGCTAATCTACCATTTAGATCGGACTGGTTCATCAACCATCGAAGACTGGCATGATCTGTGACGACAGTGAAAGGGTGACCCTCAATGTACATACGAAACTTTTTAATTCCCAAAACTACAGCTTAACATTCCAGTGACAGTGACAGTATAGTTCCGTTGGGCTTTATTTAACTTCTTGGACATATACGCTATTGGTCGTTCACATCCGTTGTCGTCAACCTTAGCTAGGACGGCTCCTACACCATACATCGAGGCATCACATTGCACAATGAACGGCTTGTCAAATTGGGGATGAACTAAGAATGGTGCTGAGCTCAGTTTGGCCTTGATCTCTTCAAATGCTACTTGGGCTCGATCATTCCATGCGAATGGCTTCGCTCCGATAAGTTCGGTGAGCGGAAAGACAATTGCAGCATATTCCGGAATGAAACGCCGATACCAGCCTGTCATTCCTAAGAGTCTTCTGAGCTGCTTCAGAGTCTTAGGAACTGGAAACTCCGCCACTGCACGAACTTTATCGGGATTCGTTTGAAGTGTACCTTCCCCCACTATGTACCCTAAGTAATCCACCTTCTCAAGACAAAAATTACTTTTTTGGACGTTAATGGTGAGGCCAGCCTTTCTGAGCTGTGTTGAAACCTCCGAAAGATGCAAAAGATGTGATTCGAAGCTATTGGACAGCACTAGCAAGCTGTCTAGATACACTAGAAAATGTGACTTCAGCTTATAGGGAATCACCAAATCCATTAGACGACTCATGGTTTGTGAGGCGTTCGTCAACCCAAACGGCATCTTTTTGAACTGATACAGGGGTCTATTCCGGACGGTGAATGCTGTCTTTGCACGAGATTCTTGGTCGAGACGAATCTGCCAGAAGGCATCCTTCAGATCAATTTTTGAAACGCAATATACTGGCGGCAGACGACTCAGCAGCCCGTCCATAATTGGAATAGGATAAGCATCCCTAACCGTGACTGCGTTGAGCTTTCTTGCATCTAAGCAGAATCGCACTTTGCCAGGTTTTATGTGTAAGGTAATGGGTGATGACCATGGTGAGCTGGGAGCTTCTTCAATTACATCCAGCTGCAGCATTCGGTCGATCTCACTGCACAAAAGCTTTTCTTTGGCAGGCGAAAGAGGGTAAAACCTTTGTTTAACAGGCTTGGCAACGCCTGTGTCAATACTATTGTTGGGTTTCCCAGCCCGATATTTAGTAGACATAAATTAAGTCATAGTCAGTGGTGCAGCAGTAAATTAAATGCCTGCATCTTTGTACCATTGCATACCGCTGCATCTTTGTACCATTGTACCTTGACTTAAGTTTCCGCACGGCAGCAGCCTATACATCGCTCTCTCGGATCATCGTTCGCTTGCTTACATTAGGGCACGGGCAATTCGGCCCGCCTGCCCTTAAATAGTCTGAATCTATCACTCATATAGTCGGCATCTAACACTTACAGTCTGCACCTAGCACTCATGCTGTCTTGAGCTGATCTTCGTGGCCATCAGACCGTCTTTCGTCGTTATTAAATCGCATCGATCGTCCACCCACATACATATATATACATACGCAATACGTCGGTCTACATATAGTCTGGAGCTGATCGTATCGTATCATACCATATTCGCTGCATCGATCTTTAATCGGTCTCTCATACATAATTCGCCTAAATACACATCCATATGTACATACACATTCGCCGGTCTACATACGTATATACCAATAAACTGTACCTATTACTAATTTAACCAATCGAACTTTCATTTAAATAACACATCGCAACAGCTAGTGAAAAAGCTCATTAGCTCAACAACTATGTTCGATCAACGAGGTCAGCCCGAGTCCATCCCTCTCAAAAGATGGAAAGGAATCAATAATGGCTCTCAATTGAGATTTCTGTATCGAAGACAGTTTCATCATATTCAAATTGTCAGATTTCGATTCGTTCTCTAAGACGTTAATTTCTCCCAGAGAGGAAATAGACATGCCAAACTTCTGCCAAAAATCCATACCACATATTAGATCGGTTGTTATCGAGCAAACTACCAAGAACTCAAAGTCCTCGTGAATTGAATTGTAGGTCAGAGGAATAGTGATAGTCCCAGCAACAGACTGAGTTTGGCCATCGGCCGTACGCACAACTCCTTTCATCCTGACAAACTTCACCTCCTCCGAGATGATTCGTTTGGCAAGGTTTCCCCCAATAACACTTCTGTTGGCTCCACTGTCCAATAAAGCTTAATAGTCTTGACCGAAAAATTCGATGCTGATAAAGGGTCGAATGTCATTGTTCTTGTAGACAATAGAGGTTATAAGGCATCTCTTAAGGGCTTGCTTACTCTGCCAGAATTTGCGCATTCGCAACGCAGCACGAGTTTTGCACGAGACATTTTCGGTAGCGTTAAATATCTCCGCCCTGCGCTTCTCATACTCCTGCACTCGCACATGATAGGGATTGAAACGCAAGACCTGGGATACGTCAGGTAATGAAGTTGATTCGTCCGGTGAAGGTTCTATCTGGGTAGGTTTACAGTCAGGTGATTCCGTGGCTAAGATCGGACATCCCCCCTTTGCACACGGCGGACATCCTGCGTCAAGTTTTCCGAAACAGCGTTGCACTTGTCACACTTTGGCTTATATGTGTCGAGCTTCCCACATCCGTAACAAAAGGTACGACGAGGTTTGAGACAATCCTGGTATCGGTGCCCCTGTTCGTCACAGTTCCAACATTTGAGTTTCTCGCATGATCGATAAACCGCACAGATTTCTGCCGAAGCTTCGTTCTCCCGATGGCCCACTCCTTCATGGGTTTGTTCGTGTAGAACAGTGTTTACCGACCCACGGGATACGTTCGGACGAGGAACTGGTCTAGAACGGGAACTACGAAAGAACTCTTCGTGTCGATGGCATTCCTTACGCAAACTGGCTAAGTCTGGAGTATCGATATGCAACAACTCCAGTTTCAAGCCCGGCTTAAGGTTGTGCTTAACTTCGATCGCCAAGTCGCTATCTAACATGGGTTCCCGCAAAGAATCCGCTATCGCTAATATCGCATCTAAGTACTCATCAAAGGTTTCATTACTATTTTGTTTGCGTCGGCGCATGGCCTCCTTTATATCCCGATCCGTTCGCTGAGCCTGATATCGCTCTTGCAATCGACTACAAAATTCACGCCAAGTCATATGTTCAGCTGTTCTATGAACAACTCCAAGTACTCATCAAAGGTTTCGTTACTATTTTGTTTGCGTCGGCGCATGGCCTCCTTTATATCCCGATCCGTTCGCTGAGCCTGATATCGCTCTTGCAATCGACTACAAAATTCAAGCCAAGTCATATGTTCAGCTGTTCTATGAACACGCCAATAAAAGGTCAGGGCTGGACCTGAGAACAGAAGATGGGCAAACTGAGCTAAAAGATCAAAATTCCCATTCAGACATTGAGAAGTCAAGCAGTTTACTCTATAAACGAAGTCTTCTATCGCAAGGTCATTCGCTAAACCACTGAACTTAATACGCCAATTGGAAATGAGGTTCGAGATCCTTTCCGGATGCTCACTCATCGAATCATTCAAATTTGCCCGAGCACTGAAATTTCCAGGCCTCTGGCTATTACTTCGAGCATTACTGGCATTGCTCAGTCGTGGAGGATCTAGCAGGATATCGCTCTCCCAGTCAAGTTGACCCTCGTTTTGAATATCACGGATGTCGTGCACGTCACGAGCCTGAGTGGACAACGTTAGGCTACGCACTGCAGCACTCAGCTGTTCAGTCATGGTGGCAGTCACACTGGCTCGAAATGTATCCAAGGAGTTGTTAATCAACTGCTGTATACGGTCGTCTGTGAGTTCCCTCCAATCAGAAGTTACTGCAGGCTGAGAAACGTTACGTCTCTCACGTTACGTTCTGGTTAATTCGGGTGTTAGTTGGGTTGCTCGTGTTGCGAGAAAGTGATCTGGTGTTTATGCGAGGTCTCGGAACAGCTCCGGTCTGAGATTGCGCAGAACTTGCAGCATCTTGGCCAATCGTTGAAGATGGAGGCCTCGAATCGGTCACAGGGCTTTCCCTAATTTGCTTCATTACTCGAGAACAAAACTGCCTGCACACAGGACAGGTATCATTGGTCGCTAACCACTCTAATAGACAGGACTTGTGAAATTTGTGCTTACAGGGTGTCTCCACTGCTTCCCTCTCCGCACTGGTATCACCACAAATGGTGCATGCTACTTGTTCGCCTGAGCCGGATAATCTCAAGTCTTCTACGCTCCGTCTCACCGCCATCTCAAAGGAATAATAAGGGTTTGCTATACTCTCTAATGAGGACGAGAAAATTGCAATAAGCTTTGGGTTTTGAAATAACAACGTCAATAATAAACTAAATTCTATTAGGTATCGATATCAAGATTTAACAAGATTTAACAAGATTTAGAAAGAGGGACTTTCCTCAAGCCCTCGCTCCGCAGCAATATTTAAATAGGAGTATGACACATCTCAAAATCCGTGTACGAAATGTACAAAAACATGGTGAATATTTTGTCTGACTGAAAGAGGAACAGACCGAAAATCTCCAATCTGAGCAATCTCAATTCCAGCCAGAAAGATGAAAATTTTATAAATATCTATTACGCGGCATAGAACCGACATGAATAAGAACTAAAATTCCTGCACAATGAGATAGATAGATCTAAGCCTTCTAAATGTCTATTACGCGACATAGAACCGACTTGAATCAGAACTAAGATTCCTGCACAATGCGACACTAGACCATGGAATGATTGATTCCACATGTAGTACTTGATTTTTCATTTCAAACTACTAACATAAATCAATAAATTGGAACTACTCTATCTCCTGGTCTGGCTCCGACTCGAATACCATCAGAATGCCAGCAATTCCGAGTAAGATTGAGAGTACCATCTGAATCTAAAGACATAATATATGGGTGGTGACTGGTTTGGGAGGAGGATTGGGAAGGGTTCTGGGAACTGGACGTATACACTTCTTCGGGCCTCACGTGGGTTTCGGCCACCTTATATCGGGCCACCTTTTCGGGCCCCACGCTTTCGGGCCCCACCTTGGGCGCCATTTAATATGTAACAAACACGGTCGGAGTCGTTTCGGCCTGCACCCTCTGTCTACTAGTTGGACGGCATAGCTCAGGGAGATTGGCGTGGATTCAGTGCGGCCTAGACACCTGCGTTACAATATTAAAATCGTAGACAGAGAAATGGGAACTACCAGACAATACGGGAACGGACTGAGATACCCCCATTCTGTAGAACTCAATCGAGCCTACCCAAAACATTGCTGCGGCGCGAAGTACTTGAGGTTCCCTCAATAATAAGAAGCTAGTTCATGTTGATCTGTTAATATAATTCAGGGGAAGATATCAATATTCTAGGAGCTAACAAGAGTAGATAAGGCATTGACTAAGATAGATAATTCATTAAGAGAAAAATATAACCGTGATGGCTTAGACAAGTAATGGTAACATGAGTTTGTATGACATAAAGAGCTTGATTGACTTAAGAAAGAAGAATAAATGCAAGCTCAGAGTGCAAGTCCCATGAGCTTTGCAGTTGGAGATCGCTTTGATCTTGGCGCTTTTAGGGAAGAACTTCCCTTGCAGAAGGTTGAGCGTAAAGCTCATGAGCATAGAGTGGGAGAGAAAAATTCCCGAGCTTTGATCTTCGAAAGCTTTTACCAGAACGGTCAGCATGCGTGTGCATGCAAGTAGGGCTTGCGATAAGCTTTACAGTGGCTTCCCCGACAACATGCCTAGCTGTGCAACATATGCACTTATCACAGTCGCCTCCGTAAAAAGTAGCCCAGTCCCATATACATGCCTATACATACATGTACATGTCTGAGGCAACACACAATCCTGACTTCTCGCACCCTTACAATGTACATTATGAAATGTAGAAGCAGATGTAAAAATCATATGTAAACAAAAAGGGAAACATATGTATATAAAAATTCCAAAAATGGTTTGACTTAATTTTGTATTTTAAATATTATTTTTTGCCCAAAGTTTAATTCGTCCCTTTTTCGAACATTTAATAAATTTCATAAATGGTAAACTCATAAATGTATGTATATGCCGACTGAGTACCGGGTATAAGGTAGAGCCGCGGCCTTTGCCGCGGCTCACAACGTTCCCCCCCGTTCTTCCTATTATTTGGCAACAATATATGCCGCCACCAAAACAATCACATTAAGGTTCTTTTTCTTTAGGACGTTGATATGCAATGACTGCATCGGATAACTCTGATATACCCCTATAGTTCATTGCGTCAGACTTGCTACCTTTCTTATGGAGAGGAATTATAAAGGACTCCTTCCATATCGGGGGAAAGTATGAAGAATTTATAGACAGGTTGAATAGTTTAAGCAATGGCCCACACAGAGACTCGGCACAGTACCTGAGTACACAGCCGGGAACTCCGTCCGGACCCGGTGAGAACACCGGCTTTACTGTTCGTAGATCATGAAGCAACGAGCTTTCATTTAATAAAGGACTGAAAATGCCATTCGACCTCGGTAAACCGTATGGATACGGCTGACCAGAGTAAACGTCCTGCGAATAGGTAGTTTGGAAAAAACGGGCAAAAAGATCGGCAATTGCCTGATCATTATCTGCCGACGTATTAAGGAAGGATAGCGAGGATGGGTGTGCGGACGTTCTACGCTTACTTTTTACGAAGCTGTAGAACTGTTTATGGTCCTTAGAAAAACGTATCCTGCATGGAGATAGGTAATTCTGATAGCATTGAGCGTTAAGAACTGAAAAGTTTGACCGGGATATTACATAATGAGAGAGATAAGAAGGAGAGCCAACTTCTTGAAATTTTTTATAAAGTCTTGATTTTAAGTTTTTAGACTGGATAGCTCCTTGGTAAACCAAGGGGGTTTTCTTGATCTAATCGAACAGGAAAGTGGGACACAAGAGTCAAAAAGTGAGTCCAGTGCATCATAGAAAATGTTTGTGTCTAACGTAATATCACTGCACAAATATCAAGCAGACCAATCAAAATCCCTAATGAGGTTATTAAGCTTTGTAAACTCGGCGTTACGGAAGCAGCGGACACATTGGGGTAATCTACCCGACCGATCCAATACAGTTCGTCCGAGGTCGAACGACACTTCGAAAGTAGGATGGTAGTCATCTTCAGGTATAGTGAGCGGGGGGACTCGAGTTAACAACGCTAAGGTCGCATCCGTTACAAAGCACAGATCAAGAAATCGACGCAAGGAATTTTTAACATGGTTAACTTGAGACAGAGACAGGTCAATCAAGCCGTCAACAACGTCATGTCGTGACATGGGTACCAGGCTATTAGACTCATTTACCGAAGACCAAACAATTCCTGGCAAGTTGAAGTCACCAAGAACTATCATATGATCTTTGTCTGATAGCGAGGAAGAGATAGCGGTTAAGGCGGACAAATGCTGCTCGTAAATTGCGATATCCGAAGAAGGTGGAATATACGAGCAAGTTATGAAAACTGAGAAAGCGGGTAGAATCAGTCTTACACACAGAAATTCCAGTTCCTGCTGGATCTGGACTGTGAAAAGTTCCGACGTGAAGTTTGAGTCCACAGCAATGAGAGCCCCTCCTGCACGTCGAGACGATCGATCCTTTCTATAAGTTGTGTACCGACCTGCTAAAACTTCGGAACTAAGAATGTCCGGCTTTAACCAGGTCTCGGTTAACACAATAACGTGGGATGCAAATGCGACACTATCCTGGAAAAGAATGCTGAGCTTACTACGTAAGCCTCGAACATTCTGATAGGTCACTAAGATGGAAATTACTAGTTTTTTGGACGGGTAGAGGTAGAGCGGGAAGATGACGATGGAGCACTGGTCTGATTAGTAGGCAGAGTTATTGGGGGCCTAATCTTCTTCTTTGCCTTAAACTCCTTCACCACCAAATGCTCCGGCAAAAATTTTGCCGAACAGATGGTGTTAAAGTGAATTTGGAAGCCCCCTTTTTGTAAAAGAAGCTATCTCCCTGGCATAAAGTCAACGGCTTTTATTTGGCTTTGAATATACATCTTTAATTGTGGAGTCAGGGGCTAGCCGTGAGACAAAAACTTGTCTCTTTGGTGGGATCCCCACCAATCTTGGCACAGGCCTATCACCTGTGATGGTAATACCCGGTGGTCCGGGACGTATATTCACTGGTGGGGTCGGAACTGAGTGGACAGCTAAATAAATAATAATAAATTCATATTTTATTGGTAAACTTTTTCACTACTTTCAAGTATTTGTCTGCAATATGGGCAGAGAAATAGCGAGTTTTTGTATCGTTGTGAGAAGCAACAACTTCGAATTTTTTCGAAATCCAGCAACAATTTTATAATTGTAAGAAACAGCTCAATGATAAACTAACTCAGAAGATCATTGTAAAGCTTGAAAAATGCTTAGAGAGATAAGAAAAGGAACGGTAAATTCATATCGGTAAGCTCATTGATTCTTGATGCAATTTGCAAGTTTTAAAAAGTTGAGGGCGTCATGACACTTTTGAAAGTGTCGTAACGCCCACGGGCGCTACGTCACTTTGAGAATGGGCGCTATGACACTTTTGGAAATGTCATAACACCCGTGGGCGCTATGACACTATTTTTGGTGTCATAACGCCCACGGGCGTTATGACACTGGGCGTTATGACATGCACCCGTTTGACCCACTGTGATACGTTGGTATAAGCAACCTAAAAACCTTAGCAACCGTAAGTTTGTTTCATTGTTATATTTGTCAAACATTTTGTAAGTGACAAAATATAATTTCAAATATTACAAATTCATATATTTTTATCAGCATAAAAATTTAATACTTTAAAAAGAATGTCGGACACTGATGACTTGGATTCGTGCGACTTTGCCAATATTTCGGAACTGGAACCTCAGTGGGCTCCTGAACCGGAACAGTTGGCTATTCTTCCTCCGAATCATCCGCTTCTACACAAGTTTCAACGGTCATTAAAAGATCACCTGTTACGTACTAAGCAAAAGTTAGAAAATGAAATTGCCGAAATTAAGTACCAAGTTAAAGCAAAGGAGCAACGACGGGAAGAGCAGGGCCTGACATTATATGATTTGCAGCATAAAATGGGTTTCCAAGAAGAACAAATTAAAGAAATATTGCTCAAATTGATGGGCACGTACAGAGCCGGCAAGTGGAAGAAAATGCTGTAAATACTGTTAAAAAAAATTACGAAGAAAAAGAAAAACTAACCAGATCTCAAAAAGCATTATATCAAGAAAGGATGGTGGAACTGGAAGATCTGCAATGTTTAGGTAGTAATATTAAAAAATGGGCTTTTGATGTAGAAGATGAAGTGAAAAATGCAAAACGCATTGTCAGCAGAGATGCTCAATTACAGAGACAGCTATCTCAGGAGAAAAGAAAATCAGACATTCTATTTTATCGGTTAGATATGGAAGTTAAAAAAAGAGAAAGTGAGCTACAGTCAATTTGTGAAGAAGAAACAGCAATGAAGGATATAGTAAGCATTTTAAATATGAGTATTGCTGATGCCAATACTGATCTAGAGGTATTACAAAATGAGCATAAGCGCCTTTCTCAAGCATGGAGCGAAGTTATTATAGCAATACAACTGAGAGATAAAATACTATTTCAAGTTCAGGACAATATGAGGTAAGGATAAAATAACCAATTTAATAACAAAAGCTTAAAATTAAAATTTAACCAGAAAACATAGAGAGTCAATAAAACTTAATCTGGCCGGCATTGAAGCAATTAAGAAACAAATTGGAAAGGAAATGGAACTTAATAGAAAGCTTGAATCATTTAAGCAAAGGTTAACCGATGATACGAACTCTTTGAGGCGTGACTGTAAGTTCTTGTTAATTTCCGCTCTAATATTTAGTTTTTTAAATTGTCTGATATTAATACAAACTGATGGAGTGTCACAGATTGCCATTCTGACCGAATTAAAAAAATGCTACTAGTGCTATTTATTTGGTTAAATACACTGCTAATACAAATTTCACGCATAGAAAGTTCTATAGTTGAAAAGGTTTTTCTATTTCTGATTTATCTGTATTACCCTAATTTAAGATTCTTTGTATGTTTTTCCATTTTAAGAAACATCTAGTAAAACTGTCATTCGGTGTCGGTGCACAAAATCAGCCCGAGCTAAAAATGGGCAACAATTTAATTTTGTTCGTAGTTTTAAATGTTAATGATGGCTTAACAGCGACTCCGTCCGCTAGCATCGATCACTGGGCTCATCTCGAAGAGTGCGAGTGCTAATGACGGTCAGTGAATAAAGTGATCTACATAGAAAAATTGCATTACCACCATAACAAATTCAGGATTGCTATATCAAAGCAAAATCAAAGCAAAGATGGGGTTAGCTTAAAAAGCTTGCCATAGGCAAACCGAAAGCTTCCCCAATAATTACAACTGATCTTAATGAACTGAACAGACTTTTTGTGCAATCGATCGTAAGTGACAAGTTGACCTACCATTATATTGACACCGTAGTAAATGCTTATTGTGATATTAGCTTTAGTTTTATGGTGTAACTCAGTGTAATGTCCTGACTTACGTCCATAAAATTAAGTCAAATGCTATGGGAATAATTGGATAATTTGTATCCCAAATTGGATACATCTTTGGAAATTGGCCACAGTGACCAAGGTTCCTGAGGAAAATGATGAATACAGAATGAATACAGACCAAAGTCCATTCTGCCTTTTCTATCAAAGGTATATAAAAATCTTATGTCGCAACAAATTGGCAAATATCTTGCACAAAACTCATTGCTGTGTAATAAACAATTAGTAAAAATTGGTAAATTTAGATGCTACTCCCATTATTAAAGTTATTGCAAAAAAGAGAAACGAGACGACAGTTGCGTTACATTTCTCACGCTTCTGGATTTTAAGGGCTGTAGCATAGTATTCTGATCCGAAAACACGTTTGCAAGCTAAACTTGCAATATAAAAATACTGTCAGTCTAGTGTGACCAGGTTTGCATGACCTGCGGTAACACTGCACGGTCATCTGTGTTTTGTTTACGTTTTTAAAGTTTGCCGCAAACGAAAAATTGAATACACATCATAGAAATGAGTTTATACATTATGGCATTGGGAGGAGCCGGACAACAGTCAGACAAAAAGGAGACAACATTGAGTAAATCCATATCTGCGGGAACGAAATTGCAAAGGCCGATTCATTTACATTTTACTGACCCCCTATATGCATCCTAGCAGCCACAGAATTGCATGCGCCTTTTATTGCTATTGTGCCCCAATCTCTTATTTGTATTTTTGTTAGCCATTTTTTGTCTGTTCATCATATGTTCTTGTTGTATTTACACAGACATTCACGCACACATTCTCAGTTTTAGCTTTATGTCAATAAAACTCTAGGTACTGTAAAAAATACCACAAATACCATGAAATACTTTTGCAGCATATATCGGCGTTTTTGCTTGGTGATCTGAATACTAATTTCAAACTGACCCTAGCAAACGCATTTTGCATTCAACACTTCTTTATCGGTTTTATACGAATATCAATCCTGATTCTGTTTGCTAGCACTTTTTTTGGATCTCGGCACAGCCCTTGTTCCTACTTGAGCCCAGAAATCAAAATACTGTCGCGAACACAAAATTCTTGCGCCCATATTGCAAACACGCAAAGTACGTTAGAATGCATGTGCACACATACACTATCAAGACAGTCTCTGAACTGATTCTATACGGTCCTGGAGTAGTTTGTATTCGAAAATCGGACGAACTAGAAAGGCGAAGAGATTCTTTGTTATATTGGGGTCGTAGAATTCTTTTGACCTCCTCTTTATAAACCCAAGCACGCCCATGGCCCTATTCACCATGGTAGAAATGTGTTCTGAAAACTTTAACTTGGGATCTAATAGAAAACCAAGATCATCAACCCGGGAAATTCTCTCAAGAGAACCAGCACAAAGGGTGTAAGGGACCAGAAAGGGGCTGGAGCGATGAAAAGTCATTAGATTACATTTTTAAGCATTAAGGTTTAACAAATTTGCACAACACCATGACTGAAACCTATCGAGATCGGATTGCAGCCTGGATTGAAAAGAAGTGTCCTTATACTGAAAACAGAGCTTAACATCATCCGCATACATGAGTACTAGAGAGTATGTTAATACAGAAAACAGGTCTACGGCGGTAGCGACCCATCCTGACATACGGAGGCTTGGTCTGGTGGGAGGCGGTCAACACTAAATTTCACCTAGAAAATCTCCGTAAAGTCCTACGAGTGGCATGCCTTGGGATCACCGGATCTCTTAAATCCACCCCCCAAGCAGCTCTGGATACCATGATAGACCTGACACCGATAGACATTCACCTTAAGTGTCTTCAAGTCATAGCATTACGGCCATTGCACTATACTCCGAAATGAGGAGAGTGGAGCGGCAGGGAAGAGTGACTATTATGTACTAGAGTTTTCGTGGAAAAGAAACTTTAGAATACGCATGTTTTAAAAACAAGCTTCATCGCTGATTCATCGAAAAAAAAAAAAATCTCGTCAAAAAACTATTCGTTTTTTTGTTTTGTCATATATACGTACATATGTATTTATGTATGTATAAGTTAACGAGAGTTAACTGAATCTGCCACTGGATGGAGCGGACTCTGCATTATTGTCGAATAAGCAGTTTTCGTCATCTGTGGGATCGCGATCGGCGCGACCGATCGCCCGGATGCCGGCCGTCAACAAACACCACTCAAGAGGCGCTGGGTCAGCACTTTGGCTGGATAGCAACCGGCAGCGAAGGGCTTGCCTTTAGGAGTTTAGCAGTTTACTCATTATGATATCTTTGTACTTGATTCCATCTTATCCAGTTTAATATCATTAAAGATTGTGAAACAAATCTATACTTGTGTTCAATTAAATAATTACTTATATATGTATATACTAGCCGACCCGGAAAACGTTGTTTTGCCATATAAATTATTTCTAAGTAATTTCTAGTGTAGACAAAAAATAACTAACTTATTGTTAGTGTGTAAGGATGTGGTATATGCGTGAAATAGGCATGGAGCGCTGTGAAAAATGAGGGAATATAAAAATAACAAAGACCAAAAATTAATTTATTTAATTAATTAAAATTATATATAATTAATTAATTATTTACGACAGTAACATTAACAAACAATATCAATTCTTAATTCTCTTAATTCTATAGCGTGAACAATATTTTTTGTTAGCCCATCTTTAGCTAATCTTTGTCCGTCTGAAAAACATGGTGTTCTCAAATCTAAGCCACAAATAGACATCGTTTGGCCTTGGGATTTGTTGATAGTCATTGCAAATGCCAATCTATTCGGAAACTAGGAAAAGAGGAATCCGTGGTATCTCCTGCTTCTCGTGCTTTATCTGCTGTTGTCTGCTGCTGCTTATCTGCTGTTACTCTGCTGTTATCTGCTGTTACTCTGCTGCTGATCTGTTACTGCTGTTAGCCGACGCTCCTTCAGTTGGCCGGCCTTCCTACTACCTTTTACACTCGGTCATCCTGATTAGTCATCGGTCCCTGATGACCATGCGTCCTCGTTTTCTACAGAAAAACTCCATAGTTTCATGTTATCGTTGCTCGTGGTCGTATTGTTTGGTCCTTCGACGTCTGCAGCTTTTCGAACATTATAGCGTCACCTCGGAATTTGCCATTTAAAACGCTGGCTTCGATCACGTTTTTCATTCATTTTGTACTCATCGCGTACCGTTGCACAGCCGGGGCGGGTTCAAATTACGAAGCAAGATAATCGCAGATCCAGCCTTTAATTGTAAATTATGCGGTGGCATGTCTAGCAAATCAAGTGAATTCAAGAACTCTGTTGGAAAATAATAGGTGATAAAAGGGTACAAATTTAGGGTTTTATGTCTAAAAATGTCTAAAAATTAAATAAAAATGTTTAGGGTGGACAACCCTTATCACTAACGGGTATGAAAAATAGATATTGGCTGAATCTCAGACCTACTCAATATGCTCACAAAATTTCATGAGAATCGGTCAAGCCGTTTCGGAGGAGTACGGGAACGACCATTGTGACACGAAAATTTTATATATGTTTAGATAGATAAAATAATACATATATAATAATAATAAATGTACATAAATAATAAAAGATAATATTATATATTGCATTCAAAATTATACATAGGTATGTATATTTCAAATAAAATGTGATACCATATACATACGATACATACATATCTGAATATATGTATGTATAATATATTATTATATATACATAATAATAAAATTATACTAAATGCGTTGAAAAATATAAGGTTTTTTTCGATTCCAAGTTTGGTATCGACGCACAGTGTCAAACGGCCTATCTAGCTTATATGTATGTAAGATATTATTTGAATATAGTTTATTGATATTATTATCGCGAAAGGCATGTAAAGTAACAATTGTTAGGGTTGGATGTCACGACTTGATCTCGGCTGATTTTCTGCTGTTTTCTGCTGATGTCGACTGCTGCTGCTGAACTCTGTCTGTCTTCTTTCGTAGTCTTCTCCTTACTGCTGTTCGTTCTCCTTCTGCCGTTGCTGCTTCTCGTGCTTTATCTGCTGTTGTCTGCTGCTGCTTATCTGCTGTTACTCTGCTGTTATCTGCTGTTACTCTGCTGCTGATCTGTTACTGCTGTTAGCCGACGCTCCTTCAGTTGGCCGGCCTTCCTACTACCTTTTACACTCGGTCATCCCGATTAGTCATCGTTCCCTGATGACCATGCGTCCTCGTTTTCTACAGAAAAACTTCATAGTTTCATGTTATCGTTGCTCGTGGTCGTATTGTTTGGTCCTTCGACGTCTGCTGCTTTTCGAACATTATAGCGTCCGCCTCGTTTCATGTTGGTTATTTCGTATGGTCCTAAGAATTCGCTGGCCATCTTCTTTCAGGCTACAAACTGTGTTCTACGTATAGCCACAAGATCACCAACTTTGTATCCGTACTCGCATTTCCGCTTTTTATCGAATTGTTCCTTGTTTCTGTTCTGCGCCTGCTGAATAATTTCTTTTGCTTCTTGTCGCATCTTCTGTCTTTCGTCATCAAAATTATCAACCATCTACTTTTCAATCAGCTGCAGTATATCGCTATCTGGTCCACAACGCATTTTTACTCCGATCATTAGCTCAAATGGACAACGCTTTGTTGACCCATGAACAGTGCTATTAATAGCCCTCTGAACTCGAGGCACGAACTTGCTCCGACGACAGTTTGGAAATAATGCTCAGAATCGATCGGTTCACGCGTTCAATTTGTCCGTTGCCCCTTGGCACCGGAACTCCATACGTGTTCGATGTTCTCTTCCTTCACAAACTCCTCAAAGCTAGAAGCCGTAAATGCTGCTCCACGATCGCTTACTATACGAGCCGGATTTCCAAAGATATCAGACCATTCCTTTAGCCTCTTGAGAACTTCGTCTGCGCCTGTTGTTTTAGTGGGATACATCCATACGAACTTACTAAAGCTATCCACCATCGCGAAGATGTACTTGTACTGCTTTGAAGTAGCATCCATCGGTCCCAGATGATCCACATGTAGAGTATGAAGGGGCTCTGATCCTTTATCGATTTGGTGCAAAAATCTTTCTTTTTTTCCCAGCTTCTTGTTGTAGATTATGCATTTCATACAGTTTCTTATGATTTGCATTACTTTTCCTTCCAGATGTGGAATCCAATAACTCTGCTGTACGGCATGCATCGTTTTTTGTGCGGCAAAGTGTCCTGCGTTGTGAGCCTCAGTTATTATCTCCCTCTCTAGTAATTTCGGTATTGCCCACAAATCCGTGCCTTGCACAACCTTGTATACAAGACCAGCCTTTAATTTAAAGTTGTCATACGGTTTGCTTTTTAGAACTTCGGTAACTGCCTTGATCATCGTATCCTCCTGCTGGGCTTTCTTAATCCTTGCTGTGACTTCCGAAGATACCATCATGATATCAATTGGGTATCGACTCAGGCAATCCACATGCTTCAGCCGTTCCCCTGGTCTGTGTTCCACCTCAAAATCGTAGTCCTGCAGATACAGAACCCATTGGGCTACCTCCCGCGGAACGTCCCTTTTGCTTAACGTCTGCTTAAAAGCGGCGCAATCAGTCACGAGCTTAAAGTTGGTTCCAAGTATGTACTGGCGGAATTTTTTGCACGCGAGAAAAATAGCTTTGGCTTCTAATATATAGCTATGCTGTCGTGCTTCGGACTCCGAGGTTTTCTTACTCCAGAATAAGATCGGATGCAATTGTTCTTCGTGCCACTGCATCAGCGCGGCTGCGAACCCGTCTTCGAAGCATCAGTGTGGATCTCGGTTTTTGCATTCCTTCGATAGAGCCTCAACACCGGTTCATTTACCAATGCCTCCTTTAATATGGCTACCGCCTGCTGCTCCTCCAGACCCATTTTAAACTTAACGTCTTTTCTCAGCAGATTCGTCAATGGTTTTGCGATTATCGAATAGTTTTTTATAAATTTACGAAAAAACCAGTTAATCCTATAAAGGACTGCACGGCCTTTACGTTTTGCGGCATCGGAAACTTTCTGATGGCTTTTGTCTTCTCTAATCCAGGCTTGATTTCTCCTCCTCCAACTTGATGATGCAGGAATCGGCACTTCTTCCAATTTATCTTTAGTCCGTATTCAGCTGCTGCGTCAAAAACTTTCTTCAGCTTTCCCAGGCATTCGTCGGCGGTTTCGGCGTGTATGACAGTATCGTCCATGTACAGGTCAAGAATGTTTTCATTTATGAGATTTTGAAAGACATAACTTATAAAGCGGATGAAAACTGCTGGCGAATTGCAAAAACCAAAAGGCGCGCGATTGAATTCAAAAAGGCCTTCCTTCGTTATGAACGCCGTATACTTCTTGCTGCTTTCTTCCACAGGAACGTGAAAGAATCCATTTTCCAGGTCCATGATGGTGAACAATTTCGCATTTTCCAGTTTCTCCAGCACATCCTCAACGATTGGAACGGGGAAGCAATTTTTCAAGACCATCTTATGCAGCTGACGATAGTCCACGCAGACCCGGCAGCTTCCATCCTTTTTCTTGACGAAAACTGTACGGCTGGCGAAATTTGATGATGAGCGTCGTATTATGCCAGCATTGGCCCATTCCTCCACCTGCTGCTTGACGACGTCGGCCTCGCTAATGGCCACTCGACTGGGCGCATGTCGAAACGGCACTATGTTCTCATCCGGTACGATCTTCAGCATGATCGGGCATACGGCAGTCTGCTTCTTTTTGGTAAAATCCTGAATCATCGATTGGACGAAATCTCTGTACTGCGAGGGAACGTCTATATCAGTATTTGCTTCGACAACATTGTAAATACTTATCTGTTTGCAGTCCACAGTTTCCTCCCCCGAAAGGGGAGAAAACTGATATCCTCCCGGCGTTGACGTCATCGTGAACTTTGATATAAAGTCGTGTCCCAGCAGCACTTGGCATCCGACGGCATGATCGGCCACCACAAGGAACTTATGTGCCAGGCACATTCCGTCGGTCACCACTTCTGCCAAGAACTGCCCAGCGGAGCGTGTGATGATGTTTCCAAGTCCTCTCAAAGTTGACGAGCTTGGTTGCAGAAGGGCGCCACTCATTTTCCCAAACACAAGCATCTTTACTAGTGAAACATCTGCACCTGTGTCTATGAGCCCTTTGACTTGCACATCGTTGATTTTGAGTGACTTTAGGCGTTTTTCCTCGTATGCCACGTTTACGGCAGCAGCACTCGGGCAATCTTTCGACATGTGTCCAGTCAGGTTGCAGCGGAAACACTTTAATGCAGCTCGGCAATCCTTACGTAGATGCTCTAAGGATCCACAATTATAGCAATGCTGCTTCCTCGTATAGTTGGTTAGATTGGGCCTCTTGACGAACGACTGTGAATCTTTCCTTTTCAGCGTCACACCCTCCTCGGCTGGCAGCGTTCTTTCGTAGATTTCGTATTTCTCTTTCAGCTGTTTATACGAACTACATCCATATAAAGTTTACTTATAATCCGTTTTTAATTTCAATCCGTCGACAATGTATCGAATCACCGACTCTGTATCTATTGTCCCGCGCACAGCAATTCGTTTCATTTGCAGTATATATTCATGAAAACTTTCATTGTTAGTTTTCACTCGCACCGACAACTGATTGTGAATTTCGGCACTGCATAAACGATCACTCTCAAACTCATGTATAAGTTGATGACGTAACTGGCCGTACTCATACACTGCTGTGGATTCGAGAAAAAGAGCGGCTGTACATGTAATTTTTGCTCGTGCTTGCACATATTTTTGTTTGTCGTTTAGTCCATATTCTTCAGCGTTTAGCTCGAAATTATTAAACCACTGCTGTACCGACATATTTTCTCCACTGAACTCTGGAATAATGTTGGAAAAATTTTCCACTACCAGCTTTGCATCATTTTTCTTATCCATTTCATCAGCGCTTATTTTCATCGTGAGAAGTTGCACCAGTTGTTGGAGCGTCTGTGTGTTTTCCTCCAGTCTTGTTAAACTCATCGCTTCCACGTTTGTGTAGTTTTGACGATTGTTCCCGCCTGCCACTTGGGTTGGTTCACTTGGGTCTTCGTTTTGCTGCATATTCTCGGCTGGTGGTACAGATATATTTTCCGTTATGATTCTGCTGAGCAATACTCTTATGGGCAGCCGGCTTGAAACAACCGTTTTTTCTCGGAACTTCTTTTTGGCTTCTTCTGTCTCGCTTCCTCTGCTGGCGGCTTGTGAGACATGCGGCGCACAACTTTTTTTCCGTCTCTTTTTATCTGGCGGCGGCTTCTGAGATATGCAGTATACAATTTTTTTTTTCACACTTTTCTCTGGCAATACGCGACCGGTTGAGCCCCCAAATGTAAGATATTATTTGAATATAGTTTATTGATATTATAATCGCGAAAGGCATGTAAAGTAACAATTGTTAGGGTTGGATGTCACGGCTTGATCTCGGCTGATTTTCTGCTGATGTCGACAGCTGCTGCTGAACTCTGTCTGTCTTCTTTCGTAGTCTTCTCCTTACTGCTGTTCGTTCTCCTTCTGCCGTTGCTGCTTCTCGTGCTTTATCTGCTGTTGTCTGCTGCTGCTTATCTTCTGTTACTCTGCTGTTATCTGCTGTTACTCTGCTGCTGATCTGTTACTGCTGTTAGCCGACGCTCCTTCAGTTGGCCGGCTTTCCTACTACCTTTTACATATATAAACATTGTAACTGACACGGTCGATGTCGTTTCGGCCTGCACCCTCTGTCTTCTGGTTGGACGGCCTAGCTCAGGGAGATTGGTGTGGATTCAGTGCGGCCTCGACACCTGCGTTGCAATAATAATGTTACTCTGCTGTTATCTGCTGTTACTCTGCTTCTGATCTGTTACTGCTGTTAGCCGACGCTCCTTCAGTTGGCCGGCCTTCCTACTACCTTTTACATGTATAAACATTGTATATACCCCCATTCTGTTGGAGAACCGGTGTTTTCGGGTTCTCCTTCTTTACCCACCCTGCCTGTAGAACTCAATCGAGCCTACCCAAAACATTGCTGCGGCACGAAGTACTTATTGAATTGACTATCATAAAACTACGGCAAAGATCAACCTGTTCCAAATCAGGGTATGCTGACAAGACACGTGTGCACCTTACGTAGCACCTTGTGTCTGCCCGTCCTCTCATTCTGATGTTTGCAAGCTTTGGCGATCTAGAGAGGGCTGTGATCAAAGACAAAGGCAACTCAGAGAGCACACCCATGAACTGCCATGTGTAATAACTACTCACGGCTATCACGGTGAAAGGGTGTGAAGAGCAACGGTTAAGAGTTGATGGCGCTATGGCCAGTACGTGCGTGAGGTGGCTGGTGGGAGTATGGTTGTACGTACTGCTGGGTCGATCGGACAATTTATACCGGTCGTGTGTTCTGCTGCACAAACCTGATCCAGGCACAGACTTCGCACACTCGATGTTTGATCAATCACCACCGGCACCACTAACAACACGCACTGCTGGATTTTCGAAAATATGCACTTCCGAGAGAAATGAATCTGGTGCTGGGTACACACAGTCGCACAGGTGTGGGGGATCACTTACTTTGGAGCCAAGAGTTTTGAGGTTTCATCCGGATTTCCAACCTCTCCCAGGTACATAACTGGTGAAAATTTTCCACATGAGGTGTGCCGAAATAAGTGTCCGTGATGTTCTGGTAGTTATACTTCACTTGGCCGCAGCTTGCAGAAAAATAAAATGCAAGCTCAGAGCGCAAGTCCATGAGCTTTGAACTTGGAGATAGCTTTGATCTTGGCACGTGGAGAAAAGAACTTAACTTGCAGAAGGGTGAGCGCAAGCCTCATGAGTTTAGAGTGTGGGAGACCAAAACTACCAAGGCAAGACCATGTCTAAGGCGGATCACAAAAAATAAGCATTTTGATCTGTCCGCGCTGTACTTCTTCCTATTTTTTGGCAACAATATGTGCCGCCACCAAAACAATCACTTTAAGGTTCTTGATCACACTATTTTAGTTCCACACGTCCGAAATAAATAGCAGATTGCTGTCAGTAATTATCCGCAGTGCTGGATACAGGCCTTTACTTCAGTAATAATATTTACATATATATTCCTGGCCTGAATGTCAGCTGTTCTCTAAATCCACAATCGTATCAAAAGGACAACTATCGAGAAGAACCTGTGGATTTCGTTTAGCTTGCTGGATACTGAGGCCAGTAAAACACAAACAAATATTCCTGGTCCAGGTTTTTATACCCGGTACTCGAAGAGAATAGGGGTATATTAGATTTGTGGTGATAATAATAAAGTATATATATTCTTGATCAGCATCAAAAGCCGAGTCTATATAGCAATGTCTGTCTGTCCGTCCGTCTGTCCGTCTTCATTAGCGCCTCGTCTTCATTATCTCGGAGACTATAAGAGCTGGAGCAACCAAATTTTGTATCCAGTATCCTGTATTATCACACTACTCCAAGTGTATTTAAAAATTTCGCCCCACCCCTTTCCGCTCACACAAAGGACGAAAGTCTGTGGCATACACAATTTTAGAGATACGAGAAAACTAAAAACGCAGAATCATAGAGGATGACTATTTCTATCAGAGTGTTGAATCTGGATCAGACCGGATCATTAATAGCCCCAATGTGGAAACCCATTTCGAAAGTCATCGTTCCCTCTCGCTCTCTCTCACACGCGACCCTGTCTGTTTTGCCTATTCGTCCAAATGAGCGCCTAGATCTCAGAGACTATAAGAGCTAGAGCACCCAAAGCTCCTGTGATATCACTATAATAGAAGTGTATTTCAAAATTTTGACACGCCCCCTTCCGCCCCCACAAAGGACGAAAATCTGTGGAAGGCGAAGACCTTTTTAATTTCGACACTATTAGTTTATATAAGCGAGATAGGCCGTTTGACCCACTGTGATACGTTGGTATAAGCAACCTTAAAACCTTAGCAACCGTAAGTTTGTTTCATTGTTATATTTGTCAAACATTTTGTAAGTGACAAAATATAATTTCAAATATTACAAATTCATATATTTTTATCAGCATAAAAATTTAATACTTTAAAAAGAATGTCGGACACTGATGACTTGGATTCGTGCGACTTTGCCAATATTTCGGAACTGGAACCTCAGTGGGCTCCTGAACCGGAACAGTTGGCTATTCTTCCTCCGAATCATCCGCTTCTACACAAGTTTCAACGGTCATTAAAAGATCACCTGTTACGTACTAAGCAAAAGTTAGAAAATGAAATTGCCGAAATTAAGTACCAAGTTAAAGCAAAGGAGCAACGACGGGAAGAGCAGGGCCTGACATTATATGATTTGCAGCATAAAATGGGTTTCCAAGAAGAACAAATTAAAGAAATATCTGCTCAAATTGATGGGCACGTACAGAGCCGGCAAGTGGAAGAAAATGCTGTAAATACTGTTAAAAAAAATTACGAAGAAAAAGAAAAACTAACCAGATCTCAAAAAGCATTATATCAAGAAAGGATGGTGGAACTGGAAGATCTGCAATGTTTAGGTAGTAATATTAAAAAATGGGCTTTTGATGTAGAAGATGAAGTGAAAAATGCAAAACGCATTGTCAGCAGAGATGCTCAATTACAGAGACAGCTATCTCAGGAGAAAAGAAAATCAGACATTCTATTTTATCGGTTAGATATGGAAGTTAAAAAAAGAGAAAGTGAGCTACAGTCAATTTGTGAGGAAGAAACAGCAATGAAGGATATAGTAAGCATTTTAAATATGAGTATTGCTGATGCCAATACTGATCTAGAGGTATTACAAAATGAGCATAAGCGCCTTTCTCAAGCATGGAGCGAAGTTATTATAGCAATACAACTGAGAGATAAAATACTATTTCAAGTTCAGGACAATATGAGGTAAGGATAAAATAACCAATTTAATAACAAAAGCTTAAAATTAAAATTTAACCAGAAAACATAGAGAGTCAATAAAACTTAATCTGGCCGGCATTGAAGCAATTAAGAAACAAATTGGAAAGGAAATGGAACTTAATAGAAAGCTTGAATCATTTAAGCAAAGGTTAACCGATGATACGAACTCTTTGAGGCGTGACTGTAAGTTCTTGTTAATTTCCGCTCTAATATTTAGTTTTTTAAATTGTCTGATATTAATACAAACTGATGGAGTGTCACAGATTGCCATTCTGACCGAATTAAAAAAATGCTACTAGTGCTATTTATTTGGTTAAATACACTGCTAATACAAATTTCACGCATAGAAAGTTCTATAGTTGAAAAGGTTTTTCTATTTCTGATTTATCTGTATTACCCTAATTTAAGATTCTTTGTATGTTTTTCCATTTTAAGAAACATCTAGTAAAACTGTCATTCGGTGTCGGTGCACAAAATCAGCCCGAGCTAAAAATGGGCAACAATTTAATTTTGTTCGTAGTTTTAAATGTTAATGATGGCTTAACAGCGACTCCGTCCGCTAGCATCGATCACTGGGCTCATCTCGAAGAGTGCGAGTGCTAATGACGGTCAGTGAATAAAGTGATCTACATAGAAAAATTGCATTACCACCATAACAAATTCAGGATTGCTATATCAAAGCAAAATCAAAGCAAAGATGGGGTTAGCTTAAAAAGCTTGCCATAGGCAAACCGAAAGCTTCCCCAATAATTACAACTGATCTTAATGAACTGAACAGACTTTTTGTGCAATCGATCGTAAGTGACAAGTTGACCTACCATTATATTGACACCGTAGTAAATGCTTATTGTGATATTAGCTTTAGTTTTATGGTGTAACTCAGTGTAATGTCCTGACTTACGTCCATAAAATTAAGTCAAATGCTATGGGAATAATTGGATAATTTTTATCCCAAATTGGATACATCTTTGGAAATTGGCCACAGTGACCAAGGTTCCTGAGGAAAATGATGAATACAGAATGAATACAGACCAAAGTCCATTCTGCCTTTTCTATCAAAGGTATATAAAAATCTTATGTCGCAACAAATTGGCAAATATCTTGCACAAAACTCATTGCTGTGTAATAAACAATTAGTAAAAAATTGGTAAATTTAGATGCTACTCTACTCCCATTATTAATGTTATTGCAAAAAAGAGAAACGAGACGACAGTTGCGTTACATTTCTCACGCTTCTGGATTTTAAGGGCTGTAGCATAGTATTCTGATCCGAAAACACGTTTGCAAGCTAAACTTGCAATATAAAAATACTGTCAGTCTAGTGTGACCAGGTTTGCATGACCTGCGGTAACACTGCACGGTCATCTGTGTTTTGTTTACGTTTTTAAAGTTTGCCGCAAACGAAAAATTGAATACACATCATAGAAATGAGTTTATACATTATGGCATTGGGAGGAGCCGGACAACAGTCAGACAAAAAGGAGACAACATTGAGTAAATCCATATCTGCGGGAACGAAATTGCAAAGGCCGATTCATTTACATTTTACTGACCCCCTATATGCATCCTAGCAGCCACAGAATTGCATGCGCCTTTTATTGCTATTGTGCCCCAATCTCTTATTTGTATTTTTGTTAGCCATTTTTTGTCTGTTCATCATATGTTCTTGTTGTATTTACACAGACATTCACGCACACATTCTCAGTTTTAGCTTTATGTCAATAAAACTCTAGGTACTGTAAAAAATACCACAAATACCATGAAATACTTTTGCAGCATATATCGGCGTTTTGGCTTGGTGATCTGAATACTAATTTCAAACTGACCCTAGCAAACGTATTTTGCATTCAACACTTCTTTATCGGTTTTATACGAATATCAATCCTGATTCTGTTTGCCAGCACTTTTTTCGGATCTCGGCACAGCCCTTGTTCCTACTTGAGCCCAGAAATCAAAATACTGCCGCGAACACAAAATTCTTGCGCCCATATTGCAAACACGCAAAGTACGTGAGAATGCATGTGCACACATACACTATCAAGACAGTCTCTGGGAGCCAAAACATGTTGTCTCGGTGCGGACACCAACATGTATCAACTGTCCCATCCATATACTGTATATTTAGTAATTAAATGCAGCTAATAGCGTTTTTACACTACCGCACCATTGTCGAAGGTGCGGAAAAATGATGCAAGGCGTTTACACCTAATAGCCTTATAATCTACAGCACGATTGTCGAAGGTGCGGAAAAATGATGCGAGGTAAACGACATTTAAGCTGCATAATTTCCGCATCATTTTGTCAGTTGTTCGGCCTGCAAATTGAAATAATTTATTGAAATTAAAAGAAATTACCAAAATTTTGAGCGATTTATTTTTAAATGTGGAAAACGGTGCATTTGGGAGTTTCGCTGCAAGGACCCGATGACGGTAAAGCTATCGTTGGCTCCACCGAACCAAAATTTCAGTACTATAATAACTCCGAAAAGGTCTTTGTGGACTCTTGTAAGTATTTGTGTTACCATTTTGTTGTTTGCAATCAGACTTATTTTAATTTGATTCGACTAAAATACCACGATACCACGACGACAAAATTATTAAAATTATAATATTTTTAAAATTTCCGAACCCTTAAAGTATATTCTTGATCAACATCAACAGTCGAGTCGATATAGCCATGTCTGTCTGTTCGTCCGTCTGTCCGCCCGTCCGTCTTCATTAGCGCCTATATCTCGGAGACTATTAAAGCTAGAGCAATCAAGTTTTGTATCCAGTCTCCTGTGTTATCACACTACTACAAGTATGTTTTAAAATTTCACCCCGCCCTTTTGCGCCCACACAAAGGACGAAAATCTGTGGCATACACACTTTTGAAGATACGAGAAAACAGAATCATAGAGGTTGACCATATCTATCAGAGTGCTGAATCTGGATAGGAACGGATTATTAATATAGAAAAAAAGGAAGAAAATCATTTCGAAAGGTATCGTTACCTCTCGCTTTCTGTGACACGCCACACTGCGCGCTTTGCCTATCCGTGCAGTTGATCAACCAAACTTTCTATCCAAGCTCCTGTGATGTCACTTCAATACAAGTGTATTTCAAAATTTTGCCACACCCCCTTCCACCCCCACAAAAGGAGAAAATCTGTGGAATCCACAATTTTTAAGATATGAGAAAACAAAAAAAGCAGGATCATGGAAAATAGTCGTATATATTAAATTGGCAAATCAGGTCGAATCATTAGTATATCCAGACGAAAAAAATGAAATTTCAGTGGCTACGCAATGCCTTCCAAGCGCTTAATCATCCTCTCTCTCTCGCAGACAGATATAAGTGTAGAAGAAATGTAGAATGTTGAAATGTGGAAGACTGATGTAAAAAAATTAAAACATATAACGTGTAATACATTTAAAACTCCCAAACGGTTCGATTGAAATTTTTTTAATTTTTTCTTTTTGGCTAAAATTTAATTGGTGCATTTTGCGAATATATAATAAATTACATAAATCAAAAACTCATACATGTATATACTAACAGAGTTCCGGGTATAAAGTAGGCCGCTGCTCCCAACGTTTCCATCGTTTTATATTGCACATTATGCTTGAAAACGTATTTTCCGATCTGAAATTCAGCTAAAACTGGGGATGTGTGCATGAATGTGTGTGAATACGATAACAACACAGTGAAATAAACAAAAACCAAACAAGCAATAAGGAGAATTCTGTGTATTGTCGTTCTCCGGGGCTGCCAGTATTTTTATACCCGGTACACGAAGAGTATAGGGGTATATCATATTTGTATTAGACAGAAAGAACGAAAATCTGTGGCATGCACAATTTTGAAGATACGAGAAAACTAAAAACGCAGACTCATAGAGAACGACCACTTCTATCAGATTGTCGAATCTTGACGAGGTGGGGTCATTATTATAGCCAGAAGGAACCAATGAAATTTCAGTTGCTACGCAACACCTGCCAAGCGCTTACTCATACCCTCTCTCTCTCGCACACACTTGCAAAGCAGTAGATATAAATTTAGAAGAAATGTTGAAATGTAGAAGACAGATGTAAAAACATTTGTAAACAAAAATGGAAACAAATAACATTTAATATATACAAATTTGCAGAATGGTGCGACTTCACATAAAGGGTTCGACTTAAATTTTTTTGTATTTCCTTTTTCGGCTTTAGTTCAATTCGTTCCTTTTACGAATATATATGTATTATATATATCGTAAGCTCACATACATATATGTAATCTGACTGAGTACCGGGTATAAAGTACAGCCGCGGCATTTGCCGGATTTTCGGATCTGAATACTAGGCTTTAAGCTAAGTAAAAACCAAAAATGGAAAATAAAGGGTATTATGAAAATCGTATCTAAATAGAGCGGACGCTCCAGTGTTCTAATACAGTTAGACGACGATCGTGACCGAGAGCTAAAAGCTCGAGACGAGTAAGGTGATATCGTTTTTAACATAAATGTGAAAAATATTAGTCGGCAACAAAAACCCTACAGGGACGAATTAAATTTTTGGGCAAAAAAGGAAATTTCAAATAATTAAGTCAAACCTTTTTTTGAAATTTTTATATATGTTTCCATTTTTGTTTACATATGCATTTTACATCTGATTCTACATTTCTACATGTACATGTATAACTACATAATTGAGACGTGGAAGTGTTTCCGAGAGAGAGAGGGAATGAGTAAGCACTTGGAGGGTGTTGCGTAGCGACTGAAATTTAATTTGTTCCTTCTGGCTATAATAGTAGTTCGACCTGATCAAGAATCACAAACTGGTAGATGCGGTTATTTTCCATGATTATGGTTTTTGATTTTCTTTTATCTTAAATATTGTGTCCGCCTCAGACACTTTGTAGCTGCAACTTAACGTCTGGAAGATATTAAGCTTTCAAATTTAAGTTTCATAATTTTTTTCGGTATTTTTTCCCGAAATTTTGACTTTGAAAGCTCAGGAAAAGTCGAAAAAAAATATTTAAATGCCTACATTTTTACTTTTAGATAGACACATTAATTAGGCGTCGTTTAAGGTATCGTTTCCATCGATTCTTATAAACGATACCTTAAACGACGCCTAATTAATGTGTAATTAATTATATGGTAACAGCTTAGTGGTATAAACCTGGAAAAAAAACCATAATTCTTTAAAAAATTGTATATCTCCAAATCTATCAGAAAAAGTCATTTTTGGCCACAGCGTAAAAAAAAGTTGAACTTTGTCGAGTAGTGTAATTAGATCTGATCAAGAATCACAAACTGATAGATATACACATTTTCTATGATTCTGCGTTTTTGGTTTACTAGTATCTTTAAAATTGTGCATGCCGCAGATTTTCGTCCTTTGTGTGGGCGGAAGGGGGCGGGGTGAAAATTTGAAATACACTTGAAGTAGTGTTATATCACAGGAGACTGGATACAAAACTTAGTTGCTCTAGCTTTTATAGTCTCTGAGATCAAGGCGCTATTGAAGACGGACGGATGGACAGACGGACAGACAGACATGGCTATATCGACTCGGTTATTGATGCTGATCGGAAACGCTTCCTTTTAGGCGTTACACACATCCACTATCACCTCAAATCTAATATACCCCTAAACTCTTCGAGTACCGGGTATAAAAAAACAATTGTGACAAAAAAAAAACCAAATCCAAAGACTACGGGTCTTTGGTACCATCATAAATGCCATTTTACCGTTATAAAATATTACAAAAACAGAAAAAATGGTAAACGGAATTTATCTGCAAAATTCGGCATATGAAGGTTTGGTTGCAACTTAGACGTTTATCCATCGATTCAAAGTTTTCAAAGTCAAAATTTTAGTTAAAAATAGCCCACAAAATTATGAAATTTTTATTTGAAAGTTTAATATCTTCCAGACGTAAAGCTGCATTTACAAAATGTCTGGGTCGGAATTATAGCTGCATTTGTCAGCTTTTCAGAACTGTGAAGTTGAATACAACCAGTTACAAGAAACTTTAATTATTTAAAAAATAGGTGCACTACCTCTGGAAAAAATATGATAAATATTCTTTAAAAAAAACTAAACCATAAAAAAAACCATAATTCTTTACAAAAATTTAAATCTCCAAATCTACAAAAAAAGTCATTTTGGGCCGACCGTCCGTCCGTCTTCATTGTCAACCGTCTTGGTTGATCAACTGCACGGATAGGCAAAGCGCGCAGTGTGGCGTGTCACAGAAAGCGAGAGGTAACGATACCTTTCTAAATGATTTTCTTCCTTTTGTTCTATTTTAATAATCCGTTCTTATCCAGATTCAGCACTCTGATAGATATGGTCATCCTCTTTGTTTCTGTTTTCTCGTATCTTCAAAAGTGTGTATGCCACAGATTTTCGTCCTTTGTGTGGGCGCAAAAGGGCGGGGTGAAATTTTAAAACATACTTGTAGTAGTGTGATAACACAGGAGACTGGATACAAAACTTGATTGCTCTAGCTTTAATAGTCGCCGAGATATAGGCGCTAATGAAGACGGACGGGCGGACAGACGGACGAACAGACAGGCATGGCTATATCGACTCGACTGTTGATGTTGATCAAGAATATATATACTTTATGGGGTCGGAAACGCTTCCTTCTGGGCGTTACACACATCCGTTATCACTACAAATCTAATATACCCCTATACTCTTCGAGTACCGGGTATAAAAAGACGAATATGTAGATGTCAAAGGTAGAGAAGACAGATGTACAAAAAAAAATTTAAGCCAAAATGGAAATAGATAACATTTAATATATACAAATTTGCAGAATGGTGCGACTTCATTTTTTGAACTTTTTTTTAAATCATAAGATCATATGCATATATTCTGACTGAGTACTGGGTATAAAAAAGAGCCGCTGCCTTTGCTCCGGCTCACAACGTTCCCCCTCGTTTTCGGTTGTTCTCGCAATCAGAGCGTAAGCAAAACAAACGGTCAGCAGTTATTTGCGAGCTATGCAAAAATAAGAACACTTCTTTCACCAGCTTCACTTGGCTAGCATAAGGAGAGACGCAGATAGAAAAAGAGAATAGTTAAATTATCACTTATAACTACCGACGACTGGGCGAATGCGGGATCGCTGACCCCCTCGGGGTGCTCCTCGGTGCTCCGTCTCTAGAGGACTAGCAGCGGTCCACAAAAAAAAATCTGTTTTTTTTTATTTTCGTCTAATTTACACCGACTGACGACCGTGTGTCACCCGAGCCTTCTCTATAACTGCGGAGTCGATCTTTTTCCCCCTCTTGCTTGGCTTCTCTGACTGTGCGCTGGGATTTTTCCTCGAAGCAGTAGTTTGATGGGGAACAGAACTCGCTCGCTGAGAGCGTCCACTCTAACGCGAAGGGAAATTGACTGCTGCAGCTTTCGTCTCAGGTCAACGGCCCCGGCACCATATGGGATTATAAAAGGGCCAAGGAGCCGGTGCTTCTGGGCCGGTACTAACCGCCAATCTGCAAAAAAAAAAAAAAATTCCCAAATAACGAAAACGCCCTTGCACAAGCACATGCGCCTGCAGACAGGAACAGCGCAGAAAACTTACCAACTGAAATTGGTACTCACACTTCATAACAAATTCGGCATATACTTATGTACAATGAATATGCTTATGTACGTATGAATCCACATACAGGTTACTTTTAAAATTAGAGATATTGATTAATTTTTTTTTCCGTTTCATTTGAAACATCCATCCCCACAAACAGTCTGAACAGAAAAAGAACGATGCTTGATCGGCACAAAGCCTGAGAACCCTCATTCCCACATCGTGATCGACGATCCTCCAATTTCGAAAAGCCGCCATCAGGGCTCTAAAGCGTCCCACTCAAAACTCTTTTCTTCGTTTTTCTTTTTCTTGACCTTCAACGAACATTTGAGTGGCATCTACCCTGAGAAAAAAATGTCCCTCCTTGGTACTTTTTCCTCCTATTGTGCCCTCTGTGCCTACCATACACTATGTCTCTTCCGTCCGCTCCAACTACTAGCGCCACAATACAGCTACATAAATCCAACTACCTTCAGGAACAAACCATTTCAAATATTTGAGAGTATTGTATATTCAATTGTAGCTACTGTAACCGCTCTCGTTTTCACTTATTCCTCTTTTGGCGCTTATCTGGCACACTGGTCTGATACCAATTTTTTTTGAAGTAAAAATTAAGTAAATTTTAAAATGGAATTCTCCGTTGTCTGCGACAAAAAAACCTGCAAGAAGCAGATCACCCATGACCAGCCGAGTATCCCCTGCTGGCTCTGCGATAGCGTCGTGCACGCTAAATGCGCAGATCCAGCAGGAACTGGAATTTCTGTGTGTAAGACTGATTCTTCCCGCTTTCTCAATTTTCATAACTTGTTCGTATATTCCACCGTCTTCGGATATCGCAATTTACGAGCAGCATTTGTCCGCCTTAACCGCTATTTCTTCCTCGCTATCTGACAAAGATCACATGATAGTTCTTGGTGACTTCAACTTACCAGGAATTGTTTGGTCTTCGGCAAATGAGTCTAATAGTCTGGTGCCCATGGCACGTCATGACTTTGTTGACGGCTTGATTGACCTGTCTCTGTCTCAAGTTAACCATGTTAAAAATTCCTTGGGTCGATTTCTTGATCTGTGCTTTGTAACGGATCCGACCTTAGCGTTGTTAACTCGAGTCCCCCCGCTCACTATACCTGAAGATGCCTACCATCCTACTTTCGAAGTGTCGTTCGACCTCGGACGAACTGTATTGGATCGGTCGGGTAGACCACCCCAAAGTGTCCGCTGCTTCCGGAAAGCCGAGTTCACGAAGCTTAATAACCTCATTAGGGATTTTGATTGGTCCGCTTTACGACGTTACGACAGGCACAAACATTTTCTATGATGCACTGGACTCACTTTTTGTCTCTTGTGTCCCACTTTCCTGTCCGAGTTATGGTGACTTCGGGTGTACCACAGGGCAGCCATCTAGGCTCCTTACTCTTTACACTCTTTATAAGTATGCCTTCTGTATTAACATACTCTCGAGTACTTATGTATGCGGATGATGTTAAGCTCTGTGTCCAGTATAAGGACATTTCTTTTCAATCCAGGTTGCAATCCGATCTCGATAGATTTCAGTCTTGGTGTTGTGCAAATTTATTAAACCTTAATGTTTCAAAATGTAAAGTAATGACTTTCCATCGCTCCAGCGCCTTTCTGGTTCCTTACACCCTTTGTGGTGGTTCTCTTGAGAGAATTACCCGGGTTGATGATCTTGGTGTTCTACTAGATCCCAAGTTAAGGTTTTCAGAACACATTTCTACCATGGTGAACAAGGCCATGGGCGTGCTTGGGTTTATAAAGAGGTGGTCAAAGGAATTTGACGACCCCTATATAACAAAGACTCTCTACACCTCTCTGGTTCGTCCGATTTTAGAATACGGCTGATGTGTATGGTGCCCTCAGTACAACGTACACCAGGACCGTATAGAATCAGTTCAGAAAAACTTTTTACTTTTTGCTCTTCGAGGTCTCGGCTGGGATGCAGGTGTGAGACTACCGTCCTACTCTAATAGATTGCTCCTAATAAACCTTCCAACCTTAGCTAATCGTAGGAAAATGCTTGGAGTGATTTTTGTGCACAACTTGATCAAGGGTGACATAGATAGCCCTGACCTGTTGAGCCGCATAAACTTCACGATTCCTATTAGAAGCACTAGGAACTACACACCCTTGTTTCTTCCGCTTTGTAGGTCGAATTACTCCCTGCATGAACCATTTAGGGTCCTATGCTCGGATTATAATTCCCTCTATCATATTGTATCTACCACTAACTCCCTTCCTAGTCTTAAATTACAGATACTCTTATATCTTTCCCGTAACTAGTAATTACTTCGCTTCTTTAGTTAGATTTGTTCTACTTTTCCTCGAACACTAGTCTAACACCTATCCTTCCTGCATGTCCGTGATCGGTTCGGTAAACGAGTCGCGCGTTATGCGGCAGCGCCCCTCGGTCGGTGGGCTGCGTTCTTGCCTGGGATCCGCGCGTAACAGCCATCGGCTGGTGTCGCTTGGGCCACTTGATGGTGCAGTCATTGCACATCAACGTCCTAAAGAAAAAAGAAGTGGATTTGAGTTGTTATACAAGATTAATTTCCGATAGTCGCAAAGAAAATAAAATACTATAAGTGGCAACTCTGTCAGCTGTTTACTAAACGCTATTTAATCAGAATGTAAGTAATTCATAAAAGTGTAAGAAATTCGCTATAAAATAGTAATTCAATACTATTATTGTCTCAGTTGTTTGTAGGGGAAAGCATATCCAGTCAAGACGAGATCTTGGTATTGTTCCTGAGAGACAGCACGGGCATAGCCAGGGGCTTTCTTAAAGGGGACCGGGCAAAACCATTTGGGAAATTAATCACTAGTGATAATAAAAAAAAATAACAAATTTCTATTCCTACGAAATTCCGAAATTGTAATGGTAAAAATGTATATGTGGTCAAACGGTTATAACTAAGCCGTTTATTTTTATAAGCGATACCTTAAACGACGCCTAATTAATGTGTCTATCTAAAACCAAAAATCAAGGCATTCAAAAAATTTTTTTTCGACTTTTCCTGAGCTTTCAAAGTCAAAATTTCGGGGAAAAATATCGAAAAAAAGTATGAAATTTCAATTTGGAAGCTTAATATCTTCCAGACGTTAAGTTGCAGCTACAAAGTGTCTGAGTCGGATTTATACATAGCTGAATTTGTCAGCTTTTTTTAACTGCAAAGTTCAATACAACCAGTTGTAGGAAACTTAAGTTATGTAAAAAATAGAAGCACTACCTATGACAAAAAACACCAAATTTTTTAAAAATTCTTTAAAAAAAAACTACTCCATGAAAAAAAAAAAACATTCCTTAAAAAATTTTAAACATCCAAATGTATCAGAAAAAGTCATTTTTGGCGACAGCGGAAAAGTCGTGTTGACTAGTGTTATTACTGAAGTAAAAGTTAAAGATGGAGGCAAAATCTGTGCGCAAAACCATCAACAGATATGCAAATTTTCAACGTGAGGAGAAGGTTGCTTTAATAAAAGCAGTTGAAGCAAGACCATGTCTAAGGCGGCACCCACAAAAACAAGCATTTTGATCATTTTCACATTTTGGCGCCTTTGTCTGCAATGTACTTCTGCTCCCAATTTTTTGGCAACAATATATGCCGCCACCAACAGATTTACTTCATCCTCAGAGTTAATTTTTGCCTTTTTTTTTAATTTCAGTTGAATATTAAAATTTGCTGTTTTAAGCTGGGTATCCAGCACCGCAGAAACTAAAAATTACTGCCAAACTTCATATAAAAAAAACGGGGCCAGTAATTTTTCGTTTGTGTTTTCCTGGAGTCAGTATCCAGCAACGTAAACGGGATCCACGAATTTTTATCGATAGTATCGATATTCACACGAATGTGGACTGTGAGAAAAGCTGATAGGGGTGCCAGTAAAATATATGTGCCTATTTTTACTAGAGTACAAGTGAGAGGTGGGGGCAAAATCTGTGCGCAAAACCAAAAAGAGATATGCAAATTTTTAAAGTGAGGAGAAGATTGCTTTAATAAAAGCAGTTGAGGCAAGACCATGTCTTTGGCGGATCACGGAAAACAAGCATTTTGATCATTTTGATATTTTGGCGCCTCCGACTGTGCTGTACTTCTTCTTACAACAATATGTGCCACTACCAACACAATCACTTCATCGTCAGAATTACTTTTCTTCCTTTTTCTTAATTTTAGTTTAATTTTCAAAATTGGCGATGTTTATAAAACACAGCTGATTCATGAGAGTGGCAAATCACTTTTTAGGTTCTTGGTCACACTACATTAGTTGAGTTCCACACATCCGAAATAAAGAGCAGATTCGTTTCAGTAAAATTTCGCGGTGCTGGATACAGGCCTTGAATATTACAATTTGCTGTTTACAAAATACAGCGTTTTAGGTTCTTGGATACAAGCCTTAATAATAAATAAAATATATATTTTTCACTAAATCACTGCAGTTTCGCTTCCAACTCTTTTCGCACATTTGTAACAATTTAATGTAATTGCAATGCAAAGCAAACAAAGCAAGAGATCTCTGCCGACAAAATAACGAAAAGAAACAAATTCTCTTCTACTGCTCACGATGAACAGAGCCGTTATATTAACTGAAAGAAAATAAAGGGTTCGGTCGGGCATCAACGCATAGATGACATTGTCCATGACATTCGTAATCGCTCACGGCTGGTACTGCAGGGTATGTACATGTTCGTATGTATATACATCAGGGGTCGGCACGCAATACACTCACATGTTTTGTGCGCTTGTGTGCGCAGACAAGAGACACGAAGCAACACGAAGGCAAAACGTTTCTTGCTTTGCACTGAAAGAAATGAATCCAGATAAGGAGAAATGTTTTACGCCAAACAAAAGAAAAAATAACAAGGGGAAAAAATCGTAGTAATAAAAAAAAAAAAAAACAGCATCATAAACAACTAAAAACAAGAAAAAAAAAACATTGCGCCCCGCCATCCATATTTTCTAAAAAGATAAAATCATGTTCCCACATTATATTGAACATTTTTGTCAGTGTACAATTTAATTTGCGCAGCGTGGTCTTCACCATTTGACTTCTGAACGCAAACTGATTCATCTCTGTTCTCGCAACGCTGACGAACAGAATACCGAAGCAGCATGTGCATAGGCCCGAAGACACACGACTCCATTTTCTCTGCCGCCGCGGGACCCGAGCAGTAAGGCCGACGGTACTCGAAGTTTTTACGCTATGCGTGTGCCGACTGCGCTGCCCCGCGGCCTTTTTGCTATGCACATGGGATAGGACGCTGCCGACCCCTGATATACATGCATACATTTAAAGTTGCCGCTCAAATAGGCTCCCGATTGAAGATCGGTACCCAGGAAGGACTATGGAAGGCCATTACACCTGTAATGGGGTCAAAAATTAATCTGACCTTTGAGTCGACTTGATATGACTTAATTTAAATAATTTTAAATAAATATGTATTTATGCATGTATATACATATCTACAGGTACATACCCTACAGTACCAGCCGTGAGCGAATAAAATCTATAGATATGGAGAATTTGGAAGTGCTCAGCATATTTTTAAGCGAGGGGGAACGTTGTGAGCCACGTCAAAGGTACTAAATCAATATATGTATGTACATATATGAGCTTAAGATTCATGTTATTTATTATATGAATTAACAAACAAATTAAGTTTAAGCCAAAAAAAAAAAAAAAATTTAATAAAATGTTGTCGAACCCTATGGGAGATTTTATATACTAGATGTTATCTGTTTCCAATGTTTGTTTATATACGATTTTTACATCTGCTTCTGCATTTCTCCATGTACATGTATAACTACATATACGAGACGTGGAAGTGTGTGCGAGAGAGAGAGAGAGAGAGAGCGAATGAGTTAGCGCTTCGCAGGCGTTGCGTAGCGACTGAAATTTAATTGGTTCCTTCTGGCCATAATAATAATCTGACCTAATCCAGATTCTGCAATCTGGTAGGTATGGTCATTTCCTATGATTCTGCATTTTTAACTTTCCCGTATCTTAGAATTTATGGATTCCACAGATTTTCTTCTTTTGTGGTGGCGGAAGAGGCCGTGGCAAAATTTTAAAATACTCTTGAATTGAATTGATATCACAGAAGCTTGGATAGAAAGATTGGTTGCTCTAGTTCTTATAGTCTTTTGAGAACGGGGCGTCAAAAAAGACAAACAAGCAAAGTAGACGGGGTGGCGTGTGAGAGAGAGCGAAATGGAACTATGCCTTTCGAAATGGTTTTCTTTATTGTGGCTATATTAATGATTTGATCTGATTTAATACTCTGATTGAAATGGTCATTCTTTATGATTCTGCGTTTTTAGTTTCTAGTACTATTAAAATTCTGCATGCAGATTTTCACTCTTTGTGTGGGCGGGGTGAAATTTTGAAATAAACTTTTAACAGTGTGATAGTACTGGAGCTTGGAAACAAAATTTTTTTGCTCCAGCTGTTATAGTCTCTGAGACCTAGGCGCTAATGAAGACGGACAGACGGACGGACGGACATGGCTATATGGACTCGGGTATTGATGCTGATCAAGAACATAACTACTTTATGGGGTCGGAAACGCTTCGTTCTGAGTGTTACACACATCCGCTATCACCACAAATCGAATATACCTTATACTCTTCGAGTACCGGGTATAACAATAAACTTATGAATATAACAAACTATGCTTATACAAAATCCTACAGTCGCAATATTTTGAGCTTTTTCTTGTTTCATTTTGCATTTCGATCGCCTATCATCTGTAAGCTATCTAAAATTGATCCTAGTCAAAATCAATACTAACTGGTTGAGCAGGTAAAGACGGTGAGCATAACAAGGATCGGACGATTCAATCGAAACCATACGTTGACGTTAAAAATATACATTTTTCGACTGTTGGTAAAGATAGTATAGATGCCAACCACATAGCCCTCATTGTCCGAGCACGAACGGAAACGCTGCCTTTTAACGCGTCGCCGCACAGAAGTATCGCTGCAACAGAATACACGCTGTGCAATAGGCAGGATACTTTGTACATTTTGGCGACATTCCCTATCCTAAAGGTGTTTTGAACATAATATTACGGAAGTGCAACGCTAACAGCCCAGGACTTAACTAACCTGCTCAACGGAATGGGCTGGAGCGAGCTCGCACTTTTCGTCAGGGAAATGTTGCATTACAGAGAGGACATTTTGAGGGAGCGGTTTTAGAGACGACAACAGTAGGCAATATCGCAAAAGCAGAAACAGGGCGAACGGCATCCATGCCACGTCTGATGTCGATGTCGAAGAAAATACCCATCACTTTAGAATTGATTGGAGACTATTATTTTATTTTGACGCTTGCCTAAAAATAAAAAAAGAATTGTATATATTGTATATCCTTTATATTCTAAATTTGTTTAATGTACTATAAACGAATATAATGAACAAATGTAAATATGTACAAATGCAAAATGTATATCAGATATGAAATCAAATTTTATTAATTGTCTATAGGGTATATTCGTATAGGGTATTCGTCGCGTCAATAAGCAACACTCAGCAAATAAATTTGTGGCTCAAGAAATCTGTGTCTCGAAGTTTGGGCAGCTCTGCACACGTACACACACATATGAAGCGTACTTGCAGGTTCTGTCTTTGGATGGACATTCGCATCAGAAAACGAGGGATGATTGTGCAAGTATGACACTAAAATCTGAATGGACCCATTTATTACCCATTTATATGTCAATTTATATATTCAAGGATGATATATATATTTTTTTTAGAGCATACTACTTACTTACTACTTTAACGTCCATCCACACTACTGCAAACACGCAAAGTACGTGAGAATGAAACAAGGAAAAAAGAACAGATACAGAAAAGGCAGGCTGAAAATGAGAAAAGCGAACAGTCATGGGTCGTGGTCTTCAGGCACCAGGATGACCGCCCTTTCGGCCAGATTGGCCTCTCCTCTGCTCCACTGGGCTAGTCTGCTGCTGCAGGCTGAGAAGGTAGTCCCTGGACCACTTGCGCCAAAAGTGCAGTTTGAGCCCCAAAAACTGTTCCCACCGCTTGAAGTATGCGGGTGCGAGCTTGATGTTGGGCTCTTCGGGCGTTTCTCTTCGCACCAGCCTGTGTTTGGCAGCCCTTACTGCTGCTTCCCACAGCCGCCGAAGTATGGTGCCCTCGGAGGGAAAAACTTCCATCGCACATTCCTCTCCGCTGCGTACTTCTGCAGTTCCTCCTTGCTGTGGAGAACCGCCGCTTGTAACTTCTTCAGCACCTTGGTCGCTCCCACGAAATTTGTCGCGTTGTCGCTATAAGCCGTCTCCGGCAGCCCTCGTTTCCCAACAAACCTTTTAAAGACATTTAAAAATGCGTTAGTCGAAAGGTCTGAGACAAGCTCTGAATGGACTGCTTTTGAGGCGAAACAAGCAAAAACGGTAACGTACATTTTAACGGGTGGTCTACCTCTAATTTTATAGAAATTTACACCAGATACTCTGAATGGACTGCCTTTGAGGCGAAACAACCAAAAACGGTCACGTACATTTTAACGGGTGGTCTACCTCTAATTTTATAGAAATTTACAACAGATACTCTGAATGGCCGACATTCACGAATGTGCTTCTGATGCTATCTCGAATTGAAGCCATCAATCCTTTTCTGCCATTAAAAAACTTGGTCCATTGAACCACAAGGAGGTTAAAATTTCGTTAATAATGGTTCCACTTGAAACCAAGTCTGCTGGATTAGCATCCGTTGGAACGTGACGCCACACGACTCCAGTTGACAATTCTTGGGCTTCTGCAACTCGATTCGCGACAAATGTCCCCAAAGTACCCGAATCACGCACCAACCAATATAATGTGACCTGCGAATCTGACCAGAAATTTACGCTTTCTATCGTGAATTTGGTCATTGTGCTCGACACTTGTTGCCAGAGTTTGGACAGCAATAGTGCTGCACAAAGCTCTAACTCTTTACGCTCAGCGGAGCTACCCTCGACTTTGCCGTGAGCAATGAAACGCGAACGTTTTCGTCGTTGCATGTTCGTACGTATATGCAACAACCGTAGGCGTGACTGGATGCGTCAGCAAAGCCGTGAATTTGAACTCCTTGGTACAACGTCAAACACACGTAACGAGGGATTGAAATTTTGTGCAAATCCCGCAAGGTAGTGGTGAACTTATTCCATGCAGTGTGTAGACTCATAGAAATAGCCTCTTCCCAATCTACCTTTAGCTTCCATAAGTCCTGCAACAATATTTTTTCCTTAGTGACAATTGAACACAACAAACCAAGAGGGTCAAACAAACGAGAGGCTATTGACAAGATATTCCGTTTTGTTGGTTTCAGGAAGGCAAAGCCTTCGAAGTCAAGATGGTATGGTATGGTCCTCTTAAGGTGCTCAGCGCATTCCAAGCGTCTTAAGTGAGCTTTTCTCATCAATCTTGTTGCTGATTTCCTCATTTTTACCAGACCGAGTCAGGCAATTGGAAGCCCACTTGGCCAATGGAAACCCTCCTGAGTGCAATATATCACGAACCTGGCTGCAAATTGTGTCCAGTTTTTTTAAACTGTCTGCACCTGCCAGCATGTCGTCGGCATAAAAACAATTACGAATCACTTCCGCACCAATGGGATTTGACTGTGCGAATATATTTGCCAATTCGAACAAGCAACGTACAGCCACAAAGGGGGCTGACGCTGTACCATATGTAACAGTATTCAACCTGTATGCCTGTATTTTTTGTGAAGTGTTTTCTCTCCACAAGACAAGTTGGAAGTCTCTGTCTTCCTCAGAAACATTTATTTGCCTATAAATTTTCGAAATGTCGAAAGCTACGGCATATTTGTTCAACCGAAAGTTGACCAATGTTGAATACTACTCTCTCTGAATAGTTGGCCCCACCATTAGTATTTCATTCAGCGAAACTGCTGTTGATGTTTTGCTGTAAGCATCGACACAAACACGAAGTTTGATTGAGGTACTCTCAGGTCTAAGAACGCATTAATGAGGAATGTAGTAATGCTGTTTTAGAGAAGCAGACTTCAGAATAGACATATGCCCCAAATCCAAATACTTTTCCATGAAGTCATGATACATATTTATAAGAGTGTCATCCCTTGACAGTTTGCGCTCAAGTTGCAAGAAACGCCTTTCAGCAGTTTGAAAGGATAGGCCAAGAACTTTAGGGTCGGTCTTAAAAGGAAGTTTAACTTGGAAGCGACCGAAAGACAACCGTTGTACAGTTTTTGTAAAGTAAAAACTCACAGGCCTGTTGTTCAGCTGTGTGGCGAACAGCTTTCGACTCAAATTGGACATTGACCTAATTCCCAGAAACGGTTTACTAACGAGTCGAGAGAACAGCTATACACTTGAGCTACCGAACTCTAACTACACTGTTGCCAAGGTGCCTGTCCAGTAAATTTGCTCGCAACAATCCAACCGAGCAATGTTTTTTTTTCATAATGGGCAGCTCAGAATGCAATTTTATTTGCCCGACGCACAATAACCCATAAAACACTTCAGCTCCCAAAAAAACATCCACCTTAGCTGGATTATAGAATTCGGGATCTGCCAACTGAATATTTTTTGGGATTTTCCAGCTCGATGTGGACAGTGGTTGCCCAGGCTGAGATGTGGAGATTGATTTTAGTACCCAACACTCAGCGGAAAACGTGTGAGAATTTAAACGAGATTGAATCGATGCACAAACCTTATTTTTACTATCGGTGGTTGCACCATCTACCATTGCGATAGCCAGGGAAGTTGGCTCACGCTTAAGCCGAAGCCTCTGTGCCAGGCTCTCAGAAATCAAATTTATTGTGAGCTACTATCGAGCACTACTATTGCTGGATGCACCTGTCCGAATCTATCTTTAATTTTTACGATCGCGGTAGCCAGAACGACTTGAGCACGTGATCTACATATGCCTCCGACGTTGAGGCTTGAAGTGCCGCTGCTTCACCTTGCACTGATGCATTGTACTTTTGAAGCAGGGAATGGTGAGGCTTCAAACACACTCGACACTTCGCCGCTTTGCAACTCGATACTGTATCCGTGGTCCCGTGGTCAAACAATGGAGACACAGTTTTTGAGTTTTAGCATACTCAAAACGTTGCATGACGGATATGGCACTATACGACGCACAAGAATATATATCGTGGTCTGAAGACTTGCAATAGGTGCATGCAGACGACGACTTATGCTCTGCAGTAGCACAGGCAAAGGACGATTTACGTCCATCACCATATGAATAATAATTGCATTCGTAATATCTCTGTCGTCACCTCAAGATGACAGCGACGCATATATCACAGACACCGTGTCTTTCAACGACCTTAAACTCGATGCAGATGGCTTGGCAAATCAAATAACTGAACAACAGTATCGAAGAATATTAGACATTTATTGTCATAAACTCACTTCAGACTGGCAAGGGTTTAGGTTTAATTACAGTCTGTCATTTGATACGGCTTAACTATACCCAATGCTTCGTCTGATTCTAAAAGACTTTGAAACAAGCACATGCAATTTTTGTACTCTTAATGTTTGCCACTGAATTTCGGCAGATGCATTTTCTGCAACTGCGATTGCTGGCTCGAATTCATGTTGCATATGTGTGCCGAACCTTGGATTCATAGAGCAGTCATGCTGCATATGTGTGTCGGATCTTGGTTTTATTGAATTCATGAACAATGCTTTCATTGGTCCTGAACCCTCTACTTTCATTGGTTGGACTCAAAATGTCCAACATTGCCTGTAGATTCATGGCCTTATCAATATAAGCCTCTAAAGGTTCTAATCGACAAGCTAATTCTGTTTTGTCAGATGATATTTGTTTCATCGTAAAGGCGTTTGCACGAGAGCAATGTTAGCACTGACCTTGTCAAACCTTTGTTGACTTAATGCCAGCTTGGTATTAGTCTTAGGTACTGTTGGCTTTTCAGCTGTTGGCCGTTCAACTGTTGGCCTTTCCAATTATGCTTATCGGACTCAGACATAATTAAGCTGAGAACAAACTGACCTCAAAAACGCACCCAAAAGATTGACTATACATAGGTACATAGGTACGTACCGAAAACGCCAATGTTAAGCTAGTGAGCTTTTTCACTAACTGTTGAGATTTATAAAAGGTTAGTGGGCAATAATTGGAAGCAATAAGGTTGCAATAATTAACATCGAGATGTGCATTTACTTTAGACCGCACCACTTGCTATAATTTATGATGGTATATGCTGCTTGACCCGACAGCCAAGCTTGTCAAACACACACACGCCCTGGCGCAATATGTGAACGAACAAACGAATGCCGTCCAAACGACCGAAAATAATGTCAAGAGTTTGCTGCAGCCACTTTGTGGGCAACAGCGGTAGAATGCGGGGGTTCAAAAGAGCACGAGAGAGGGTTTGGCGCGATCGCACGCACAGGACGAATGTATTACAGACGATCAAACCAAGCCTGACCCGTATGCAAAACGGGGAAGAAAATAACAAGCGAGAAATTTGGCGCGAGCGCACGCACAAACAAACTAATGTAATTAACCGATGCAAGCACAGAGCGAAGAAAGGTTAACGAACGCACAAACAAGCAGCTGTTGGTTACCAAGAACCTGCAAGAATATGTACATATGTCGGTACGTATGTACGTATGTATATTTGTACGTAGCGGTTATGTTGAAAGAGGAAACCGAAAAGACACTGCAACACTTTGCAATTGCACAAACATACGAACAATATAAAATTTAATAAATAGACCACCGTTTGTACTTTTATGTTTTGATATATATGTATGTTGCTTTCTGTTTGTTTATCATCAAATATATGTTGCCGTTCTGTTTATGTAATTGAACGAGAGTTAATTGAATCAGCCACTGGATGAAGTGTACTCTGAATTTTTGTCGAATAAGCAGTTTTCGTCATCTGTGGAACCGCGAACGGCACGACCAATCAACAAAAAGTGAACAAAAAGAACGGGTTATAAAATATCAGCATCGAGTGCGGAGACACCGCTTGCTTAAAATGTGCACTGAGAACAAAAAATAACGAGATACAAAATATCAACATTGAGTGTGGAGAAAAAGCCCATTCAAAAGAAAAAAATTCTAAAAAAAAGAGCGCGGAGACAACGCCCGCTTCAAGATTAGACAATCGCAAACCCCGCCCGCGGCAGATCTACAAAGAGATCGCTGCACTTAGAAGCTCATAGCCCTGAGTAAAAACAAAGTCAATTAATCAACCCAAAAAATTGTTACACCAAAGCGGATGGCTTTGGGCAGCGGCGAAGATAGACTGGAAAGAGCTACGGAACCACATCTACAGGGGATAGATCAACAAAAAAGAATAACATGTAAGTGAAACCCTCTTTCAACAATCGCCAAATTAAAGTAAAGTAAAAACGTATTAATTAAAGTAAAGAAACGAGGGGGAACGTTGTGAGCCGCGGCAAAGGCCGCGGCTCTACCTTATACCCGGTACTTAGTCAGTATACACATACACATACACATATACACATATATGAGCAATGTTCGCAAAAGGGACAAATTAAATTTTGGGCAAAAAATAATATTTCAAAAAAATGAAGTCAAATCATTTTTTGGAATATTATACATGTTTTCAATTTTGTTTGCATATGCTTTTTACAACTGCTTCTAAATTTCTACATGACATGTATAACTACATATGTATTTGAGACGTACAAGTGTTTGCGACAGAGAGAGAGGGAATGAGTCAGCGCTTGGCAGGCGTTGCGTAGCCACTGAAATTTAATTTGTTTCTTCTGGCCATAGTATTGATCCGACCTGATCCATATTCGGCAATCTGGTAGATATGGTAATTTTCCATGATTCTGCGTTTTTGGTTTTCATTTATCTTAAAAATTGTGGATTTCACAGATTTTCGTTCTTTGTGGGGGCGGAAAGGGGCGTGGCAAAATTTTGAAATACACTTGTGCTGGTTTGGTATCACAGGAGCTTGGATGGAAAGTTTGGTTGCTCTAGCTCTTATAGTCTCTGAGATCTAGGCGCTCATTTAAACGAATAAGCAAAGCGGACAGGGTGGCGTGTGAGAGAGAGCGAGAGGGAACGATGACTTTCGAAATGGTTTTCTTCATTGTAGCTATAATAATGATCCGATCTAATCCAGATTCAACACCCTGATAGAAATGGTCATCATCTATGATTCTGCGTTTTTAGTTTTCTCGTATCTTCAAAATTGTGTACGCCACAGACTTTCGTCCTTTGTGCGGGCGGAAAGGAGCGGGGCGAAATTTTGCAACACATTTAGAGTAGTGTGATAACACAGGAGACTGGATACAAAACTTGGTTGCTCTAGCTTAAATGGTCTCTGAGATAGAGGCGCAAATTAAGACGGAAAGACGGACGGACAGACGGACGGACGGACGGACGGACGGACGGACAGACAGACATGGCTATATCGACTCGGCTATTGATGCTGATCAAGAATATATATTCTTTATGGGGTCGGAAACGCTTCCTTCTGGGCGTTACACACAACCGTTATCCCCACAAATCTAATATACCCTTAAACTCTTCGAGTACCGGGTATAAAAACAAAAAGAATAAAAAGATAAGAACCGAACAAATAAAACGTTCATATACCAAACATTCAAGCATCAATATTTCTCAGAATATTTTAAGTGTAAGTAGGAAACATAACACCGCGCCACAAATACATCGTTGGGGGCGGAGAACAAAAATCTGACTCTTAAAATAAACAAACAATAACAGCGGCCCGGCGCAGCTGAAACAAACCTACGACAAAAGAAAGACAGAAAGAAACGGTAGGGGACAACTGAAAGGAATTTGTATATGCCCATTTAAACAACATCAACGAGTTGAAGAACTCAGTTTAGACTTTCAAATTGGATCAGAGAAAATAGTAGAAATAATGAATGCGGAACAGATCGAAGCCGCTGACTCACTTTTATCATCATTCAACTCAGTGTTGAACTTTGAGGCAATCATCAATCGCCTCGATTTCACGTATGCGGACAAGCGTCCACTGCACCTGCTAAAAAAAGAGATTTTTCCGGCAGGGTGGCATGCCCATCACTCAATTCTATGAAGAGGTTGAGAAGAAACTCACCCTCCTCACAAACAAAACAAAAAACAAAATAAAATTATCGGGCACCAACAGGGTGCGTTCAAGAGGACGGCTGGATCCCAGAGGCTCTCCGACCAGCGCAGACAGCGGGTTAATCAGATCCAACGGTTGCAGATCCAACTGAAATGCTGCCCTTTAATACGGTAATAGTAGCCACAATTATGATCGAGGATGAGGAGCCGATCTACTCAAAGATGTACCCTTTTCCTGTAGGGGCCATTGACTTCGTCAATGACAAAGTGAAAGACCTTTTGAGGAACAAGATCATTCGGCCATCCAGGTCTCCGTACAACAACCCCATATGGGTTGTCGGAAAAAAAGGCACTGAAAGTTCGGGTTGAAGCCAGAAACGGCTAGTCATAGACTTCCGCAAGCTTAACTCAAAGACCATACCAGACAAGTACCCGATGCCTTGTATCTCCATGATACTTTCTAATCTGGGGAAGGCAAGATACTTCACTATACTTCATTTTCGGTAAACGGAGGTAAATATGAATTTTGCCGGTTGCCATTTGGCCTCAGGAATCCATCCAGCATTTTTCAACGGGCCATTGACGACGTATTGCGGGAATATATCGGCAAGATATGTTACGTGTACGTTGATGATGTCATCGTGTTTTCAATTAGTGAGTCGGATCATGTCAGAGACATTGACACCGTGCTCAGCAGCTTGAGGGTGTCAAAGGAGAAGTCCCAATTCTTCAAGAGACAAGTGGAATTCCTTGGTTTTGTGGTATCAACTGAGGGCACAAGAACAAGCCCCGATAAAGTCAAGGCCATTCAGGAGTTTAGACAACCCTCCACCCTGTTTGCGTTAAGATCATTCTTGGGTCTTGCCAGCTACTACAGGTGCTTCATAAAGGAATTCGCTCAGATAGCTAGGCCTTAACCGACCATTCGACCTAAACACTGATGCCTCAGCCAGTGGCATCGGGGCGGTGATGTCGCAAGGCAATAGACCCATAACCATGATTTCTAGGACTCTGAAGAACAGGGAGCTAAACTATGCGACCAATGACAGGGAACTGCTGGCCATAGTTTGGGCCCTTCGTCACTATCTATGTGGGAAAGTGGCATTAACATCTCCACAGACCATCAGCAATTGATATTCGCAGTCTCGGCTAGAAATCCCAATTCCAAAATAAAACGTTGGAAAGCGAGAATTGATGTGTGGCGAGAGATTTTTATACAAACCAGGCAGGGACAACCATGTAGCGGATGCGCTGTCGAGGTAAGATATTAATGCCTTAGAGAGCCAGAGTCGATCCGACGCAGCTACAATTCACAGTGAAGCCTCGCTTACTTACATATGTATGTAATTGAGGCCACAGACAAACCAGTGAACTGCTTCAGGAATCAAATAATCCTGGAAGAGTCAGACACCCCTCGAAGTAGCTCCCCATTCTCTTCGCTGAAAAAAACCCGTCACAAAATTGATATCGTCAGTCGGGACACACTTCTTGCATCCATCAAAAAGGTGGTAAAGGTGGGGTCGTTAACGCCATCTATTGCACTCTACCAATATTGGCGTTCGTGCAGAATGACCTTGTAAAGGCTTTTCCGGACACAAAATTTCGGTATTGTAAGACCCTACTGACAGACATTACAAACTATGTGGAACGAAGAGAGATGGTAACCACCGAACACAATCTGGCACACAGGGCATTCCAGGAGAATTTAAAGCAGGTGCTGCGCGATTAATACTTTCCAAAAATGAAATAAATCGCAGCAGAAGTAGTATTTAATTGCAGGATATGCCAAAAAGCTAAGTATGACAGGCACCCTAGAAGGCAAGAACAAGGGGTGACGCCGATACCGGCAAGAGTAGGCGAGTTGATTCACATCGACATTTTCTCCACCGTAGGAAAACACTTCCTAACCGCTACTGAGAAATTTTCAAAGTTTGCAATAACTTAACAAATCGCTTTGCGCACAATAACTGACGTTAAAATACCAATTTTGCAACTTTTCTCAGCCATAAAGACCATCTATTTGTTGAAAATAATTGGTATTTCAATTGCAACACAAAGGTAAATGAGAATGTTTCAACGGGTGCCGAGCAGGCACCACCCATTTCACCACAAACAGATTATGAAGACGCTACTAGCGATGTGGATCAACAGGAAAACTGCCCTGACGAGAGCGGTGACGATGAGGTCACCCCATATACGGACCTGGAAGACCCCGTATTCTTCGCACAGGTGCGCCAGGCAGACCAAGCTTTCATAGGCAGTTTGATGTACTTGGCCGTTTGTACACGGCCTGATATTTTGCATTCCGTTTGCAAACTATCGCAGATGAATAAGAGGCCCACGGTCGAGCATGACACGGGAGCAAAGCATATCCTGCGATATTTGGCTGGAACAAAAGATCGGAAGCTGCGATACATCAAATCTGGAATAGTGGAGTGGGATACACTGATGCAGACTGGGGAGGCAACATACCAGATAGAAAGTCGTTCACTGGTTACATGTTCTTCCTGGCTGGTGCGGCATTTTCTTGGGAGTCGCATAAGCAAGCTACTGTGGCACTTAGCAGCACTGAGGCGGAATACATGGCGCTGGCGGCAGCTTCAAAAGAGGCTGTTTATCTAAGAAGGCTCATCAAAGAGATTGGCTGTTTTCCGAGCCATCGCCCATTATGCATATACGGCGATAATTTAAGTGCACAGCATTTGGCTAAGAACCACATGTACCACGCAAGAAGCAAGCATATCGACATAAGATATCATTTTATCAGGGAACTAGTAGATACAAATGATATTGTCTTAAAATATGTAGAAACAGCAAATATGATTGCAGATATTTGCACAAAGAATTTGAGTAAGCACAAACATGTAAAATTGTTAGACATGATGGGCTTGACATAAAATTGTATTAAGAGTAAATTTGTGTTGAGAAGAGGTGTTGAAAATAATTGGTATTTTAATTGCAAAACAAAGGTATTGTTTAAGTTGAACAATTTGGTAACACTTTTTAGTTTCGATAACGATCATGTTGGTATCAAGTTAAGTCTGTAAGAAAACCCCGAAGAATGAACATTATTTTCTATGTTAAATAAAATACACGCATATTATCCCAACAAAGATTATGGGCCCAGGCAGTTTAAAATATAAAAAGGTCGGTGTTGAGACAACGAGCTTTTTCGTTGACTATATATCAAGAATTTTCACAAAAGTTTGATTTCAAAAACGTTATAATTTATTGTATGTGATTTGTATATTGAGGGTGGCCGAAAATGCCAGAGCCTTTAACAATAGAGAGTTGTAATTAACGAGTTAACAAACTTGGGGAGGCAAGCGAGCAAGTCTCATGCCAAGTAATAGTTGGGACAAAAAAAGGTCTGTGCGCCAACTATATCAAGCGGTAACTGTCACTGATTTTAAGCAGACGCAGCTGCCGTCCACTTAGCTATGCCGTGAGGACGCATAGATGAGAAAAAGAGAGTGGTGAAGCATAGATAATAGATGATAAGTGAGAGCATGATGCTGACAGAGAGTAAGAGAGTGAAACAGTAAGAGCATGGAAAGTACAATACGAGTAAGAGAACAAAATAAGGGAATTACACTCGGGCCTCGCCCGAACATACTCCCCCCGTGGAAGGATCCAAGCCTTTCACCTCATCCCGTTGAGGCAAGAGACACAGTTTGGCAAGTGCCCTTCGGCTAACACCTGTAGCCATCCTGATCAAGGCGACGCGAGATACTCCATCAGCTCCTGGGATGAGTTCGAGGATTCTCGCTAGCGGCACTTCAGCGGAGGGTAGTTCTCGTCCTTAACAAGAACGACATCGTTGACATGAAGCTCAGGATTCCGGGTGCTCCACTTAGCTCGCTCCTGAAGACTGCTTAAATAAGAATGGCGCCATCGAGACCAAAAAATTTGGAAACAATGGCCTTGAGTTAATGATTGCGCTAATATTGCACGCAAGGGTGCGCAGTTCATCAAATCCAAGAAGCGAGGATCCAAGGGCACGCCGAAGATGATGTTTGGCTGCCTTGACTGAAGCCTCCCACAATCCTCCAAATTGAGGTAATCTAGGAGGAATGAAACGCCAATCGATGCAATCGTTGAGGCAAGCTTGATGTACGGCTTCTTGATGATTGTCGCTTAGGAATAAAGACTTGAGTTCTGACAGTTCGTTCCGAGCTCCAACAAAATTTGTGGCATTATCTGACCAAATACGAATCGGTTTTCCACGTGTGCAAATAAAACGGCGAAGAGCAGACAGGAACGCGGACGTTGTGAGATCCTTCACTAGCTCGATGTGAACCGCTTTAGTGGAGAAGCATATAAAAATGCTCATGTAGCATTTAATTGGGGGCCGATTTCGAATTTCTGATTTATACAGGAACGGGCCGCAGTAGTCCACGCCGGTAACTAGAAATGCCCGAGATTCGCTTACTCTGTCCACCGGAAGATCTGCCATTATTTGCTCTAGAGTTCGAGGCTTCACTCGAAAGCATCTGACACACTTCTGTATGACGTGAGCTACGGTCTTGCGACCACCAATTGGCCAGTAAGTTTGCCGAATGATGGCTAATAGTGACTGGGGTCCTGCGTGAAGATGCTTTTCGTGTAGGTGCCGTATCAAAGCAGAAGTGATGGAATGATTTCTGGGCAGTATTATGGGATGTCGTGCTTCAAAATCCAACGTGGAGTTTTTAAGGCGTCCTCCAACTCGAAGCAAACCGTACTTATCTAAAAATGGAGAAAGCGAAGCGATTGGGCTTGAAGCTTTGATGTCCTTTCGGGATTCCAGGGCTCTTATTTCATTCAACAGACGAGATTGCTGAGTAAGGCGAAGAAGAAGTTCGGTTCCCAAGCGCAAATCCTCCATAGTTATTTTAAACCTTTTTCGATGAATAAATTTGCATACATATGCAAAAATTCGCTGCATTTTGGGGAAGGAATTCACGAATTTCGATTCTTCCATCAAATATTTCGAAGCGAAGTTGGTAATTAGGATTGTTTTCCGTGCCTCCAAAACCGGCTCTGGAAGAGCAGGCGTACTTGGCCATTGATCTATACTGTCCGTCAAATATGGAGGCCCATGATTCCAAAGATGAGAATTGATAAGCTCAGCAGGTAGTGATCCTCGAGAAAGCATATCGGCAGGGTTGAGATCAGTTGGAACGTGCAGCCAAGACATTCCAGATGTGAGTTCCTGAATAACAGACAATCGATTAGCAACAAATACATTAAAGTTAGATGGCTGGTTTTTGATCCAGGCTAACACAACGGTAGAGTCACACCAACAGTAATACGAGCAATTGAAGTTCATTAAATAGACTTCATGCATAAGCTGAGCGAGTAGCGCTGCACCGCATAATGCCAACTTGGGTATTGTAATAGTCTTCAGTGGCGCTACACGAGATCTGGAACACAGAAGATTTGCCTTTACTCCATTGACGCCTTGCGAAACAGTGTAAATGCATGCTCCATATGCACTCATGCTGGCATCACAAAATCCATGTATTTCAAGATTGCTGCTTTGAAGGAATGATAGACGTGGGAAAGAGATTCGTTGCATAGAGTCAAACTGCTGAATAAAGTCGATCCAAGCTGTGCGCAAGGCGACTGGCAGACTTTCATCCCAATTCAGCTTTTCTTTCCACAACTGCTGCATAAGTATTTTTGCCCTTGTAATTACTGGCCCTATAAGTCCGAGTGGATCATAAAATCGTGCAATGGTGGACAATATAACTCTTTTAGTTGGTTTCGAAGGGACTTGATTGGGGCAAAAAGCAAACAATAGTTCATCCGAAGTGGGATTCCATGCCAAACCTAGCGTCTTGGTTACATCGCTGCCATCAGTGAATTTTAAAAATGTTTCCCTATCTTCACTGGGTATTTGATTTAGTAAAGATGCATCGTTGGAGCACCATTTCCTGATCTTGAAATTCCCTTTGGCTAAGAGTCCTGACACCTGGCGAATTATTTCAAGAACCTCATTTGTAGTGTCTCCCCCCGTTAGCAGATCATCCACGTAAAAATCCTGCAACACAACCTTAGATCCAATTGGATAAGAAGCACGCTCGTCGACTGCTAGTTGGTGCATGGAACGGACGGCTAGAAATGATGCTGGTTTCGTTCCATAGGTGACGGTATCTAGTTTAAATTCTCGAATCTCCTCATGGGGTGAATCGCGCCACAATATGCACTGCAGAAAACTATCCTGAGGCAAGACACGGACGCATCTATACATTTTACAAATGTCACCAGTCAAGGCTACAGGAAAGGTACGAAATCGGAGAAGAGTCGTTGCTAACTTCGGCTGAATAGTTGGGCCCGACATCAATATATCGTTTAGAAAATATCCTGTAGATGTACACGCGGATCCGTCGAAAACTACTCGGAGCTTTGTGATGGTTTTGTCCTCTCTTACTACGCAGTGATGAGGAAGAAAGAATTTGCATTGTTTTAGTGAGTCGCTCTTAACAGGGACATATGATTTAAATCGAGGTACTCCTTTATAAATTCGGCGTATTGGGCCCTGATAAGTGGCTTGCGTCCCAGTTTGCGTTCTAAATTGAGAAATCTCCGATATGCTTGTTGATATGAATCTCCAAGAAGACTGTCACTCATCTTAAGGGGCAATTGAACGCTGTACTCGCCACTTGGAAGTCGACAGAAATGCTTTTTAAAATGTTCCTCGCAAGCTATTTCCTCCTTTGTAGCCTCTATGGCGGGGCAGTGGCAATTTTCAACTTCCCAGAAGCGTCTAACTAGTTCATCGATACCGACGGTGGGATTATGACTCAATTCAGTCGATCTAGAGACAGCTAGGAGCACAGAGTTGTGGGAATAATGACCTCCACCTGTTACAACCCAACCGAAACGCGTTTTCTGTATTATAGGAAGGCCTTTGTCCAACTTAATCTGTCCAACGCATAAGATATCATAAAACAAACTGGCTCCAATAAGCACATCGATGCGCTGAGATTCGTTGAAACTCGGGTCAGCAAGGCTGATATTGGATGGCATTTTCCATTTGGATATATCGAAAGAAGAAGCAGGCTGGTTTCCTGTGATGCGTGGAGCAACAAGAGCTGTGAGACTCGTGCAGTAATCTGAAGTCCTGGATCGAATGACCAAATTGACTGAACCTTCTGTATGAAATGCGGATTCCGCACCAATACCGGATACTGACACCGAACCTTTGGCTCGTTTCAGCTGAAGCATCTGAGCAAAACGAGAGGTTATTAAGTTAATCTGCGAGCCGGAATCCAGAAGAGCACGGCATGGAATAAGCTCACCATATCGACTCTTAATCATGATGACTGTCGTGGCGAGAAGCACTACGTCTGAACTAAGATTCTGAGCAGGAGGCGAGAAAGGTAATGAAGCGGCAACAAGAGAATTCTGAAGACTGGGGTCTGAGCGTGAGTCGGTCTGAGCATACGACATAGGGTTCGTTCGATCCGTGGTAACTGACGTCGGCAGAGGACTGTTGATATGCAAAAGTGAATGTTTTTCACCGCATGTGCGGCAAGAACCTGAACTGCAGGAGGTATTGCGATGTCCCTTCTTCAAACAGTTGAAGCATACTCTAAGCTTCCTTGCCTCTTTAAGGCGCAAAGATGGCGAAAGGTTTCCAAACCGAGTGCAGCTGTAAATGTTGTGCTCTTTATTATTGCAAAATACGCACTCTAATCCAAGGATGTTTGTAGCAACAAGACTGTTTTTGGAATTAATTAATCTTCTATGTTTTCCAACCTGATTGCTATGGGGATCAATCAACATAGCTTGATCCTTTGCCTCCATGGCTTGACATCTCTTTTCCAAAAAAGTCGAAAAATGGTCCCAGGTCGGTATAACATTGGACGGTGACAGTTCTTCCCATTTGTTCCTGCTTTCGGTGTCCAGATACTTATACATGGAGTGAACGATGATGCAACCTGCTATTTCCTCCATGTTCCCCATCGACCTTAGCGCTCTCATGTGAGAATGCACCTTATCCGATAAGGTACGCAGCTTTCTAGTTGACCCATCTTCAACCTTCTCATGCTTCAGCATCTCAGCGACGTGTGCCTGAAAGATTAAACGTTTGTTATTGAATCGGTTGCTTAAAATATCCAACGCGATATCATAATTGCTTTCCGTTACTTCCAAAGACCGAACAGCTTCCAATGCAGGTCCATCCAAACATGATCGCAGGTACTGAAACTTCTCAATCCTTGATAAAACGGCCTCCTGACCAATAATTGTGTTAAACATAGTGAAGAAGTTTGCCCACTCAGTATAGCCTCCACGGAAAGTAGGAAGTTTTATATCAGGAATATGATATCGTGGCCGAACATTTCCGGAGGCAGTAACGTTAAACTCAGGATGTATCGTTGAGTGATGCGGCATGTTCCCGATAACACTGCGGAGTCTTGAGCGAATACAAACTTTGATTTCCATAACCAAGACATCAAATTTGTTGCTTAAGTTGCTGCCAATTTCGCTTACATCGAGTTCTTCTAATTGAAATGAGTCGCATTAAATAAATCGGACATCTTTTCCAAATATTCTAGATGAACATTTAGCGCATCTTCATTGCTTTCATCCCCCGCAATGGTCTCCTGAAGTAATGCTGCCTTGTCGTATATTGACTGTGCCTTCCGTTTGTAAAAAGACACCCTGTTTTCCGACAAGTCATTGGACTCAGCCATTTCGGCAAGCAGCAGTAGCAACAGACAGCAGCAGCGAGCAGGCACAAAGAAGAATAGAAGAACGATCCGTTTGATTTTCGGTTTGTGCGCGCAAATGCACCGACAGCAGCAGCGAGCAGGCACAAAGAAGAATAGAAGAACGATCCGTTAAAATTTTTATTTGTGCGCGCAAATGCACTGACAGCAGCAGCGAGCAGGCACAAAGAAGAGTAGGAGAATGACCCGTTTGATTGTCGGTATGTGCGCGCAAGCGCACCGAAATCAAAGCCGTTGCTGTGCGTAGATGTATTGGTGTTTATGAGCAAGCCAACGATTTTAAACGATTTTTAATTGTTTTTTAGCAAAATTATTAATGACGATCACGTCGGGGTCACCAAATGTTGAGACAACGAGCTTTTTCGTTGACTATATATCAAGAATTTTCACAAAAGTTTGATTTCAAAAACTTTATAATTTATTGTATGTGATTTGTATATTGAGGGTGGCCGAAAATGCCAGAGCCTTTAACAATAGAGAGTTGTAATTAACGAGTTAACAAACTTGGGGAGGCAAGTGAGCAAGTCTCGTGCCAAGTAATAGTTGGGACAAAAAAAGGTCTGTGCGCCAACTATATCAAGCGGTAACTGTCACTGATTTTAAGCAGACGCAGCTGCCGTCCACTTAGCTATGCCGTGAGGACGCATAGATGAGAAAAAGAGAGTGGTGAAGCATAGATAATAGATGATAAGTGAGAGCATGATGCTGACAGAGAGTAAGAGAGTGAAACAGTAAGAGCATGGAAAGTACAATACGAGTAAGAGAACAAAATAAGGGAATTACACTCGGGCCTCGCCCGAACAGTCGGAGAGACTTGTCGGTGTGTCCGAAATATTAATTCGTGTGTCGATTTATACAAGAACATAAAATGGCGAACAATTTGTATTCAATTGAAAAATTAGACGACAAAAACTATGACATTTGGAGTGTCCGAATGCGCAGTATTTTAGTACATGCGGAATCTTCACCTCTGCACCAGTCAGTGCCATCTGGGTAATGACAGATGAAAAGGCGTTGGCGACAATAACATTGTCTGTGAAACCAACACAGTTAAATTGTATTAAAAACTGCAGCACAGCGGCTGAAGCATGGCTTAAGTTAAAGGAAATTCACGAGCCAAAGAGGCCGGCTCGGAAAGTGTCGCTATATAAAACTCTATTGAGTCTTTCATTGTCCGAGGACCAGAGTGTAGCAGAATACATAAACGAATTTGAAAGCGTGATCGGCAAATTAAGTGAAGTGGGCATTTCTCTAGGTGATGAGATTACCGTAATAATATTGTTGTCCAGTTTGCCAAAATCATATGAACATTTTGTAATTGCAATGGAGATCAGGGATGAGTTGCCCAAGTTTGAAGTGCTGCGAAACAAGCTTCTAGAAGAGGCAGAACGTAAAAATCAAAGCAGTGGAGAAAATCATGTACAGCAAGCATTCATAGCGAAAGAACAGAAAAGAAACAACGGTAAATGTTTCGAGTGCGGTAAGCGAGGCCACTTCGCAGCAATGTGTCAGCGAAAGGCTAGGGACAAAGAGTGCGAAAAAGACAAGCAAAAGCATGAAAAGAAACAAAGTGAGCGATCGTTTGTGTGTGTGTCGCCAAGCGTCGCGTTTTTTTCGAGCGACAACATTTTAAGTCGTAAAGAATGGTGTGTGGACAGTGGCGCCACCTCGCATATGTGTAATAATCGTGAACTATTTACCGCTTTTCGTGAGTCACAACAAAGAGTGCTAGTGGCGGGCAATAAATCACTTGTGGCGACAGGTATTGGTACAGTGCGCATAAAAACAAATAAATCTAAATTCAATTTAAAAGACGTTTTGTACGTACCAGAATTACAGACAAACTTTTTCTCAGTTGCAAAAGGCACAGAAAATGGTTTGAGAATTAATTTTGATAAGAAATGTGCAACATTAAACATATCGGACATAAATGAAACTATCGCGGTTGCTATTAAAGAAAACGGATTATATATGTTCACAAATAAATGTGAATCGGTTTATGTTTCGTGTGTCGAAAACATAATGAAATGGCGTAATCGTTTTATATACAAAGTATATGTAAAATGACATCAAATGGAATTGTTTGTGGTATAGAAAAACTGAGCCCGGCGGTAAACGTTACGTGTGTGTCATGTAAGAAAAGCAAAATTTGCTCGAAACCTTTTACAGAGGCAAGTTACCGTGCATAACAAATTTTGGAAACAATCCATTCAGACGTGTGTGGGCCATTTAATGTTGAATCGATCAGTGGATCGCGATATTTTGTGACATTTATCGATGACAATTCCAGATACGCAATGGTGATGTTTATGAAGAACAAGAGTGAAGTATTCGAACATTTTAAAACAGATCAGTCGTTAGTCGAAAAGCAAACGGGGCTTAAAATAAAGACATTGAGAAGCGACAACGGCGGAGAATATAAAAACAACCCTGCGTAATCAGGGTATAGCACGGCAGTTTACGGTGCCCCATACGCCACAACAGAATGGTGTTGCAGAACGCTATAATCGTACCATAGTCGAGATGGCACGAGCGATGTTGGTTCATTCAGGTCTGGAAGAGCGTTTTTGGACGGAAGCATGCTCGAGTGCAGGATACACCAAAAATCGCTTGTCCACGAGGACGCTGAATGATACTACACCGTATGAGATGTGGTTCAAGAGGAAGCCAATGGTCAAGTATTTCAAGACATTTGGATGTCTGGCTATAGGCCTGGATAAGACGCAGAAGCACAAATTCGAGGCAAAAGGCAGAGAATACATATTCGTGGGCTATAGCACAGAAAGTAAAGGTTACAGGCTATATGACAAAGAGCTGAACAAGATCGTTATAAAACGAGATGTTAGATTCGATGAGAATGTGTTAATGGGAAAAGGCAGCAGCATAGATTTTTCTTGTGTGGCTCAAAAAAATTAAAATCAGTTCAAAAGCAAAGATATTGGTCTGGAGAGAAGGTTTCAACGGGTGCCGAGCAGGCACCACCCATTTCACCACAAACAGATTATGAAGACGCTACTAGCGATGTGGATCAACAGGAAAACTGCCCTGACGAGAGCGGTGACGATGAGGTCACCCCATATACGGACCTGGAAGACCCCGTATTCTTCGCACAGGTGCGCCAGGCAGACCAAGCTCTCATAGGCAGTTTGATGTACTTGGCCGTTTGTACACGGCCTGATATTTTGCATTCCGTTTGCAAACTATCGCAGATGAATAAGAGGCCCACGGTCGAGCATGACACGGGAGCAAAGCATATCCTGCGATATTTGGCTGGAACAAAAGATCGGAAGCTGCGATACATCAAATCTGGAATAGTGGAGTGGGATACACTGATGCAGACTGGGGAGGCAACATACCAGATAGAAAGTCGTTCACTGGTTACATGTTCTTCCTGGCTGGTGCGGCATTTTCTTGGGAGTCGCATAAGCAAGCTACTGTGGCACTTAGCAGCACTGAGGCGGAATACATGGCGCTGGCGGCAGCTTCAAAAGAGGCTGTTTATCTAAGAAGGCTCATCAAAGAGATTGGCTGTTTTCCGAGCCATCGCCCATTATGCATATACGGCGATAATTTAAGTGCACAGCATTTGGCTAAGAACCACATGTACCACGCAAGAAGCAAGCATATCGACATAAGATATCATTTTATCAGGGAACTAGTAGATACAAATGATATTGTCTTAAAATATGTAGAAACAGCAAATATGATTGCAGATATTTGCACAAAGAATTTGAGTAAGCACAAACATGTAAAATTGTTAGACATGATGGGCTTGACATAAAATTGTATTAAGAGTAAATTTGTGTTGAGAAGAGGTGTTGAAAATAATTGGTATTTTAATTGCAAAACAAAGGTATTGTTTAAGTTGAACAATTTGGTAACACTTTTTAGTTTCGATAACGATCATGTTGGTATCAAGTTAAGTCTGTAAGAAAACCCCGAAGAATGAACATTATTTTCTATGTTAAATAAAATACACGCATATTATCCCAACACTATTGTCATAATGAACCAGCCTTCAATTCTGAGACCATTCGGTCCTTATTGAAGAACCAATTCAACGTCGATGTAGTAAATGCCCCACCGTTGTACAGAACATCAAACGGACAAGTAGAGCGCTTCCACAGCACCTTGTTAGAAATCGCCAGGTGTTTGAAGTTGCAGCGCCAGGTTGACGATACGGTCGAGCTAGTCATTCTAGCGATCATCGAATACAACCAAACCATCCAGTCCGTCACAAACAAGACGCCCATGGATGTGGTCCACACAAGTTGCGACTTTGGGGAAGAGATAATGTTGAAACTGGTAAAGGCCCAACAGGAGCAAATTGATAGAAACAACCCAAACAGTCGAAATAGGACCTTTGATATGGGTGAACAAGTCCTAGCAAAAGCTAACAGAAGGTAAGGAAACAAGCTAACTCCCCTCTGCGCGGATCAAAGGGTAGAAGCAGATCTAGGGACCACCGTTCTTATTAAAGGGAGGGTGGTCCACAAAGACAATTTGAGGTAGATAAGGAATTGTGCTTAAGAAAAAGGATTTTGTAGCGTTAAGTTGAGGTCCCCGAGGACAATTAATAGTAAAAGTAAGAACAACCGTATGACATAATTTATAAGTGCTGTGCCTCTCTTTTCTTATAGGTCTCCCGTTCGATATGTCTACATCCTAGCAATCTTACCGCTAACGACTTAGACCGACTCAAACTGACGGACTATTCACACGCAGACTATATCCCTATAATTGACGGACGGACAGCAATATGGAACGAAACCTATTCTATATTCTATTCACGAACTTAACGGAATATGAACAGTACATTCAGGAGACAATAGAATTAACGGACATTTTTCTAAAGACACATGAGAAAGATATTAGAGACAGATACGCCTACTGACACTGACTGCGGCACTGGGAATTCACCACAGGTAGGAGGGTGGAGAGCGAGGAGCCTGAATATCCTAGGGTCAGCGCTGAAAGTCATCTCAGGGACTCCGGACTTTGATGACTTACAGCAAACGAGACAGATTGAGTACGATCTAATTAAGGCCAAAAATAGACAGATAATTATCAACTCGAGAACTCAAACACAAATCAATGCCCTCACCGAGGCCGTGAACAAATTGTTAAAAGTAAACAGAAATGAAGAAATTAACAATTCCCACGTATTTGAGAAACTTCTAACAAGAAATAGAATGTTGACGCTTGAATTACAAAACATAATGATCGCCACCACCTTGCCAAAAATAAATATTGTAAATCCAGCCATCATCGACAGTGATGACCTAGATGCGATTTTGAGAATAGATTCCACAGATATCAGCGTAACCCAACTATTGGGCGCTGCAAATGTGAGGGTACTAGCTAATAAGGAATTAATCATTTTTGTAATAAAAGTACCTAGACCTCAGTTCGACGCAGGCAGCAGAAGGGAAACACCATCGCAATATAACAGATGCTGAAGAACCTGAGCTTGTCCGAGGACGGTCTAGTCCTGAAGGAGGGAGTAGTTAACGATAGTTAACTGAATCAGCCACTGGATTTTGACACACCCCCACAATTAAACAAATAAATATCTACAAGAAAAACGCTTCTTGTTCGAACATTTTGGCGCCCAACGTGGGGCACGTGCTCTTGGTGAACAATTAAAATACTCGCATTTATGTACAATCTCTACTAACACTTTTCGTCGGTACATAATTTGCAAATACAACAACTGCAGTATTCGTTTAGTTTTGCAGCTGCCGTCGAAATTGCCGAAAACCCATTATCTATCGTCTCGATTTCGGGGTCATCACCCTCGCTTTGCTCTCGCGGTTCTCGGTTAATTCTATTATTCGCTTGTCACCCACAACGCAAGCAACAGCGTTTGCACTCCTTTGCTGCTACCTGCTCTGGTCTAGAGATCAACGCAGTAATCTATTGGAATTCCACCGCTTCTTTTCGTTTCGCTTTCGTTGCCGCCGTCGGAATTGTTGCTGACTCTCTCTCCCTTGGAACAACTGAAAAATGACGACTCTTGAAGATTTAAAACGCCAACGGAGCAACATAAAAAAAAGCCGATTTGCAATGATGAGCTTCGGAATCGTTTAAGCATCTTGGAAACCTATTTCAAGAAGGTTCTAAGTGTCCAGGCTGACATTGAAGACCTTTACCCAAATGATGAAGGACGGGCAGACTTGGAGGACACTTACATAGCAATCAAGCTATCCATAAAGGACAAATTGGGAGGTGACTTGAACACCAGTATGGTTGCGCCAGACTTTCACTATCACTATCACTATTGTCGTTGCTCACCTTTGACGGAACGTATGCGAATTATAAAAACTTCATTAATTCGTTTGAACAACTTGTCGTGCGTGAATCTGGATTGTCCAATATTGAGAAGTTTAATTACTTGCTGGGCTGCCTCAAGGGGCCGGCGTAAGACACCATTCAGGCATTCCAGGTCACAAGCGAGATCTATCCGAAGGCCCTAGAGAAACTTAGGAACCGGTACGATAATAGAACTCTTATCTTTTTAGAAGGCATTGTTGCATTGTTCGCACTACAACCGATCGAGAAGGCCAACTGTCAGCAGCTTCGCAGCCTGTTTGATAAGGCGTCTGCGATATTAAGCTCGTTGGAGTCCATCGGCAAACCGGAGGACATCGCTCAATCCATGCTGATCTACATTGTGATGGACAAGTGTGATCATCTCACTCGGAAGAAGTGGAAGGAATCACTGGGCTATCAAAAGCTACCGACCTGGCTAACATGCACACAGCTTGTGGAACGCCACTGTCAATTCCTTCATTCGTCTGGAGCCTCATCTGGTACTCCGTCGCTTTGCTTCACTCGCAACCGCAACAGCCACAACAATCATCAGCAGGACAATCCTCAAATCTGGAATCGATAAGGCAACCGTCGCAGCCCTCTTGGCAAACAGCTGATATTCATTCGTATCAAGCTGCTTCACATTCGCATAGGGACATCGCTGCAGAAGATCAAATTTTGTTGGCAACAGCCATGGTATTGGTAAAGGATGCATCAGGTGAATACAAACTTGGTAGATCGTTGCTTGATTCATGTTCCCACGTTAATTTTGTAACTGAAACATTTGCTCAAAAACTTCGTCTTCGCCTTGAGAGGCACCACATCGGAATTCGTAGCATAGGAGACACCCTTACTAATTTGAAGGCTCGTACGACGACCTCCATTAAATCACGTATGTACGTCTGGCTACCAGCTCACCCTCCAGTTCGGAATTACATCCGACATTGCATACCAGCCAGATAGCGAGATCAACATATCGAACTGGAACCTACCTGCCAATACTCCATTGGCAGATGAATCGTTTTACATGACCAGGCGTATTGATCTTCTGCTGGGAACCAAAGCCTTCTATGGAGCACTAGCTGTTGGACAGATTCGCATTGGCTGTTTGGTTGGGTTGTTGCTGGTACCAGCGCCAACGTAACGGACAGCCACCATTGTGCTTGGCGACGGTAGAGGAGTCGTTCGATGAAAACCTGCAGCAACTATGGAAAGTTGACTCTATTGTCGTCCGACCTGAGTCAATTCTTCCAAATCATCATCGCTGTGAGGAACAATACAGGGTTACAACACGTAAGGATGCCAGTTGCCGAATCGCTTGCCATTCCAAGAAGACCCAGGATGCCTTGGAAGTTCAGTGGACACAGCTCGAAGTCGATTCATTGCCATTGAGAGACGTCTCTCTCGTCTACCGGACATCGGATTGCAGTATGCATCATTCATGCAGGAGTATGAAAGTCTCGGCCATATGTCCCTCGAATCGAATCCTAACTTAGAGGAACCTCATTATTATATACCTCACCATTTTGCTCTCAAACCAACCAGTACCTCAACGAAGCTTGCCGTACGTCATCTCAAAGGTCTCTTAACGATCTACTCTTAGTTGGCCCTACCATCCAGGATGAGTTGTACTTGCAATTGCTGCGTTTTCGAATGTATAGGTTTGGCATCACGGCTGACGTCACCAAAATGTACAGACAGGTACTTGTCGGTGAGGAGGATCGAAAGTTCCAGTACATTCTGTGGCGAGCGTCCCCAGATGCTGACTTTCAAGCCTACCAACTCAAAACCGTAACATATGGGACTGCGTCTGCCCCGTTTCTTGCAACTCATAGTTTGCATTTCTTAGCTGAGGAGTGTACGGATGAATGGCCCTTAGGAGCCGAAGCAGTTAGAACTACGTTTTATGTTGATGATCTGCTGATGACGTAGACACACTTCTCTAACTGAAAAAATAAATCACATCGACTCTAGCTTGTGGTCATTTTCCATTATGCAAATTGCATTCAAGTCATCCAGGTGTAATGGAAGATGAATCGTCTAAGGAAATAAACATTTCAGAAAACTCGATAAGTAGCACACTCGGCGTGACTTGGCATCAAAAAAGTGATGCATTTAGTTTCACTTTCACACCCAAGGAAGTCTACCCTTCTACCACAAAACGGACAATTTTGCCCACTGCGTCATCGCTATTCGATCCCATCGGTCTGCTGTCACCGTTAGTCATTGTCTCTAAGATCATTCTCCAGGAGTTTTGGCTTTTGAAACTCGACTGGGACGAGTCTGTTCTCCAAAATCTAAACTGCGCATGGAGCACTTGTTTAGATTCATTGAACTCACTATCGTCACTAGCGGTATCTCATTTTTGTTTGCAGCCCGATGCTAGGAGTATTCAAATACACGGATTTTGCGACGCATCGATTCGGGCATATGGCTGCTGTCTTTATGTGCGTACTGAGAATTCGTTTGGACAGGTCTCAGTGAAATTGTTCACGTCCAAGTCCAGAGTAGCACCTGTGAAGAAGCAGTCTCTCCCGAAGCTGGAACTATGCGGCGCACATTTACTTGCTCAACTGTACAGCAAAATCAAGGCCATCTTCAAAAAACACACCGTCATGACTTATTTCTGGAGCGACTCACAGCTCGAATTGCATTGGTTGAAACAACTCTCAGTCACTTTATCGACCTTTGTTGGAAACAGAGTGTCCGATATTCAGGCTTTGACTTCGGATGGAAGGTGGCGCTACGTGCCAACACATCAAAACCCGGCTGATCTTCTGTCGCGAGGCTGCAACGTGAACGAGTTGATCCAAACTACATGGTTTTCAGGTGCTTTATTTCTACTCGAGGATTCGCTTAACTGGCCCGCCACAGGGGAACGACTAGATATTGACATGGACGTAGTCAACTCGGAGAAGCGAAAAAGTATTTTCACTGACGTACAGGAGACAAACTACATCCTCAAGATCATCGATAACATCAGTTCATATTCACACAGCCTTCGTCTGATTGCCTGGATGATAAGATTCATACGGATATGTAGGAAGCAAGCGACGTTTACCACAACCTCGCCGACACCCGATGAACTTCGTTTTGCTTCGCATTGCCTTATTTGGAACATTCAACAAATCCATTTTGCAGAGGATATTCGCTTACTTCAGAAGCAAAAGTATTTAAAGAGTAGCTTAAAGTTTCTTACTCCCTTTCTGGATAATGTGAACGGATTTGAACTCGTCAAAGTAGGCAGACGATTGGAACACTCAACCCTACCAGACGGCCAAAAACATCCGTTGCTTCTGCATTTGCATCTTCGGAATTATCACGCTGGACCTAAAGCTTTAGTCGCACTTATTCGGTTGGAGTATTGGATTGTTACCGCCAGAGACTTGGCACGTCGAATTGTCCGCTCCTGTGTACACTGCGTTCGCTACAGACCAAAGTTGCTGCAACAACTCATGGGCTCATAACCACCGGCTCGACTTTCTCCTGCTCGACATTTTGAACGCTGTGGAATTGACTTTTGTGGACCCATCAATACGTATCTACGCATTCGAGGAAAGGGACCTACTAAATCGTACATAGCCGTGTTCGTGTGCCTCATCACCAAGGCTGTTCACATCGAAGTAGTCTCGGACTTGTCAACGAAGGCGTTCTTAAACGCATTAAAACGGATGGGAGGTCGTCGCAAGCTGCCGGCAGACATATTCTGCGACAATGGCACTAATTTTGTAGGGGCATCGAATCAAATGCAGGAGTTAAAAAGGTTTTTGTTCTTGAAGGAGACACAGGATGAAATTTACAAATATTGCGCATCCGACTATTAATTTCCACTTTATTCCCCCCAGAGCACCTCATTTTGGAGGACTTTGGGAAGCGGCAGTCAAGAGTGCCAAAGGCCTGTTAAATCGTACGTTGGCCAGCACCAGATTCACCTTTGAAGAACTGAGCACTGTCGTCGTCGAAATAGAAGCAATCCTCAACTCACGACCACTATCACCGCTTTCGTCAAACCCAAACGACTATAGCGCTCTCACGGCTGGTCATCTCTTGGTTGGTGAATCATTACGATCACTACCTGAGAGATCTCTGGAACACATCAAGCTGATAAATTTGGACCGCCACGATATGATTGCGGCCGTCAAGCAACGTTTTTGGAAGCAATGGTCAGCTGATTACGTCAACGAAAAGGACAGCACCCTCAACGAACCTCACCGAGGGTACGTTGGTCATCATCCATCTGCCCCCACTACGCTGGAAGTTAGGCCGAGTACAGTCTACTGTGCTTGGGAAGGATGGTCGTGTACGAGTAGTGCACCTCCGCACAGCAAATGGAACATGTTGCCGGCCAATACACAAACTGTTAATTCTTTCGGTTGTTTGAAAGCAGTCCTTTCAACGGGGCCGGGATGTTCGGTCAAACTTCGTCCACCCAACTAATTTAGAACTAGTTAAAGACAATTCGGTTTAAATTCGCTTGCTTTGGATTTGACACACCCCCACAATTAAACAAATAAATATCTACAAGAAAAACGCTTCTTGTTCAAACATTTTGTACTTACTTCAACCTTATCCAGCTTAATACCATTAAAGATTCTAATACAAATCAATACACATGTTAAATCAAACTATTACTTGTACATTAAAGTGGTAGTTAGCAAGTATGTATGTATGTATGTTCGAACAATTTTATTGAACTTATGTGTGTACGTGTACATACGTATAATTGTGACACTGTCACTTTGTTATGCACATGAATTTGGCCAATGAGGTACAAAAACAAGGTGCCAGAAATTGAGTAGTGTTCTCTGTGTATGATCGTATATACAGTGACTCAGGGCCTAAATGATGCAGTGTCAAATAAAAAGTTTAAGTGCTACAGATTTTAAACTAGAGGAAAAACAAAAAATGTTTAAGCGCCAATTTGTTGTATGTTTTATCACATTTAAAAAAGTAACTTTATTTGCTGATTAAATATTGCTGTTTTAAAAATAAAATAAAATCTTAAAATATATCTTAAATACATGTACGAGCTTGAAAGATGCAGCCACAAACCAATTTAATATTAAACAAAATAATAAAAGGTTAAACTGGTATTTTAATACATTCGTCCGGAATAGTGCAGTCCTGGCTTATCTAGAACTGCCCCCACGTGATGATTCCCCCGGCCCAGTCTCCATACTTAAATGTTATTGAAAATTTTTGAGCTGCGCTGGAGAACAAAATCCAGAATCCCAGGATTTCTAGCAAAAAGGACCTTAAAAACCTCTGCTGGAGGAATGGAGCAAAATAAGCACGGAAACCACTCGGAAGCTGATCTCTTCCATGAATAGTAGGTTCAAAGCCGTAATAAAGGTTAAGGGATTGCATACTAAGTATTAAAATACCTGTTTAACCTCTTATTAGACTAATATTAAATAGGTTTGTGGCTGCATCTTTCAAGGTCGGACTTGTATTTAAGATATATTTAAAGTTTTTATTTTATTTTTAAAACTGAGCAATATTTAATCAGCAAATAAAGTTCCTTTTTTAAATGTGATAAAACATAAAAAAAATTGGAGTTTAAACATTTTTTGTTTTTCCTCTAGTTTAAAATCTGTAACACCTTAAACTTTTTATTTGACACTGCATAATTTAGGCCCTAAGTCACTGTACATGCACACGTACATAAATGCGACACAACGATATTTAATTGGTAATGCTCAATTTTGGAACGGAATACCGGCAGACTTTCTAGTGAATCTAGAGAAAGTGATCGCCGGGGTTCACAGAAATTTATTGGTTTCTGGGTGTGGTGACTATGATGAGTGATCTCGGGATCAAGAAGAAGGCGTGGGTTTAAGCAGTATAACAAATTGGTGACGTTAGATGTGTGGTACTGGATCCCCTGTATGGGTCCTCCTTCAGGGTCTTCCTTCTAGCTTGGCTACTCGGCCGCACATGGCTGTTTGCTGCATGCAGGTCGCCGTCGGTCGTTGGACCCGGCGGGAAAAGCCGAAAATTACTCCAGGGGTGTACTCGGAGTGGACGAAGTGAGATAGGGGGTAGAACACACCCTGTGGAGAGAATCGTTTCAGAGGTATAACACTCTTTGAGGAGAATAATCGTTCCAGCGGAAAACACTCTCTGTGGAGAAGTAGCGTTGCTGATGTAAACACTCTCTGAGGAGAAGTAGCGTTGCAGGGGTAAACAATTTCTGAGGAGAAAAAGCGTTGCAGAGGTAAACACTCTCTGAGGTTAGGGCGGGTAAGAGAAAAAGTAGAGATCTCCCTTTTGCACCAGATCCGCTGTAAAAATGTTGAGAAGTTAATCTTAAGGCTGTTCCGAGTGAGACTACCCACTTGACGATTCCGGATGGAATGCCGAGTTTGCGAGTCCGGGTGGACTGCCGCGATTCGATCTGGCGATGCTCCTTTTATTCACGAAAGTCAGCTGTTGGTCCACGGATTTGGGGCTAGCGCGTGCCTTGGATTGTAACGCCTTCTGGGTTCCAGCTGATAGTGTGGCCGTTGGAGATCGTGCTCCGGTCACACTGGCATGATCGCTGGCTAGTGGGACCGTTTACTGTCTGGTGTTGGTCCCACTGGTGTTTTTGGTGCGTAATTTGGATGAAATACCTTAAGTTATTTTATAAGTACTTTAGGAATGTAGTGTGTAGGCAGAAAGTGTTTATGTGTGGTAGCGGACAACTCACCAAAAAAAAAATTGGCAAAACGACGCCAAAAAATGAAAGTTAAATTTTGAAACAAAAAAGAGTGTTGGAAAAGTTTGCATATAATAAATGAAAAAGAAATTAAGCAAAAAGTAAAACGATAAGTTACGCGAACATAAAGATAGACCCCCTCGGAAGGGACAATTACGACACATGGACAATACAAATGCAAGCCCTTTTAATAAAAAACGATGGAAAAATTTTAAAATACACTTATATGGAACTAATATCACAGGACTGATATCTAGGCGCTTATCTGGAGAAAAAAACCAAGCAGTCGGGGTCGCGTGTGAAAGAGAACGAAAGGGAACGATGGCTTTCAAAATTATTTTCATCATTATTTTCACTGTGCTGCCGACTGTTTCGATTTCACATAGTTAGATTGGTATCGAAGGTATCAGCGGTGTGTTGTGGACGATGGCTGCCGGCAGCCAGATTCGGCAATCTGATAGATATGGTCATTCCCTATGAGTCTGCGTATTTAGTTTTAGCATCTTCAAAATTGTGCATGCCACTGATCTTCGACTTTTGTGTGGGCGGAAGGGGGCGGCGCGAAAATTTGAAATACTCTTGTAGTAGTGTGATATCACAGGAGTCTAGTCCGAAAATTTAGTTGCTCTAGCTCTCATAGTCTTTGAGATCTAGGCGCTCATGAAGACGGACGGACGGACAGACAGACATGGCTCAGCTATTGATGCTGATCAAGAATATATATACTTTATGGGGTCGGAAATGCTTTCTTCTGGGCGTTACACATATCCACTATCACCACAAATCTAATATATAGAAAAATATGAGGCGCGTAAATGGAAACAATGTTGAGACGCAATGTATAAAAAAATATACGAATATCAAAACAAAAATCAAAATGAAAAACTTAAATACTTCAATTGTGGAAAAATCGTACACAAAGCCAGAGAGTGTAGATCGAACATCCAATCTAAAGAAAACTAAAATGAATATAGAGATGCCGCAAAAAGCAACACAGCTGTTGCACTACAAGCATTTATTGAAGGACAGTGGTGTCTTGATTCAGGCGTGACATCGCATATGTTTGTTCGTTCATCGTTCGATTCTCTTTGTAGTGATCAGACGTGTTTTTGTTTTGCGCTCCGCTTACTTTCTACCTATTTGCTTAAACAGCCGGTGTTTTATGAAAATGACCCCTCAAAAAATTCATAAATTAACAACCTACTATATCATCTATTCTTGATCGCGGATGCATGCCTTTTTACTGTGAAAAACATAATTTAATTTATTATTTTTTGCATCGCCTAACAGTGTGTTTTGTTTGTGCTTTTCGTAAGTACACACAGCATCAAAACATCTTTGTTTTGTTGCTTTATCACTCTCTCCATATTACCCACACTCGAATAACTGTTCTTCCTCTCTCGCTCTCGATATTTTCTGTGCAGTAGCGCTCTCTCTCTCAATTATAGCTGCTGTAACCGCTCTCCTCTCTTTCTTATTGCTCTTTTATCGTTTATCCGGCACACTGGTCTGATATCTATTTGTTTTGAAATTTTATTTTTTGATCTCATATATTTTATATATATATATTTTTTTTTCCTAAAAATGGAATATTCTGTTGTCTGTGCTAAAAAAGCCTGCAAGAAGCAGATCACCCATGACCAGCCGAGTATCCCCTGCTGGCTCTGCGATAACGTAGTGCACGCTAAATGCGCCGGGTTTTCCGGTCTCGTGGGTGATGCCATCTCCAAAAGAAATGTCCTGCATTAGGCATGCCGTCCGGTTGAGAAGGAAATGGCAGCATTTATGAGGCAGACCCGGAAGGGCTTTAGGGAGCTGACCGTGGGCTTCAAAGAGCAGTACGATCGGCTCTTAGCAATGGAGTCTCAGTTTAGTGGTTTCAAACTACTGACTGAGTCTCCTAGGCGCAAAAAGGTCACTCCGCGGGATCTGCATATACCAACTGCCTTTCGACCGGCCGATGCTGACAAGCTGACCCCGACCACCCCAATAGTGCAGCAGTTGATTTCGTTCGCTACTCCAAAGGCAACGACAGCTGCTGGTGATGAAAATTCGGTAGCCGAATTTATCGCGTCGGAGGGCATGCAGCCAAAATCGTCTGTAGCGTCCGTGTCCGTAATGTCCGCAAAATCATTAGCTGTCTCCTCAATCCTGACCCCACCAGTGAATATACGTCCCGGACCACCGGGTATTAGCATCACAGGTGATAGACCTGTGGTGCCAAGATTGGTGGGGATCCCACCAAAGAGACAAGTTTTTGTCTCACGGCTAGCCCCTGACTCCACAAAGATGTGACGGCTTATATCCAAAGCCACATACAAGCCGTTGATTTTAAGGTGGAAAAGTTTAACTTCTCTTATGTCAGAGAGATAGCTTCTTTTAATATAAGTATCTCCCAAACTCACTTTAACACAAATGGTGTTTGGCCAAATTTTGGCCGGAGCATTTGGTGGTGAAGGAGTTTAAGGCAAAGAAGAAGATTAGGCCCCCAATAACTCTGCCAACAAATCTGACCACTGCGCCCTCTTCATCTTCCCGCTCTACCTCTACCCGTCCAAAAAACTATTAAATTCTCTCTTAGTGACCTATCAGAATGTTCGAGGCTTACGTAGTAAGCTCAGCATTCTTTTCCAGGATAGTGTCGCATTTGCATCCCACGTTATTGTGTTTGCCGAGACCTGGTTAAAGTCGGACATTCTTAGTTCCGAAGTTTTGGCAGGTCGGTACACAACTTATAGAAAGGATCGATCGTCTCGACGTGCAGGAGGGGCTCTCATTGCTGTGGACTCAAACTTCACGTCGGAACTTTTCACAGTCCAGATCCAGCAGGAACTGGAATTTCTGTGTGTAAGACTGATTCTACCCGCTTTCTCAGTTTTCATAACTTGCTCGTATATTCCATCTTCTTCGGATATCGCAATTTACGAGCAGCATTTGTCCGCCTTAACCGCTATCTCTTCCTCGCTATCAGACAAAGATCATATGATAGTTCTTGGTGACTTCAACTTGCCAGGAATTGTTTGGTCTTCGGTAAATGAGTCTAATAGCCTGGTACCCATGTCACGACATGACGTTGTTGACGGCTTGATTGACCTGTCTCTGTCTCAAGTTAACCATGTTAAAAATTCCTTGGGTCGATTTCTTGATCTGTGCTTTGTAACGGATGCGACCTCGTTAACTCGAGTCCCCCCGCTCACTATACCTGAAGATGACTACCATCCTACTTTCGAAGTGTTGCTCGACCTAGGACGAACTGTATTGGATCGGTCGGGTAGATTACCCCAATGTGTCCGCTGCTTCCGTAACGCCGAGTTTACAAAGCTTAATAACCTCATTAGGGATTTTGATTGGTCTGCTTGATATTTGTGCAGTGATGTTACGTTAGACACAAACATTTTCTATGATGCACTGGACTCACTTTTTGACTCTTGTGTCCTACTTTCCTGTTCGATTAGATCAAGAAAACCCTCTTGGTTTACCAAGGAGCTATCCCGTCTAAAAACTTAAAATCAAGACTTTATAAAAAATTTCAAGAAGTTGGCTCTCCTTCTTATCTCTCTCATTATGTAATATCCCGGTCAAACTTTTCAGTTCTTAACGCTCAATGCTATCAGAATTACCTATCTCCATGCAGGATACGTTTTTCTAAGGACCATAAACAGTTCTACAGCTTCGTAAAAAGTAAGCGTAGAACGTCCGCACACCCATCCTCGCTATCCTTCCTTAATACGTCGGCAGATAATGATCAGGCAATTGCCGATCTTTTTGCCCGTATTTTTTCAAACTATCTATTCGCAGGACGTTTACTCTGGTCAGCCGTATCCATACGGTTTACCGAGGTCGAACGGCATTTTCAGTCCTTTATTAAATGAAAGCTCGTTGCTTCATGATCTACGAACAGTAAAGCCGGTGTTTTCACCGGGTCCGGACGGAGTTCCCGGCTGTGTACTCAGGTACTGTGCCGTTGTTAAGCAAATGTTGCTTAAACTATTCAACCTGTCCATAAATTCTTCATGCTTTCCCCCGATATGGAAGGAGTTCTTTATAATTCCTCTCCATAAGAATGGTAGCAAATTTGACGCAATGAACTATAGGGATATATCAGAGTTATCCGCTATTCCTAAAGTGTTTGAGAAAATTTTAGCTCCGCACCTGCAGCACCTATGCAAATCACTTATATCTCCATCTCAACATGGGTTTATAAGGCGGAGATCAACCACTACTAATTTATTGGAGTTTACCTCCTTTATAATAAAAGGCTTTCAAGGTAATTTACAGACGGATGTTGTTTACACGGATTTTAGTAAAGCGTTCGACTCTGTAAACCATTCCCTCCTTGCACTAAAGCTGTACCTTCTAGGGTTCCCGCCCAATCGCCTTAGATGGATCTCTAGCTACCTTTGTTCTAGGTCTCAAAGAGTCCTTTTCAAAAACTCCCTGTCCTCACCAGTTATGGTGACTTCGGGTGTACCACAGGGCAGCCATCTAGGCCCCTTACTCTTTACACTCTTTATAAGTATGCCTTCTGTATTAACATACTCTCGAGTACTTATGTATGCGGATGATGTTAAGCTCTGTGTTTCCAGAATAAGGACATTTCTTTTCAATTCAGGTTGCAATCCGATCTCGATAGATTTCAGTCTTGGTGTTGTGCAAATTTATTAAACCTTAATGCTTCAAAATGTAAAGTAATGACTCGCTCCAGCGCTTTCATCGCTCCAGCGCCTTTCTGGTTCCTTACACCCTTTGTGGTTGTTCTCTTGAGAGAATTTCCCGGGTTGATGATCTTGGTGTTCTATTAGATCCCAAGTTAAAGTTTTCAGACACATTTCTACCATGCTAATATAAACAGGTGGTCAAAGGAATTTGACGACCCCTATATAACAAAGACTCTCTACACTTCTCTAGTAGGTCCGATTTTAGAATACGGCTCTTGTGAATGGTTCCCTCAGTACAACGTACACCAAGACAGTTACAATCAGTTCAGAAAAACTTTTAACTTTTTGCTCTGCGTGGCCTCAACTGGGATGCAGAGTAAGATTGCCATCTTACCTTAATAGATTGCTTTTAATAAACCTTCCAACATTAGCTAATCGTAGGAAAAGTCTTGGTGTGATTTTTGTGCACAACTTGATCAAGGGTGACGTAGATAGCCCTGACTTGTTGAGCCACATAAACGTCACAATGCCTATTAGAAACGCTAGAAACTATATACCGTTGTTCCTTCCGCTTTGTAGATCGAATTATTCCTTGCAGAAACCGTTTACGGTCTTATGCTCGGATTAAAAGTCCCTCTACCATATAATATCTACTACTAACTCCCTTCCTAGACTTAAATTACTGATACTCTCATATCTTTCTCGTAATTAGAAATTGCTTAGTTTTTTTAGGTAGATTAGTTATACTTTTCATCGAACACTAGTCTAACACCTATCTTTCCTGCATGTCCGCGATCGGTTCGGTTAACGAGTCACGCGCTATGCGGCAGCGTCCCTCGGTCGGTTGGGCGGGAGGTGGGCTGCGTTCTTGCCTGGGATCTGCGCGTAACAGCTATCGGCTGGTGTCGCTTGGGCCACTTGACGGTGCAGTCATTGCATATCAACGTCCTAAAGTATGTGCGCTGAAGACTTTTTCTAATAGGTTTAGAGATTTAAACATTTTTAAAGAATTATGTTTTTTTTTTTCTAGTTTTAGTTCTTTTTAAAATTTTTGCGCCTATATTTCACATAACTTAAGTTTCTTATTTATGGTTGTATTAAAATGCTGGTTCTCAAATGCTCAAATTCAATTACAATTCAAAGCCAGACACTTCGTAGTTTCAGCTTACAGTTTGTAAGATATTAGACTTTCAAATTAAAATTTGATAATTTTTTTGCGGTATATTTGCGGTATATTTGCTTTTTCGCATTTCCTGAGGTTTCAATGCCTGCTTGTTTATGTTTCTGTTTTTGTCTTATTTCAGTTTATGTATTTTAGTGAATGTGTGCACATGTATTCTCAACTACTTTGCATGTGTGTATTGATGGGCGCTATGACTAGGACTGAAATTTTCCGAAATCGTTTGGGTATTTGGTTTTTTTGTTTCCTTCACTTTAGCATTTTTAGAGTTTGACATTTTATGAAGAGGCTTGCCTTACAATATCAGAATAATTGTTACTTTAAACATGCTTTAGATGTTAATTTTGCTTTAACATAGAGTATAAGAATATAATGAGCGGTGTAGTATATCACCTATACGGATGAGCAGGTGGTGGGGGTATTCAGCACGAAATGCACGTGATGGCTCCGGCCTCCAAAGTCGGTAGAGTAGGGAGGGGTGATGAAAGGAATCGCGCCGATACGGTACTCACTGACATTAAAATACAATTATTGTTCACGTGCTACTAAACTCTATCCACAACACATAGCACAACACTACACAATGGCAGGAACAGACATAACAGAGACGGACAAGGTCATAGTGGCGCAAATCTCCGCAGCTGGTGTTATGCTAGCGGTTCGCCCTCCCAACCATGATCATCGGATCCACCTCCACGTTTCGATGATCCCTTCTACCACTAGGATTAGACAGACAGAGACTTCAACCTATGCATGGCTCCCAATACAAAAATTAGCACATTGCAAACATTATAAATTTATTGGACAGGAAAAACTAACTCTAGGTACCCCCCTAACATTCGAGATATGTAAAATTAAATGTAAATGTAAAGACTTAACAGCTAAAAATATTAAATGTAAAGGCTCTGTTATTGATTAAATGTAAGTAAATGTAATCTCACGCAAGCGTGTACGGCTCATTAGCATAGCCGAAGTTAAGGTAAAGTTAAAGGAGAGGGGGGGGGGTAAGGCAAAAAGGGGGTACTCGGCATAGGCCGGATATAGAGCGGGAGAGAGAGCTGTTTTGCTTTGTTGTACCTGTTAAGTGGCAGTTACTTGCCCACTTCGTTCCTCTCCAACGTAGAAGCGCTTCGACGTCAGCTGTAACGAAAGTTAAACGACTAGAAAAGAGAGAGCGCTATCACGCTCTCAATGCACCTACGCTCATCCGCACCGATGCTAAATTCCCTCTCTCGCTCTGGCGCTTGGCTTCCCAGAGCGCGGGAGTAACGCTCGAGCTTGGCGGGAAAGGTTTTGGCGGTAAGCGGGTAGGGAATAAAGGAGTGAAGTGGGAGAGGGAATACGAAAATCTACCTCGGCTAAACTTCTGCCTGCTTCGTGGCTGGTCTACTGCCCTTCCCTGCTTTACATTCCCCTTCCTTGAAAAGCAATTGTTTGCGCTGAAGGCGCTTACGCTTATCTAAGCTATCCATCTCTATTGTGGCTGCTCTGCCGATGACGGTGCAGCCGATGCTGGGTCTACTCTGCAGAGGCGCCTGCGCTGTTGCTGGGGCTGCTCTGCCGAAGCGCCTGCGCTGTTGCTGGGGCTGCTCTGCTGCTGAGTCTACTCTGCTGCTGGGTCTACTCTGCTGCAGGGTCTACTCTGCTGCTGGGTCTACTCTGCAGAGGCGCCTGTGCTGTTGCTGGGGCTAATCTGCCGCTGGGTCTACTCTGCAGAGGCGCCTGCGCTGTTGCTGGGGCTGCTCTGCCGAAGCGCCTTCGCTGTTGCTGGGGCTAATCTGCCGCTGGGTCTACTCTGCAGAGGCGCCTGCGCTGTTGCTGGGGCTGCTCTGCCGAAGCGCCTGCGCTGTTGCTGGGGCTGCTCTGCTGCTGAGTCTACTCTGCTGTTGGGCGGTGCCGAAGCCGAGGCGGGCTCTGTGCTGACGCTGCGCTATCCCGATAAGGCGCTAGCGCTGATGTTGCGCTGCGCGGACGCTGAAGCTTCTCTCCCGCTGGCGCGGTGTTGTTATTGGGTAGCGCGGCTTGATGCTGGACGGCGCGGACGCCGGGACTGCGCGTTAAGTGGCTGGGCTGTCGGACAGCGCTGCTATTGCGGTTTTTCGGTTTTGGCGGTTACTTTGTGTTCACCCCGGACGCGCACTTTTTAATTGTAGCTGTAGCAAGCTCTGTCGCTCGACTGACCTGCCTCCCTTCGTTTCCCAACTATATCCCAAAAAGGGGTCACGTCCCGAACTACTTCCAGCACCGAAACATTCGGTAAATTCTACTACTCTCCCGAGGCTCTTTCACTCAAACAGACAGCTGTAGTACCGCTTTCCCCCACATACTTTTAGGCCTTGTTTTTTTTTTTTTTGACCGACAAGCCACACTACAATTTCCCCTCCACCAAGATCACACTTGAGGGGAATGGAATTCACGCAAGGGAGATCCCGGCTTGTCAGGCCTCCGTCATTGCTTCAGGTCTTTGGCGTGGTATTTCCCAATGAAGTTCCCTTGCAGATCTTCGATGTCATAATACGCTGACCCCAACTTGCGTTTAACCCTTGCCATCACAAAGACTGGAGCCAGTTTGGCACTGAAACCCTTTCAAAAGTTTCTTTGCTGGAAATTACGCCTAAACACCTCCTGCCCTGGGCGAAATGAAACCTCCCTGCTGCGCAAGTTATATGCACGCTCGCTCCGCTGACGTTGCTTAAGCATGGAGTCTCGAGCTGACTGACGGATGAGATCCAAGGAATCATCTTTGTCCAGTTGGACTGTCCTCTCCTCTAGCAAGTCTAACTCCCTCAATACTCGACAGCTCTTCCCATCGGTTATCATATGTTGTCCAAAGACCATCCTATAGGGGGTGGTTTTGATACCGGAATGCAAGCTTGAGCGAAGTGCACAGCATATGCTGCTGAGCTTCTCGTCCCAGTTTTTCTGATTCGGGTGTATGTAGGCCTTGTTGGCTGCCAGTACCGATCGATTTATTCGTTCGGACGCATTAGCCTGTGGAGCATATAAGGCTGTATACATATGCGATATGCTATACTTTTCCAGCAAGGCATTGAAGACAATGGACTTAAACTGAACGCCATTATCCGACACAAGCGTTTCCAGTATGCCATAGCAGTGAAAAATGTCTTGTTCTAAAAAAGGAATTATTGCGTCTGCTGTAAACTTCCTCACGGGCTTTAAAAAGGGAAACTTCGACGCATGATCGACGACTATAAAAAGTCCGATGTTTCCAGAGCTACTTCGCGGATATGGACCTAAAAAGTCTACATACAATCGTTGAAATATCCTTTCGGAACTGCCCGATTTCCCCAGAGCTGGCCTTAAGATGTGGTTAGAGTGTTTCGTCGTCTTGCAAACATCACAATTGTTTACGTAAGCTTTTACATCTATCACCAAATTGGGCCAGTAGTAATACCTCCTTAAACTCTCCAGCATCTTCCCTATCCCGCAATGCGACGATAACGGATCCTCATGGGCCTTCTGTAAGAGTTGTGGAACTAACCCTTTGGGTATCCACAGCTTCCAGCACGAGTCGTCCGATAATTTCTCATCCGACGCGTGCTCCGCTATTTATTTATTTTTACTATTTATTTATTTATTTATTTCATCCTAGCGCGACAAGCATTTTATACTTATAAATTAGGGCGCTAGTCACAAGTGTAATATTAACTTTTGATATTTAAATTACTAACATTAAGAAGTGATTACAATTACAATTACATACATTCGAACTTATATACTATCATTTTAATAATATAATATAATTTTTTTTTTTTTTTTTTTTTTTTTTTTTTTTAATTTAGTTCCTAGGAATTTCACTCTTACTCTCCGTTCAACATCTCTCTACTATCACAAATTCAAATTATGTAGTGCGTAGATGATTCCCCAGTGCGATTTTGAACTGCACTCCCCCACTGATTGCCTTGATGGCGTGGGGAAGATGATTCCAAACTCGAACAGCATATACAAAGAACTGTTTCATTGTGCATGTGTACCTGTATTTAAAGCAAATTATATTTTTCGTCCTTCTTGACGTGCTAAACTTAAGTCGTTCATATAAGTAAGATGGCTCTTTGGTATATATAACTTTGTGCAGTAGTACTAAGACCCTAAACTCTATCCAGGATTTAAGTGGCATATCGAAAATTTTTATCATTACGTCCGAAATATGGTCAGTTCTACGTCTGTTATAAATATATCTCGCGATATTATTAAAAGCAACTTGCAGCTTGCGTTGGCTGGCAGAGTTACTGTCACTAAATACTTCTATACCATAGAAAAGAACTGGTGTGATGTACGTTTTGGCAATTGTTTGTCTTATTTTCACTGGGAGAAAATCTTTAGTTAGGTATAAATTTCTAAGGATCCCAATAGCTTTTCCGACTGATCTGTTTATGTGGTCATCCCATGTCAAAGTTTGGTTAAACATAAAACCTAAGTTGTTTGCATGTTCTACATATTCGATGGGGATGTTTTCAATAGTCAATTTTTGTATTGCATTAGTGTCGAACTTTCTTTTACCTATGACTATACATTTTGACTTATTTGGATTTAATCCTAGCCCATTCATTTTAGCCCACTGACTTACACTTTTCAATTCACTATTACAGACACGAATACAGTCATTAACTCTACTAATAGGACGACTAACAAACATTTGAACATCATCGGCATACATATGAACGTCACAACTTGACAATATACTCGGTAGATCATTTACATACATAGAGAACAGTAATGGCCCTAAAACGGATCCTTGAGGAACACCACGCTTGACACAAAGTAATGACGAGTACATATTATTTATACACACAGACTGCATACGATTACTCAAGTACGAAACAATTAGTCTTGTTGCTGCACGCGAAAAATTACATAGACGACTTAGCTTAAAACAAAGAATTTCGTGGTTAACCGTGTCAAAAGCCTTACTATAATCTAGAAGAGTCAGAAACGTTATATTGTCCGAGTCCAATTTTTGTCTTATACGTTCAACTACGTTTATTATTGCTGTTGTACAACTTCTGCCCACTCGAAAACCTGATTGCTTATTTGTCAAAAGTTTTTTAGTTGTCAAGTAATTTGTCATTTGATTAGCCATAAGTCGCTCTAAAATTTTTGACAAGTAGGGTAGAATGGAAATTGGCCTGTATTCATTGACTGATTTTGGAATTGGAAGTATTTTAGCAACTTTCCAAGAATCAGGAAATACGGATTGAGTCAACGCTGTGTTGTATATGTAGGTTATATACGGCAATATGTTAGGCAAAAGCATTTTTATGAATTTCGGATTAATATCATCAATTCCAGTGGCATTTGACTTAATCTTTAACATCGATTCGAGGACATCTGACTCAGTTACACATGAAAAACTAAAACTATTATCACAGGTACCATTATCACAGAAGCAGTGTACATCATCACAGTTACTATAGAGATTTTGAGGCACGCACTCAACATAGTTAGTTTTAGTCCCTTCAGGTACTTTACAGTCTAAAAAAATTCTATTAAGTTCGTCAGGATCTATATCACAGATGCGCGGAGCAGTGGATTTACCAACACCCAGTTCTTTAATGTATGCCCATTTCTGCTGATTCGATCTCGCTAAGTTAAATTTGTTACAAAAGTATTTTCTTTTCTCTGAGTTGATTAACTGTATCACATTTTTCCTAATTATCTTATATTGTGCAGCATGGTGGGCTGTTCTGTACCGCTTCCATTTTTTAAAAGCGATATCACGTTTGTTAATTAATATTTTAATGTTCGAATTGAACCAGGGATTTCCACGAGGTTGACCGTTTTTGTCACCAGCGGAATCGATCTGTTATATAGATACGTTATATTATTTTGTAGGACAGTCAGTTGTGAATTAATATTAGCATAGTCATAAATAGAGTCCCAGTCACATGAAATAAAGTCAGCACTTAACAAGGCATAGTCAATATTTCTAAAATTTCTATAAACTATTCTGCTTTCAGTTAAGTCAGTATGAAAATTATAGGTCAAGAATATTAGGTCGTGTTTCGAAAACATTGGCATTGATAGTTGACTGTAAGTAGAAATTTTATGACAGTCGGTTACAAAAAATAAGTCAAGTAAGGTATCACAGTGATTTGAGAAATGCGTGGGTGCAGACGAATTTACTAACTTTAATCCCATAGATTCTATGTTGTCCGATAATTGCCTTTCTCGCATGACATTGCTGTTGAAGTCCCCAGCTAATATTACATCTGTATAGGCAAGCGACATGGTAGACAATACGTCAGTTAAGTTTTGATATTCTATATATCGATGAGGTCTATACACGCAGCCTATTAAAATTTTGGAAGAATGTATTGTGCTTGTGACTTGAACAAATATCCACTCAACTGCACTTTCACTTGGGTGTTTACATACAAGTTTAGCATTCAAACGTTTACTTACATAAATAGCTACACCTCCAGCATGACTATCTCGATCAGATCGAAACAAATCATAACCAGTACACTCTACTAACAAATTACTAACATGAGACGAAAACCACGTTTCTGACACACATATGACATCAATATTGGACTTGACAAATAGATACCTAAATTCCTCGATTTTCTTAGTTAGGCTTTGGGCATTAATATGGCATACACGCAGACCTTCCCCTTGGTTGCCAAGTATTCTTAGCATTGTATAGCTGCTCGAGCCGGACGACCATTCATTATCATCCATAATCACTGGAATATAAACAAATTAGAGAAGATAATCCAAACACCACTGTTTTAAGAGTACGGGGAGATGATGTAAAGAGAGTGAGATTCCTAACGGAGACTATTACAAGATGAGTAGAAATATTAAACCTAATGAGAAACATAAAGTAGAGGACAAGATGAGTAGAAATATTAAACCTAATGAGAAACATAAAGTAGGGGACAAAAATTAATTCTATTCTATCGAAAATTACTCCGCCCAGTTTCAGTTCCTCCAGATGCAGATTGAGTCGCCACCTCAGCCACAGCTTCCACTCTCTGTAGGGCACAGAGCTCAGCCATGCTCTTAAGGCACACAAATTCGCCGCGAACACTCTGCCGAACGTAAACCATTGCACGGCGGGTGAAGACAGCTGACAGAGCATTACGCTTCTTCATCCTCATTGCCTCTCTGAAGATGTCGTAGTTGGTTTTAGAGAGCTGTTCGTTGATGTAGAAGGGTTGTTTGGACTGGATTCCAAACAACTCCAAGCTAAGTGGCTGCTTGGTCTGCCGTCGATGTTCTCCAGCCCGTTGCAGCAGCATGATTTTTTCACGCCTGCTATCAAATTTTATGATAACAACGGGATCTACAACGGCGTTCTGTGCATGGTCCCGCACCTTAACCCAAAAAATCTCCTTCACTTTTGGTGGTGGTGTGAGGCCTAATGAATAACAGAGGCTGTTGAAGAGAGTCTTTAGGTTCTCCTCTTCCAGTACGGGCACCCCATGCACTCTGACATCATTTGCAATGCTTGCTTCGGCATCTGCATCCTCTTTGGCTTGGAGTTTCGCCTCCAGTTTCTCCACCTTGCTGCATAGCGCACGAATTTCGCAGCTTCCATCCTCAAGCTTCTCTATGCGTCGGCCAAGCAGCTCTACTTCCTCCGAAAGACTATGAAGTCTAGCCTCAAACTTATCTGCCATCTCACGCAGAATTCTTTCCTCAGCTTCCCTCACGCTGCAGCTGATGTGTTTCGCCTGCTCATCGAATCGATTATTAATTAGCTCGATCAGCTGCGGCGAAAGCGTATCTGAGATGCGACCAGATCTTAAGTCCAGCGACGAGTCACTGCGGACGCACTTTGCTGCGGTTTTTGACATCCCGCTTTGCCGTTTAACAGCGGAGCAAGGTCCAAAAGAGATGCACAGAGAGAGAGAGCGTAGGTTGAGAGAGGGAGTAGGCCTCAGAGCGAGCACGACGATCAGCAGTAGCTATTTGCACGGCGAACGGCGAACGATCCAGCAAAGCGACGAAGCGATGAGCAGTGCGTAGGCAATGCGACAGATGAAGTGCACGAAACGGTGAGCACAGAGAGCGGAGATCCAGAGAGGAATGGGCAAAAGCAATAACAAATAGCTTGCGCGTCTTTAAATTTATTTATTTATTTATTTGCTCAACCTGCAACTACCAAATCACTGATATTCAACACAATTATTGTTCAGTTATGACAAGCTCCGAGATATACAGAACTATTGGCAATTAATGTCGAGTGAATTCAGATTAAAAGCAGAAAATGCAGGAGCGACGCGGAAAGACGACCGGCTGTTAGAGTGTATGTATACATATGGCGCTCGACGATAGATACACCTATCTTTAATCTGCACATCAGATAGTTGATTGTTGGCGGACTTTAATTTCTCTTTCAGAGCCACGTAGTCTGGATCAGCGAACTCCTTGGCATGTAGGTCTATGAGACTGGCTATCTCAATAGGCGAGAGATCTTCTGTGAAGGTTCTAGACAACGCATCTGGTACCACATTCTGGCTTCCTTTGCGGTGGTGTATTTTGAAACCAAAGCTCTGAAGCTTTAATGCCCAACGCGCCAACCGGGAACTGAGGTCTGATTGCGACATTAACCACTTTAGCGAAGCATGGTCGGTGATAATCGAAAATTCTTGCCCTTCAACATACGCCCTGAATTTCTTTACGGCCAGGACAGCAGCTAGACATTCCTTCTCTGTGACCGTATAATTTCTCTGACAGCGGTTAAACTTTTTGGACATAAAAGCGATAGGGACTTCATTTCCCTCTGCATCTGTTTGCATTAAAGCCGCGCCCACGCCTGTATTACTAGCATCACAATGTATAGCGAATGTCCGACCGATCTCTGCACTGTGAAGAACCGGTGCCGTGCACATCTGCCGCTTCAACGCTTCAAATGCTTCCTGCGCCTCAGTAACTTACGGTTACTCCTAAGAGTGTCCGTGATTGGGGCTGCCACTGCGGCATAGTTACGGATAAACTTATTATACCAGCCTGTTAACCCTAAAAATCGACGCACCTGTTTTAGCGATCGTGGCGCCGGAAAGTCCACAATGGCCGATATTTTGGCCGGGTCTCTGCCGATGGTACCATTTCCAAAAATGTGGCCTAAGTATTTGACTTCGGTGATACAGAACTTGCTCTTTTCCACATTAATGGTCAAATTGGTTTGTTCCAAAGCTGCTGCCACCACTCTCAGAACCTCCAAATGTCTCTCGAATGTCTCTGAAACGATCAAAAGATCGTCTAAATACACAAAGACTTCAGTTCGTAAGTCAGGTGGGATTACCCTGTCCATCAGCCTGCACAACGTTTATGGCAAATTGGAGAGACCAAAAGGCATAACGCAATATTGATAGGCCAGGCCTACCTGGCACTGTAAAGGCAGTTTTGTCCCGTGATTTCAGATCCAGAGGAATCTGTTAAAAAGCGTCCTTTAAATCGAGGCTCGTAATGTATTCTGCTTTCGGCAGCCTTCCCAAAATACCTTCTATTAATGGCATTGGGTAAGCATCCCGTACCGTTACCTCGTTTAATTTGCGGCTATCAATACAAAGTCGCACCTTACCCGGCTTTTCGACCAGCACTACAGGTGACGACCAGGCACTGGCGGACTCTTCTATGACCCCTAGTTTGATCATTCGATCTAGCTCGGTATACATTAGTTCTTCCCTAGCTGGAGAGACGGCATAGTGTCGTTGCTTAATTGGCTTTACATCGATGGAATGCGTGATCACCTGTGTGCGACCTAATCCTTTTTCCGCGTAGGACGGAAAAGCCTTAATTACAAGTTCCAGTGATTGCTGCTGAGATGGTGTTAAGGGACGGGTCGGCGAGTCTTCTATGGCCGAAATCACATGACCTTTTTGTAAAAAAGGTTCGGGAAAAAGCTTAAAGTGCTTCCAAAAATCTATACCCAAGTACAGATCCCCTGATAATGAGGGTACTATATATAATGTGAGTATTTTGTTTTCTCCTCGGAAGGTCACTTCTGTTGTTAAACGGCCGCTGATTTGTTGGGATTGTCCATCAGCCGTCCGAATGGTGGCGGTCAGCTTCGTGCACGGCATATTTAAGTTTGGCAGCTCAGCTGCTAAACTTCCTCCGATGCAACTTACTGAAGCTCCCGTGTCCAACAGCCCAACGACCAATTTGTCCAGAATTTTGACTTCGGCGTAAGGACGTAAGTCGCTCAGTTGGCCTACAATTGATGAAAGGAGGAGTTTGCGTTCAGCTTTCTGGGATTTATTAAACCTGCGCCTACGTGATTTAGAACGGGACAAGTTATTTCCAGGGGAATCCTTAGTTGTAGGCGGTGAACCAACCAAGGCTAAGTGGTCTGGGCTGGTGGTACAATTGGTGGCAACAGACTTTAATCGGTCATAGTTGCCTTCGACACCATGGGTCTGCGTGCTTTTTTCAGCTGTGCACGCCCTAAGGAGTTTTTTGGCAATCGACCGTTACATTTACAGCAACTGGGCTTGTAGGTGTCTGCCTTCCCACAACCATAACAGAAGACTCGTCTATCGGCTGTGCAGTCTTGGTACCGGTGGCCTTTGGATGTGCAATTCCAGCACACCAGCTCCATGGCTGCCACCTCGAAGTCATCCTCTGATCCTTCGGAGTCTGAACTTTGCTCCTCCTGGCACTGCACTGCACAAACCTGGCGACTTTGCACTGGACGTGGTACGGCCCCTTGGGTTTTCACTACCGTTTTCATAAATATCTCCCTTGTCCTGACCAGTCTTCGCAGTTTAGTGACCGAAGCTGCCGGTTCATACAGCATCTCGTGCTGGATCTCCGGTAGGAGATTGGCCCGTAAGGTCTCTACCATGGCCTGCTCAGACATTGGCTGTGAGAGTCTATCAGCCAGAGCGGCTATGATTCTATAAAAATCATCGAACGACTCGCTCGATCGCTGCTTACGCTGCTCTATTTCTGCTCTGATATCCCGGTCGGTACGATCGTCCATGAACTGGCCCCTCAATGAAGAAAACAAAGCATGCCATTGGACTGTCCTAACACTTTTGTGATACCGCCAATACCAATCCCTTCAATAAGATTGTTCACATTTTGTGCTACCAGATCTAGGTTTCCCTCCAGTGTTTGGGCCGCTAATGCCTCCACCCTGTAGATGAAGTCTTCTACCGCCATTGGGCCTTTCCCAGTAAACCGCAGCTTCCAGTTAGCCATGATTTGGGTGACCTTGTCTGGCCCCAACGAATATATCGATGTGCCGCGTGACAGATTGTCACTTCGCCCCGAGTGAAGGTTGGGCTGCTGTTCCGAAGACCTAGGATCAACCTTGGGATCAATTGGCTGAAAAATAGGCTGTTGGGATATTCCCCGGCTTGTTTCAACCGGTGAAGCTGGAGGTCGAGCCGAGTGCTGCAAGGCCAATTCCATGGCTTGCGCAAACCTATCGGTCTGTTGTTGCATGGCTGCAGCTAGAAAGTCTGTCTGCTGGGACACGGCCGCCGTCATTGCCTCCGCAATAGCTTGCCTCATGCTGTCAACCATGGAAGCCTGACTATCACCAGATGAGGTAGCCGAGGCTGAGGCCATTGGTGGAATGTTGGAGTTCGACATGTTGGCTTCCGTCTCTTAACCTGCGCGCGAGTTACCAGCTCAGCACCTACCCTCACCCTTCCCCCTCCGAAACATCTACGAGCTGGCCACAATATAGACACCATCAGCAATACTAACTCACACCACCAACTCACATCCGCTCCAATTACAACAGCGGACACAAACCCCAACGTCAGCGGATTCTCGGCCACTTAGAGTTAAAGAGTCAGCACATTTGTAAAAACCATAGCTGCACAAAGATATAATAAAGATCAGAATATATTCAACCGCAAACCAAATCGGACGTTTCTTAATTCAACCGGAATACGGGCTAATAACTCTGTTAAAACGGGTGACAATCTATCTTGAGCTACAAATCCAGGAACCACCTCATTCTACATCATAACTGGCGCAGTCGGAGACCTTTGTCCACGAACGGGACTCTAGTAGAAAACACCAAAAAGACCCTAGAGTTCACGAGAAGGCGAAGGAGAACCTAAAATGATGTTCTGGAGGATTATAGTAGCGGCACTATTGTAAGAGATAAATACATATGTATGTGAATAAGAGTGAGTAGAGTGTTGGTGTGAAATGGAGGAAATTAAATAAATAACAACAGAAAAGTGAAAATAAAGAAATAGCGATCAGAATGGTCGAAGAAATGTGAGTAGTGAAATAGGGAGCGAGAATTGACGGTTGGCGGCAGATCTGGCCGACCAAAATCGTTAGAATAACGAATGTAGTTATACAATCACAAATTATGTGCAAAACAAAGTGCCAAAAAGGAAAAAAAGAGATCACTTCAATCAGAAGCATTCCAAACAAGACGAAAGAATTAATTACACAAATAAGTAAAAGGGAAGAAACGAAAGGGGACCGCAGTAAAGGTTGCCGCGACGAGCAGCGGATCGAATGGTTGCAGTTGCGGTCGGGATGACGTCGACCCGAGCGGCTGGCAGAGGCGGTCGGCTTGGCGTACGAGCGGTCGCGGCGGCGTTCGGAACGTTGTTCGACGCGAGGCGATCGGCTTCGAGCGGTTGCATTGTGTTGGACGGAAGTTGGATCGATCGTTTGGTAGGAACGAACGGTTCGACGGAAGGACGGTTCGAGTGGGACAAGATGAGCACAACCAAGTTGGGTCGTGAGCGGACGGCTTACGGTGAGCCCATACATGTGTGCCCAACACATAAACACAGGGCCGGCGCGAAAACAAAGGGCGCTGGTGGACCCAAAAAGGGGGTCACTGCATAAAATATTAACGATACAATAAACAAAGTGCGGGGATCTATTGCCCACATGTATAGAGCAGAACCTGTAACGCACAGGGTAGAAGCTCAGCATGGGGGGGATGGCAAGGCTATGAAAATAGTGAAAACAAGAACAAGAACGAAAAAACAGGAGGAAAACCTTGATCACTCACATACGTAGGGCAAAGTACTGTAACGCACAGTGCAGACGCCTAGTATGGGAGTGGTCGGAGGAAGAACGATGCTATGAAAGACACACTGTCCGCGTATGGCTGCGAATACTGTAACGCACAGTATAGTAGCTAGCTTCAGGTGCAGAATAGCGTCGGAAGGTACGAAATAAAAGAATACCATGAGGTGTTACACTGTCCGCGTATGGCTGTAAATACTGTAACGCACAGTATAACAGTTAGCTTCAGAGTGCACAGTAGTGGAAGAAGAAAGAATGAAAAGTCAATAAAGAATGAATAACGAATTAAAACGAGAAGAAACCTATTTCACACCGCACTATATATAACCCTTAAATGTCGAAGAAATACTCATTTTTAAATAATTGCAGACTCCATTTCGCACAATACACAACATAAGGACACATCTAACAATAACTGGCACACCGGGAAACTAATATTAACTAAATTAAGCACACGACAACACACACACACGATATATAAGATAGTAAGAATAGCATATAAGATTACACTTAACGCATATATATACACACACAGATACAGTAACAGACACATATACGAAGTACATGTCAGTGAGAGGCAGTAATCAGAGAATCATTCCGGTAGACAGAGCAGTCTTAGAAGTTTGCAACGAAGACCAAGTAGCGGCAGAAATGGCCCAAGGAAAGAGTTCGTCCTCCATCCTCGACGCAATAAGGGTCGTAGACCTGGTAGCGGTCATACCCAAGTATGAAGGAGAGACAGGCAAGCTTGATCATTTTATAAAATCAGTAGAAGACACCCTAGACATGATAAAGGAAGAGGATAGGTCGACGATAGGAAGAGTAGCCATTAACGCCATAAGGGGTAGGATTATAGGAGACGCCAGCAGGAAGCTGGAACTTAGCAATGTGGATTTAGATTGGGAACAAATGAAAAAGACGTTAAAAGCTCATTTCAAAGACAAAAGACAGGAACAGGACTTGGTAATGGAACTAACCAATATTAAAGGGAAGAAGTTAGAGTTGGAACCTTTGTTCGCGAAAGTACTCGAGTTGAGGAGTGCAATGATTAGTGGAGTAAAAGCGAGTGACTTATCTACGGTAACAAAAGAAGAGAAGATTAAATGGATTGAAGGCATGGCGCTGACTGCGTTTCAGTCGGCAATAAAGGGACCGATAGGAATGACGATTAGGAATATGGAAATAAGCGATATTGGGCAAGCGTATGACATAGCTAGAAAGGAGAAAAGCGCTTATGTTCCGGAAGAGCCAGAAGTGAAAGTGGAAAAACAAGAGGTAGCGGAGGTACAGGTACCCGAGAAGAAGCCACTCCCAGTACAGGAACAGGAAAAGAAAGAGGAAGTAGTACAGGAGGAACAGCAGGTGGCGGGTAACTGGCCCCAATACCAGTGGGGGGGCAATATGCAAGTTCCCTTTGGAATGCCTTTCCCGATGATGGATGGAACCGGGTGGTCCGGTATGGGATTTGGAGTCCCAATGGGGGGGAACCCTTTCATGGGATACCCCTTTATGCAGAACAATTCAATGGGATACAATAGGGGATCATACAGGAACCAGCAGTTTAGAAACCCTACATGGAACCACGGTCAGCAAAACCGCGGACGACAGTGGGGCCAAAACAGCCGGCAGGGACAGCTAGCAATTCAGGCACATCAAGATTCGAATAGAAGCGGTCAGACAAGAATGTCTAGGATGTCCAATAATTCCGGACAGTCGTTCCAATCGAACAATTCTAGACAATCTTTCGGAAATCAGTTTGCGCCCAGCACCTCGACTAGAGGTGGAGGACGGGCAGCAACGGACGGCCAGTTACACAATATCCAAGAGGATGACGGAAATTTTCCCCAAAGAGCCTCAAACCAACAACAGGATACTTAGGAGCAAGAAGGGTACAATCGACCCTACCATATATTATGGTAAGGCTAGCAACAGGCAAGTCAATCAAAGTACTTATAGACACAGGATCCACCTTTTCATTTCTAACACCAGAAGTAATACCCGAAGGTTGTGCCCAAAGATTGCATACTCCGATCACAATAAAGACAGTTACGCAAGCACACGAAGTGCAGTCAGAGATAAGATTGAAAATGTTTAAGGAGTTAGGTGGGGAAGGTGAAATAAGAATGCTCTTGTTCAAATTCCATAATTATTTCGACGGGTTAATCGAAATAGATATTTTAAAACAGATAGGAGCGACAATCGACATACAAAAGAAACAATTAAGAATGCCATCAATAGAAACGCAGTTGTGGTAAAAACAACATAATGCGACGGAATTGTATACGATTGAGGCAGGCACAAAAAGAATTATCCAAGTACCAGTTCAACTACGAACGGGGGAAATTTTAATCAGCAAAACGATTGTAAAAACGAACATGGAAATATCAGAAGGAATATATAGGGCAATAGAAGGCATGAGCTTAGTGGAGGTAGTAAATTACGCGGAAGAGGATCAGCAACTGTTGTTGGAGGAACCACTTACAGTGGCAGAGTTTAAGGCGGAAGAATACGTAGAACTGTACAACATTGAAAAAGAAGAAGGGCCCGGTACAGGAAGGGTCCCATTTGACAAAATCAGAACCGAACATCTAAATATAGAAGAAATCAAAGAATTAAAAAAGTTATGTAAAAAATACCCGTCGGCCTTTTACATGGAAGGGGAACAGTTGTCATTTACAAACGTAGTAAAACATCAGGTCAGAACAACGGATGACATTCCGGTGTATTCTAGACCATATAGGTATGCATTCACCGAAAGAGAGGAAGTAAAGAGACAAATAGGAAACCTGTTAGAACAGAAGATCATCAGGCATAGCCACTCTCCGTGGACTGCTCCAGTGTGGCTAGTCCCGAAGAAAAAGGATGCCTCAGGACAAAGAAAATGTAGAATAGTGGTAGATTATAGGAAATTGAACGAAAAATTGATTAAGGACAGATACCCGATGCCGATAATTAACGATGTACTAGACGGGCTAGGCAGAGCAAAATACTTCACTACGCTAGACTTAGCCAGCGGTTACCATCAGATAGAAGTAGAGGAAAAAGACATACCGAAAACGGCATTCTCAGCGGAAGGAGGCCATTTTGAATACGTGAGGATGCCCTTTGGGCTGAGTAACGCCCCTGCAACGTTCCAAAGATTAATGAACAACCTTTTCGGAGACCTACTAGGAAAATGTTGCCTTGTATATATGGATGACATCATGGTGTTTTCCGCATCACTGCAGGAGCATATGAACGATCTAAACAAGATCTTCGCAAAATTATAAAAAGCCAATTTTAAACTCCAATTAGATAAGACAGAATTTTTAAGGAAGGAAGTAGAGTACTTAGGACACGTAGTAACCTTAAAAGGGGTCAAACCGAACCCGAAGAAGATAGAGGCAATTAAGAAGTTCCCATTGCCAAAAACTAGGAAACAGATAAAGTCATTCTTGGGTTTACTAGGGTACTATAGGAAATTCATAAAAGACTTCGCGGCTATAACAAAGCCGATGACAAAGCAACTCAAAGGGAAGAAAGCGGTACAGGTTGACCATGAGCTTGAAGAGACATTCGAAACGTGTAAAACCTTGTTATTGAATGACCCAGTGTTGCAGTTCCCAGATTTTACTGAGCCGTTTATTCTGACGACGGATGCTAGCAATTACGCCATAGGCACTGTCTTGTCCCAAGGACACTTGGGAGCAGACAGACCACTGGCTTATGCTAGCCGAACGTTGTCGGATGCAGAGACAAATTACGCGACAATAGAGAAGGAAATGCTTGCCATTATTTGGGCAATGAAGCATTTTCGTCACTACCTATTTGGACAAAAGTTCAAAATAGTCACGGATCACAGGCCGCTGACTTAGTTAATGAGCATTTAAGAACCAGACTCCAAGTTGGTGAGATGGAAATTAAAATTATTGGAATACGATTACGAAATCGTATACAAAAAGGGTTCTCTTAATGTAGTGGCAGATGCCCTGAGTAGGGTACAGCCAGAACTCAATATGGTGGAGAACGATTCAGATGCAGCAACGAATGGGGAGACTATACATTCGGCGGAAGAAGACCTGCGCATCGGGTTCCCCATATCTGAAAAACCTTTGAACGATTATAACATACAGGTAGTGGTAAAAAAAGGAAGTCCACCAAAAATAGAAAGGAAGGTTCCGTTCAGAAACAAGGTCAGGATTACATGGACAGAGGACAAGTTTGAAGAGGAGGCACTAAGCCGAACATTTAAAGAAATACTGAAACCAAATAGGACGGTGGCCATCTTCATCCCCGAGGAATTGGTGATAGTAGTGCAGAACGCGTACTGCAAATATTTTGCATATAGCAAGATATATAACGTAGTGAGATGCACAATCATGTTGCCAGAGGTAACAGACAGGGCATTACAGGAGGAAGCAGTGAAAGAACACCATGAAAAGAACAACCACAGGGGGATAGAGGAAACATTGGCGCAACTGAAGAGGAAATTGTATTTCCCACATATGAAACCAATAATAACGCAAACAATTAATAATTGCGACAAATGCCAGATGTTGAAGTATGATAGGAGCCCCCAGAAGATCAAGTATAGTGTCACAGAGACCCCGGGGAGGCCAATGGAGATACTTCACATAGACCTATATTTCATAAACAAGAAATACGTACTTACGGTCATTGATAAGTTCTCCAGATACGCCTGGGGATATACTATTCCGGCAAGGGATAGTATAAATGTAGTCAAAGCAATAAAGAACTTTATGACACTATTTGGGATCCCGAGCAAGATAGTTTGTGATCAGGGAGTAGAGTTTGCATCGAACTTCTTCAAGGACTTTTGCAAGCAATACGATGTAGAGTTACACATGACTTCCTTTCAACAGTCATCAAGTAACGCTACAGTCGAGAGGCTGCACTCGACAATAACGGAAATATATAGAATAATCGTGGAGCAGAAGAAAGAAAAGAAAGTAGAAACAAAGCATGAGGACATAATAGCTGAGGCGTTTATAACGTACAATAATGCAATACATTCGGCAACAAAGCTCACGCCCCACGAATTGTTCACAGGGAGAACACACATTTTCTTGAGTAACGTGTCATTTAACAACGAACACGATTATCTTCAGAAAATCAATGCGTTCCAGGCAGAAATCTACCCCAAGGTGAAAGAAAGAGAAGAAAGAGAAAAGGTTAGGAGAATAGAGGCAGCAAACACTGACAGGCAGGAACTAGTAAGCGTGGAACCAAATGAAACGATTTTTAGGAAAGAAAATAGGAGAGATAAATTAACACACAGATTCACTAAACATAAGGTACAGACAGATAATAACATAACAGTAATAACAACTAAACCGCAAAAAGTCCATAAAGAGAAGATTAGAAGATTGACAAAGAATAACGAATAACGATCATTTCAGATGGGTCGCGATGACGGAGACGAAGAGAACGTTCCAAATCAGGGAAATAAAAAGCGATCAGCCGATCGTGCAGATAGAATTGGGACCAGCCAGAATAATACAAACGTACAGAACGTTTGTACATATAGTTCGCCTAGAGGAGTATATAGAAAGCGTCGATCATTTGGAACAGACGCTCAAAGTGATTCAGGAAGATGGTGAGACCAATGATCTGATCAAAGCACTTCGAGAGAAACTGAAATTAGTAAGAGGAAAGATAGAATCGATAAGCCCCAAGAGAAGGGATAGGCGAGGGCTTGTTAATGGATTAAGATCGGTCGTGAAGGCGATCACGGGAAATTTAGACGCGGAAGACGCGGAACGTTTGGAAAGGGAGATTAGGAGGTTACAGGAAGAGGAAAGAAGAATTAACGAAGAGATAGGTACACAGGAGAACATGGACAATAGGTTCATTACTATGTTTAAGAACTTGACAACATACATTAACGAGGAGCAAGTTAGAGTGACCTCCTTTATAAACACGTACAAAAATGGAATAAGCTAAACATTTGTGGAGGAAGATAAGAGAATGTTTAGGTTAGAATACATCGACAGAATTGCAGTAACAATAGATATGATAGCGTTAAATCTAAACGATTTAACGGAGAGCCTATTATAATTTTTATAAGCGATACCTTAAACGACGCCTAATTAATGTGTCTATCTAAAACCAAAAATCAAGGCATTCAAATATTTTTTTTTCGACTTTTCCTGAGCTTTCAAAGTCAAAATTTCGGGGAAAAATACCGAAAAAAATTATGAAATTTGAATTTGGAAGCTTAATATCTTCCAGACGTTAAGTTGCAGCTACAAAGTGTCTGAGTCGGATTTATAGCTGCATTTGTCAGCTTTTTTTAACTGCAAAGTTCAATACAACCAGTTGTAGGAAACTTAAGTTATGTAAAAAATAGAAGCACTACCTATGACAAAAAACAAAAAAATTTTTAAAAATTCTTTAAAAAAAAACTACTCCATGAAAAAAAAAAAAACATTCTTTAAAAACATCTTTAAACATCCAAATGTATCAGAAAAAGTCATTTTTGGCGACAGCGGAAAAGTCGTGTCGACTAGTGTTATTAGCAAGAATAGGAATAATCCCCAAATTTATTCTTAGCAGAGAAGAAGCACAAAAGATTACACAGAAATTGGAAGAACAAAGAATACAGATCACGTCTGAAGAACACATGTACGAATTATTGCAATTAAAAGCTATAATGAATAAAACCGATGTAATTTTCTCGGTAGATGTGCCAATTTTTACCAATGAAACATATTCACTACAAAGATTGTTACCATTACCAATTAATAAAACCGAATTTTTAATAGCACCTAATTTTGTAGCGTATAATGATAGACTAATGTATTATTACACAAAGAAATGTAATCAAGTAAGAAAACTTTATTCTGTAAACATGATAGAATTGTAAATAGGGTCAACGAAGTGTGCCTGAGGAATCTGATACAGGGGAAAGCGGAGGAATGTGAGACAAAGGACGTAGGCTTTCGCAGAGAGATCTTCGAACCGGAGAAAGGCTACATTGCATTATTTAATGGCGAAAAGGTTAGAATACAGACGGATTGCGGACCGGAAAAGTCGTACGACGGGTCAGCAATAATAACCTTCGAAGAATGTGGAGTAACAATTAACAACATCCAATATGAGGCGATGGAACAATTGGACACAAAACAATTAGTTTTGGAAATTCCCCGGATAAAGTCGATGAGAAATAACAGAACGACTCAAGAGTTAGGGGTATATGAACTAAAGATGGAGGACATCAAGACGAACACGGAAATCGGCAAAATTAGAACTGGCATGAAGATACACAACGCAACAACCTACACCATGGTTGGCGTACTCCTAATAGGAGTAGTGTGCACTGCCTGGCTCTCGAGAAGGGCGATCAACTACGCAACAACAACAACAAATTCCATTGCAGCACCAACTACCACCCTCACTTCAACCACCACGCCGTTATGGTCGATAGTTCAGACTGGGGGGGGAGGAGTTACCAGCTCAGCACCTACCCTTACCCTTCCCCCTCCGAAACATCTACGAGCTGGCCACAATATAGACACCATCAGCAATACTAACTCACACCACCAACTCACATCCGCTCCAATTACAACAGCGGACACAAACCCCAACGTCAGCGGATTCTCGGCCACTTAGAGTTAAAGAGTCAGCACATTTGTAAAAACCATAGCTGCACAAAGATATAATAAAGATCAGAATATATTCAACCGCAAACCAAATCGGACGTTTCTTAATTCAACCGGAATACGGGCTAATAACTCTGTTAAAACGGGTGACAATCTATCTTGAGCTACAAATCCAGGAACCACCTCATTCTACATCATAACTCGCGCGTCAATAAGGAATGCGCCACAGAAGGAGCTCGAGAATTGGAACCGGAAGGCTGAAGGTCGGCGGTCAAACTCTCGAGAGATGCGCTTAAATGTGGGCCAGAGCACCCGGGACAGACCCTGCTTTTTCCCGTTCTGGAGGAGAAACAAGCTCTAAGGAACTCGTGGCCACAGCTGGGAACAAGCAACTGGGCTTGATGGGCAATCCCTTCTGAGCAAATAATACAGATCTTTCCCGTGTCGGACTGTATGGACAAGTTCTCCGGGCTTCGAGTTAAGGGCATAACTACTTATCGTCTATAATGATTAAATAAAAATATGTACGTCTATATATTTTGGGAAGAAAAATGTAAAAAAAAAATCAAACGTTATTTGCTAAACCACAATAAAAATCGAAAAAAAAATCTATAATTTGGATGCCATGCAATCGGGTTTCGTCACTGTCCTAACAATCCCCCTTGTCCCCTGTTCGTCTTGAAGAGAGGTATAAACGTCTAAGCGGATGTCTTGTCATCAAAATGGAATATTGTCAATGACACCGTTACGAAACACCTTGTATATAACGACCATCTGATATTACTACTATGAGCTTACGGATCACTGACGGAACTACTACACACAGGAACAAAAGGCAAACGGCAACAATTAGTTTCTGTCGAATCATTACACTCAGTGACGTTAATACTCCAGTAAAACAGACACGAACTAGAAAAGAGATACAGAAGACACACACGCTAATTCTATTAGTATTAATTGTCAAAAGATGGGATGGCCGCAGCTCAATAACCAATTAACGACACCTATTAACAAACAAAATACCTTTTTAGCATTACCGCCCTTTATAAGCCAGCGGCGTTAAAGCTTTGATAGCTAAAACTTATCCAGCGGCTTTGGGATACGAGTATCGTGTGTTTCTTTTAAATTCCCGTTCTTTTATAAAAGGCTATTATTGTGGATAGGTCGTGGATGTAACGTCTGATGTTATGGACGTATACTTTTATAACAGATCGGGGCATATCGACTTGTCGTTACGACAGCTTCGGGCCCCACGTTGGCGGCAAATAACTATTATTTTAATTAACTATATATATAGATAAATACTGTAGTATATCACCTATACGGATGAGCAGGTATTGGGGGTATTCAGCACGAAATGCACGTGATGGCTCCGGCCTCCAAAGTCGGTAGAGTAGGGAGGGGTGATGAAAGGAATCGCGCCGATACGGTACTCACTAACATTAAAATACAATTATTGTTCACGTGCTACTAAACTCTATCCACAACACATAGCACAACACTACACAATGGCAGGAACAGACATAACAGAGACGGACAAGGTCATAGTGGCGCAAATCTCCGCAGCTGGTGTTATGCTAGCGGTTCGCCCTCCCAACCATGATCATCGGATCCACCTCCACGTTTCGATGATCCCTTCTACCACTAGGATTAGACAGACAGAGACTTCAACCTATGCATGGCTCCCAATACAAAAATGAGCACATTGCAAACATTATAAATTTATTGGACAGGAAAAACTAACTCTAGGTACCCCCCTAACATTCGAGATATGTAAAATTAAATGTAAATGTAAAGACTTAACAGCTACAAAATATTAAATGTAAAGGCTCTGTTATTGATTAAATGTAAGTAAATGTAATCTCACGCAAGCGTGTACGGCTCATTAGCATAGCCGAAGTTAAGGTAAAGTTAAAGGAGAGGGGGGGGTAAGGCAAAAAGGGGGTACTCGGCATAGGCCGGATATAGAGCGGGAGAGAGAGCTGTTTTGCTTTGTTGTACCTGTTAAGTGGCAGTTACTTGCCCACTTCGTTCCTCTCCAACGTAGAAGCGCTTCGACGTCAGCTGTAACGAAAGTTAAACGACTAGAAAAGAGAGAGCGCTATCACGCTCTCAATGCACCTACGCTCATCCGCACCGATGCTAAATTCCCTCTCTCGCTCTAGCGCTTGGCTTCCCAGAGCGCGGGAGTAACGCTCGAGCTTGGCGGGAAAGGTTTTGGCGGTAAGCGGGTAGGGAATAAAGGAGTGAAGTGGGAGAGGGAATACGAAAATCTACCTCGGCTAAACTTCTGCCTGCTTCGTGGCTGGTCTACTGCCCTTCCCTGCTTTACATTCCCCTCCCTTGAAAAGCAATTGTTTGCGCTGAAGGCGCTTACGCTTATCTAAGCTATCTATCTCTACTGTGGCTGCTCTGCCGGTGACGGTGCAGCCGATGCTGGGTCTACTCTGCAGAGGCGCCTGCGCTGTTGCTGGGGCTGCTCTGCCGAAGCGCCTGCGCTGTTGCTGGGGCTGCTCTGCTGCTGAGTCTACTCTGCTGCTGGGTCTACTCTGCTGCTGGGTCTACTCTGCTGCTGGGTCTACTCTGCAGAGGCGCCTGTCCTGTTGCTGGGGCTAATCTGCCGCTGGGTCTACTCTGCAGAGGCGCCTGCGCTGTTGCTGGGGCTGCTCTGCCGAAGCGCCTTCGCTGTTGCTGGGGCTAATCTGCCGCTGGGTCTACTCTGCAGAGGCGCCTGCGCTGTTGCTGGGGCTGCTCTGCCGAAGCGCCTGCGCTGTTGCTGGGGCTGCTCTGCTGCTGAGTCTACTCTGCTGTTGGGCGGTGCCGAAGCCGAGGCGGGCTCTGTGCTGACGCTGCGCTATCCCGATAAGGCGCTAGCGCTGATGTTGCGCTGCGCGGACGCTGAAGCTTCTCTCCCGCTGGCGCGGTGTTGTTATTGGGTAGCGCGGCTTGATGCTGGACGGCGCGGACGCCGGGACTGCGCGTTAAGTGGCTGGGCTGTCGGACAGCGCTGCTATTGCGGTTTTTCGGTTTTGGCGGTTACTTTGTGTTCACCCCGGACGCGCACTTTTTAATTGTAGCTCTGTCTCTCGACTGACCTGCCTCCCTTCGTTTCCCAACTATATCCCAAAAAGGGGTCACCTCCCGAACTACTTCCAGCCCCGAAACATTCGGTAAATTCTACTACTCTCCCGAGGCTCTTTCACTCAAACGGACAGCTGTAGTACCGCTTTCCCCCACATACTTTTAGGACTTTTTTTTTTTTTTACCGACAAGCCACACTACAGCGGATATACATATCATGAGCCGATCGTGACAAGACCAGAGCCGACTGGATTAGATTAGATTAGCCGAAGTGTCCGGGTTGCTCATTTATGTAGCTTCGCTGCAGACAGCACAGTGTATGAACTGACGCAATTATATACCGTAGGTTAGTGTTGTATCGAAACTAAAACCGTGTATGACCAAAATATCAAACCAATTATAAAATAGAGCAAATGTACTAAATAACTTGTACTTTTGATATTCTTTGGACAATTTTTTGGTTTTTATTCGTGGCTTTTAAATTTTTGAAAAAAGTTTTTGGGTTTTATTGCAAATTCCATAATAATAACAAACTTAATAAAAATCAGCCCAGCCGCTTGGGTGGAAATTAACCACAAACACTATGACTCGAGATTTTTATATATGTATTAGATTGATAATATTTTTTATTTAATATTTTCCAGGTCAAGAAGAAAACGAAACGCTTTTTCGGTTGCAAGCAAAGCTCGATGAACTACCAGACTTCTTAGCAAGTACTGAAGCAGATCTACAAGAAGCACTGCGGGATGGGAGCAGATTGTTCTCAGACATTCGGAAACTTGATTATTCCTTGGACAAATATCACCAAAAAAAATTTCGAACAGAGGAAGCAATATTAAAGTTGGCGCAAGACCAACTTGTAGCGGATAAGGCTACTGCTTATAGATTGAAATTATTAAATAAGTCTCAAGAACGTCGTCGAAATATTGATTTATCATTATCAAAGGTACAGAGTCAATTGGCGTCCTCTATGCTCGACGTGGAAAAACTCAGAAGTGCAGTTTTAAAAACTAAAACCCAAAATGATCTTATAACACAGAGTCTAAATCAATCTGAGTGTAAATCCAGCACTCTTGACACAGACTTAAAAAAAATGCACTGTAAAATTGAAGTTAAAATGAAATTATTTGAAAGGGTCAGCAACAAAATAGAAACCATGCAAAAGTTATTTGGTGAAGCTTCCGGAAGCCCTACTGAACTAAAGGTAATATAATAAACAAATTTAAAAGATTTTCTTTCTTTCAAAAATTACCAACTCTAGATAAAACAAATTGAAAAATCAATTCACACTGGTGAGTTGCAAATTCGAGAGCACCAACAATTTTGGATAATGCTGCAGAATCATTATGTTAATTTGTCGCAAAAAAGAAACGACCAACTTAATGAAATTCAAGTCACACGCAAACGTAAGTAAAAATTGAACTTACATATATAATACTGGCAAGTACTCGTCGGCTTCGACGACAAATATGCTCTTTAGTGTCATACAATCATAATATTGAGTCAGTCATCATGTTAACATGAATATCATGAACATATAAGCTCTAACATCATGTTAATAAAGGTCAGTAGAATCAAACCGCTCAGACGTGCTGAGAGTCATGTGTATATCAATCTCCGGTAGTATTTATAACACTAGTCGACACGACTTTTCCGCTGTCGCCAAAAATGACTTTTTCTGATAGATTTGGATGTTTAAAAATTTTTAAGGAATGTTTTTTTTTCCAGCTGTAGTTTTTTTTTTTAAGAATTTTTAAAAAATGTGGTCCTTTTTGTCATAGATAGTGCTTCTATTTTTCACATAACTTAAGTTTCCTACAACTGGTTGTAAGGAACTTTGCAGTTAAAAAAGCTGACAAATGCAGCTATAAATCCGACTTAGACACTTTGTAGCTGCAACTTAACGTCGGGAAGATATTAAGCTTCCAAATTGAAATTTCATAATATTTTTTGGTATTTTTTCCCGAAATTTTGACTTTGAAAGCTCAGGAAAAGTCGAAAAAAAAAATATTTGAATGCCTTGATTTTTGGTTTTAGATAGACACATTAATTAGGCGTCGTTTAAGGTATCGCTTATAAAAATATAAAAATAAACGGCTAAGTTATAACCATTTGGCCAAAACTTCATATGCCGTTTGGCACTATCCCAAATGCCAGTTTACCGTTAAAAACTGTTACAAACACAGATTTTTGGTATTTTTGTAGGAAAAAAAACGGTTATACGTCGGCTAACGGAATTCATCGGCAAAAATTGGCATATGAAAGTTTGGTCAAACGGTTGTAACTAAGCCGTTTAACTATCGATTCTTATAAACGATACCCTTAACGACGCCTAATTAATGTGTCTATCTAAAACCAAAATTCAAGGCATTCAAATATTTTTTTTTCGACTTTTCCTGAGCTTTCAAAATTCAAAATTTCGAGAAAAAATTCCGAAAAAAAATTATGAAATTTCAATTTGGAAGCTTAATATCTTCCAGACGTTAAGTTGCAGCTACAAAGTGTCTGAGGCGGATTTATAGCGGCATTTCTCAACGTTTTTTAACCGTAAAGTTCAATACAACCAGTTGTAGGAAACTTAAGTTATGTAAAAAATAGAAGCACTACCTATGACAAAAAATACAAAAATTTTTAAAAATTCTTTAAAAAAAAACTACTCCATGAAAAAAAAAAACATTCCTTAAAAATTTTTATACATCCAAATATATCAGAAAAAGTCATTTTTGGCGACAGCGGAAAAAAAAATTGAATTTTGTCGAGTAGTGTAATCAGAGAGTGCATCGCCCAATTCTGTCCCTCCACAAAAAACCTTGTAGAATCAACATTTTAGCGCCCAACGTGGGGCAGTGCATAGATCTGTGTTAAATATCTCCGACAAGTTATATTTGGCCTCAACCCCAATAACCGAGTGCCCAGCGTACATAAGATTCGCATAGAAGCAACGGAAAACTTTCGCTGTCGCCATTCTCGTCACATTCATCGCGTACGGAAGTTTGCGCTCTACGTTTCTCCAGTTCTTCATCGCTTCTCTCTTCGTCACTTGCATACAGCGCACAGCAGCTGTCTAGCACTGCATATATTGCTCGTTGCCACCCACGACATTCCAGCTCGTTGTCTAACGCTACAACTATCGCCTACGCTATTCCAGCGCGGTGTCGGCTGATCTTCATTATATAGTTATCTCTCTATTCGCCGATGCATACATAGCGCAGCCAAGATTTTAGCTACTGCCGCTGTCTACCACTGCACTGTCTAATGTCTACCACTGTTTCCATCATCATTCTCTGGTCAACGGCCTGCCGCTCTTCATCGCTCTTGTTGCGCCGCCGCAGCGCTGCCGTTCGCTACATAACTACAATAATGTCACTCTCATTGGAAGACATCAAACAGCAGACGGCAAACGTCAAACGAAATCGACGGACAAACAGAGGCAACGGTTAAAAAATCTGCAGCTTCAATGTCGATTGGGCATTCTCGAGTCCTACTTTAAGCAGGCATTAACTTTGCAATCTAGCATCGAAGCCTTGGACGTAGACGACAATGGGCGCACAGATCTCGAAAACAATTATGTGACCATAAAGCTGACAATCAAACAGCTTCTTGGCGAGGACTTAAACACCACAATCCACGAGGCGATGGCAATGCCATCGCCGTCCTCAAGGCTTCCCCGATTGGCGCTGCCAACCTTCGATGGCAACCATACGGAATACAAAAACTTCATTGCATACTTTCAGCAGCTGACCGGTCGGGAGAATTGTCAAGCATTGAGAAATTCAATCACAGTCACTTGTGAAAACCTGCTCTTATCTTCATGGAAACGATATCATCACTCTTCGAGCTGCAGCCAGTCAGCCCATCAAATCCTCAGCAATTACGCAAGGTATTTAATAATGCTGCCTTGTTTAGCTCTCTTTCGTCCCTTGGGTCTGCAACTCAAATCTCAGGAGCAATCCTAGTCTAGCTGGTCATGGACAAGTGTGACCAACAAGCTCGGACCAAGTGGAATGAGTCGCTGGATTACACATCGTTGCCGTCATGGTATGACTGCGTCAACCTTCTCGAGCGCCATTGCCAATTCCTGGCGTCCAATGGAGCTACTCGAACCCAAACTAGTAAGCCTGATCCTCAACCGATCGAAGCAGTTGCGCATGCACACGCTCAATTGGACTCCTGCAATAGAACTCTGGTCATCCTGACAACCGCCATGGTTCTGGTCAAGTACTCAATGGGTTCTTACAGAATGGGCAGAGCACTTCTGGACTCGTGCTCCCAGGTCAATTTCATCACCGATGTTTTTTCTTAGAAACTCCGCCCACTGCGAGGCAGACACGATGTCCAAGTACAAAAAACTCTCTTTGGGTGGGTAGCTGCCGGCAGCCATCGTCCACAACACACCGCTGATACCTTCGATACCAATCTGAAGCGACTATGTAAAATCGAAAGGCAGCCTAGTGAAAAAGCTCATACCTGAGCACACTGTTTGTGAGGAACACTATCTACAATCAACTCCACTCGATGTGGAGGGGCGCATTGTCGTAAAATTGCCAATCAAAGACAATCCATCCCAGCTTGGTAGCGCTTTTGAGATCGCTCGTCGCAGGTTCATATGTGTGGAACGCCGACTCTCACTCTCTCCGGACATTCGCACACAATACACCGAGTTCAATAACGAATACGAAAGCTTGGGTCATATGTCACCAGACCGGACTTATCTGCGCCTCACTATTACATACCACATCATTGCGTGATGAAGCCGAGCAGTGAATCCACCAAGCTAAGCTTCCAAATAAATATCGCTAAATGATATCCTGCTTGTTGGGCTGACTCTCCAAGATTATATATACATGCTGCTGTTGCGTTTTAGGCTATTCCGGTAAGGAATAGGCAAGTAAACCTTGATACAAATGACCGCAAATATCAGTACATTCTTTGGCGAGCATTTCCAGAAGAACAGATACGTACGTACCAGCTCAACACCGTGACCTACGGAACGGCATCGGCACCTTGCCTAGCTGTACGCAGTATACTGTCACCAGTGCACTGGGAGTCATTTGAAACCAACATTCGAAGAACTTGGTAACGCTGCAGTTGAAGTCGAGGCAATACTAAATTCGCGCCCTTTGTCAACAATGTCAACCGATCTAAGCGATCTCGGTGCCATTACTCTTGGCCATTTTCTGGAATGTCCGAGCGGACATTCCACACATTCAACCTCACAAATCTGGAATGATTCGACGTGGTGACAGACATCAAACAACAAATTTGGTGTCGCTGGTCATCACAATATCTCAACGAGCTCCGCGCACGAAGCAAGTAGACAGCGTCATCAGCAAATGTTGCCGTCGGCACCATGGTCGTTATCCACGATGACAATCTTGCTCCGCAACACTGAAGGCTTGAATTCGTTGTACAGGTAAAGGATGGCCTATCTTCGAACCTTCAACTGTCATTGCTGCCGGCCAGTTCATAAATTGGCGATTCTTCCGCATCCTGACCACTCTGGTCCTACAACTGTTTGAACATTGAAAGCAGATCCCAGACGGGATGTTCGGTCAAATGTGCCCTCCAGTGTCATAGAATCAAAGTGTTAAGTCAGTCATCATGTTAACATGAACATCATGAACATATAAGCGCTAACATCATGTCATTAAAGGTCAGTAGAATCAAACCGCTCAGACGTGCTGAAAGTCATTTATCAATCTCCGGTAGTATTTATAATCCCTCCACAAAAACCATTGTAGAATCAATATCCACAATGGAGGTAAAGTTAAAGGCGCACTTTTTGTACACGGTACTCAAAGATTATAGGGGTATATTAGATTTGTGGTGATAACGGATGTGTAAGGAATGCCCAGAAGGAAGCGTTTCCGACCCCATAAAGTATATATATTCTTGAGTCGATTTAGCCATGTCTGTCTGTCCTTCCGTCTGTCCGTCCGTCTGTCCGTCCGTCTTCATTAGCGCCTATATCTCAGAGACTATTAAAGCTAGAGCAACCAAATTTAGTATCCAGTCTCCTGTGTTATTACACTACTCCAAATGTATATCAAAATTTCGACGGCACAAAAGTCGAAAGTCTGTGGCATACACAATTTTGAAGCCATGTATAAAACATGTATATAACATGTAAAAGAATTCCAAAAATGGTTAGACTTAATTATTTTAAATTTTATTTTTTGTCCAAAATTTAATTAGTCCCTTTTGCGAACATATAATAAATTGCATAAATCGTTAGCTCATATATGTATGTATATACTGACTGAGTACGGCTTACAACGTTCCACCTCGTTATTCTTTTTATAGGGGTAGTGTGGTGATTGTGTGTAACGCCCAGCAAGAAAAGTTTCCCATAAAGTATATATATTCTTGATCAGCATCAATAGCCGAGTCGATATAGCCATGTCTGTCTGTCCATCCGTCCGTTCGTCTTCATCAGTGCCTAGATCTCCCAGACTATAGAAATATAGCTAGAGAAAATAAATTTTGTATCCGGACTCCTGTGATATCACAATATTACAAGTGTATATCTAATTTTCGAACCGCCCCCTTTCGACCACACAAAGGTCGAAAATCTGTGGAATCCACAATTCTTAAGATTCGAGAAAACCAAAAACCCAGAATCATGGAAAATTACTGTATCTGCCAGATCGCTAAATCTGGATCAGGTCAGATCCTTATTATGGCCAGAAGGAACAAATAAGATATCAGTTGCGACGGAACGCCGTTCAAGCGCTTACTCATGCCCTCTCTCTCTCTCGCACACACTTCCACGAGATACAAAATTCGTCCGCCTGAATCGCCTTTGAAATTACATGGATTTATATACATAATATCTTTTTGTTTAGTTGTTTGACTTGCCTAGCCTTATTTTCCCTGTCCTTTTAGGATATGACGGTCACTCTTGTATTCCGTATTTTGTTAATCTATTAATAAACAAATGTATCTATACATCACTTTAAATTTGTCCGCAATTATATAAAGGAAAGCTCGAAATTCTTGTAATCTGTTCGATTTTTAAAACAGTCTTTCAACAAAAACTGCTTACTATAGTCCCCACTATGTGTTTACTCCAACAAGCCTCTCATCAAAACCCTTGTTATTTTTGTTTGGACTGCTTACAAATTTAAATTTTGTGACAACCTCAGATTATACATTCACAGTAAGAGCATAAATAAACATAAAAGAAAGATCACAAAAGAAGAATTTACGAGGGGGAACGTTGTGAGTCGTGGCAAAGGCAGCGACTCTACTTTATACCCAATACTCAGTCAGTATAAATGTAAGCTTACGTTTTCAGTTATTTATACAAAATATTTTAAATATTATATGTTCCCAAAAGGGTTAAATTGAATTTTTGCAAACAGAATTTCAAATAATAAGTCGAACCCTTTGGAAGATTTATATATATTAGATGTTATCAGTATCCTTTTTTGTTTAAATATTGTTTTTACTTCTGTCTTCTCTCACGTTTTTTACATATATACGAGACGTGGAAGTGTATAGGAGAGAGAGAATGAGTAAGCGTTTGGAAGTCGTTACGTAGCAACTGAAATTTAATTTGCTCCTTCTGGGAATAATAATGATCCGGCCTGATCCATATTTGGCAATATGCTTGATACGGTAATTTCCCATGATTCTGCGTTTTTGGGTTTCTCGTATCTTAAAAATTGTGGATTCCACAGATTTTCATTTTATGAGCTAGCTCTTATAGTCTCTGAGATCTAGGCGCTCATGAAGACGGATGGACATCAGACATGGCTCAATCGACTCGGCTATTGATGCTTATCAAGAATATATATACTTTATGGGGAGGAAACTCTTCCTTCTGGGTGTTAGAATTTTCCGCTATCACGATAGATATAATATACCCCTTTACTCTTCGATTACCGGGTGTAAAAAGTTATTGGGCAATATCTCAAAAAAAAAAACCATAAAACAGCCATAATTCTTTCCAAAAAAATTTATATATGGAAATCTATCAGAAAAAACTATTTTGTGCCACAGCAGAAATATGGTGTTGAGTAGAGCAATTAAACTTCAAAAATTCTACAGTCTACAGTGCTAATTGGGGAAAAAACACATAATAAGCATGCAAGCTAATAATTCTGTTTTACTTTACGTACCTTTAACTTAATAGAGAGCTGTTTATTTTAACAATTTCAGTTTTTTTTTTAAATTATTTTTTTTTTTAATTTTAAATTAAATTGTTTTGCTCCACTGTAAATCTATAAATACTTTGACAGCGTACAACTTTATAAATATCGGTAATAAAAATGTGTAAAAATATCGCCACGGCTTATGATGTATTTTTAAATCGAACCCTTTGGGAGATTTGTATATATAAGAAGTTATCTGTTTCCATTTTGGTTTACATATGTCTTCTTCATTTCTACATTTACATTCATATGTACATACATATAATAGTTGGGTTTTATTTGATTGAAAAAAAAACACTCATTTAATAATTTATGGTAATGATATGAGTAAAAGTTATTTCCAGACTAAATTAAAGATCTTTGATCTGAGCTTTGCAGACCATGAAGTTGTATTGAGCTTTTACATTTGCTTATTAAAGTTTTGTTAAAGTTAAATTAAGTTTTACATGGTTTGTGTACTTGATTAACGGGAAGATTAATAGAAGACTGATCATTGAGAGTTCTATAAGCTTTAAAGTGAGGATCATTGGCTAGACGTTAACATATTGAAAACATGTTCTTTGTGTTACGGAAATGTTACTCACCCACCTTTTAGACTTTAGCTTGTCCTCAAGCTTCATTGATTGGGTATAATCACTAGGTTAGGTTAGGTTAACCCGGACGACCCTCCTGGGGTCTCCCATAGGCCAGTATGGCCCTTAGTTTTCCGGATGGTTATGGACCTTTACGCGGGTGCTAGTGAGGTTTTGATATCATCTAAGATTGAGGTGTTTTTGGCGAAGGAACTGCTGTTCCTTTGGCGACCTCTTGGAGGCATCTTCTAGCGATGTCAGCGTCGGTGTGCCCAGGTATCTTCTCCTTGCCCGTGAGAGAGCCGGGAAGCTGTTCCAGGGTTTCGATAGCCCCGAGGTTATCACATTTCCTGCAGCTGTTTCTGTCGGTGATGTTTAGTCTGGCTGCGTGTGATGCGGCCAGGCAGTGACCTGTCAATATTCCCACTAGCAGTCTGCAGTCTTTCCGTGGAAGGTGCAGCAGATGGTGGCTGAGTTTTTCGCTACGTTTTTTGCACATGATTTTCGAGACTCTGCAGTTGGTCGTGCTCCTCCACCTGCTCTCGTTTTCTAGTCTAGCCAGCTTTTCTAGATCGCCTTGTAGCGTTCTGAGGGAGACAGGCACATTTTCTACTCTTTCAGTCGCCAACCCGACGCCTTCCTTTGCCAGAACGTCCGCCGCTTCATTTCCTTCGATGCCCTGGTGGCTGGGAACCCAATAGATCCGCACTGACTTGGTCGTGCAAAGTGAGTCCAATGCCTCCCTGCTTGCCAGTAGACTTGTGGAACTGACCGCGGACGACTGCATGGTCCGGTAGCTTGTATGACAGTCTAAGAAATGCGTTTGTTTTGATGTCGAGGCAAGTTCAAGCGGTCATGTAGTCAGTATAACTGATCATGTCCCTGCCAATTGAACTGTGCCCGTATACTTGTGGCCGCATGTTTCCCGACGCAATCAGGCGCTGTGCGGCCTTTCCAGCCGTCAGAGGAGCGTGGATGTCCAGGGGATCAATTCCAAGTATGGTCTCGAGAGCTTTTGTTGGGGTAGATCTCAGTGCTTCCGTGATACACAGCAGAGCCTGTCGCTGAGTCTTTTCCATAAGCTTGTGGTACGTCTTCTTCTCGGTAGCTTGCCACCACACTAAGACTCCATACAGCAGAGTTGGTTGCACCACCGATATGAAGATCCAATGCATTAGAGCAGGCGACAGGCCACATGTGCTGCTGAGCATCTTCTTTGATGCGTATAGCGCAATGGTGGCCTTCTTCACCCTTTTCACTACATAGGGTCTCCATGCCAGCTTGCTATCCAATACTGTTCCCAGGTATTTGACTTGTGTTTTTGGGGATTGCCTTGTTTGATTGATTTTCGGGGGGATCCATGACGGTACCTTGCACCTCTTGGTGAAGAGGATGAGGTCCGTCTTGTCCGCGTTGATACTGAGTCTTACTTCGTCCGCCCACTCACATATCTCCCTGAGTGTACTTTCCATTATGGAGCTGAGGGTCGATGCACATACCCCGTAATAAGCATGCTTATGTCATCTTCATAGGAAGTTATTTTTGATGCTTTCCTCTCGAATCTCTTGATTAGGTCGTCGACCACCAGATTCCACAGGAGGGGCGACAGTACTCAACCTTGCGGTATGCCTCTGTGTGCCCCTCTGGCTATGGAGGCGGTACCCCATTCCGATTGAGCCCGTCTACAACTGAGGAGATTCTTTATCCAGTGGTTGATTGCCTGGTGTGTGTTGTTTGCTTCTAAGCGACCCATTATTGCGATTGTGGCCACGTTGTTGAATGCTCTGGATATATCTACAAATACTCCTAGTGCATATTTCTTGGTACTGAGGGCTTTCTCGACACTCTACTAGCGAGTGTAGTGCTGTTTCCACCGATTTTCCTTTCGTGTAGGCATGCTGATTGCTTGACATCAGTCCCCCTACTTCCTTTCTGATGTGTAGCTCCAGCAGCTTTTCTAGCGTTTTTAGTAAAAAGGAGGTGATGCTATATATCGGTCTATAATCCTTAGGACTAACATGGCTGCACTTTCCTGCCTTCGGCAGGAAGACAACTCTGGAAGTTCTCCAATGTATAGGGATATAGCCTGTCCTTAATCATGCCGTATATATAGCAAAAAGCCATGGGGTGATCACCTCTTTGGTCACCTGCAACATGGCTGGAAATATCCCATCCAGTCCAGGTGCTTTAATGCCCGTAAAGGAGTCTATGGCCCATTGGATTTTCTTGTGGGTTATTAGTCCTGTGGGGATGGTTTGTTCCTCTGTTGCTAGGTCATGTTGCGTTGTGGCATCAGTGACCTCGGTGCATCCTGGGAAGTGTGCTTCCATTAGTGCTGTCAGGGCTTCTTCACTGCTCTCTGACTATTGTCCATTGTTGGGCTTCAGCTGACTCTGTATGGTGGGCTGCTTGGAAAGCAGCTTCCTGAGTCTTGCCGTTTCGGGCACCTTCTCGATGTTGGAGCAGAAGTTCCTCCACGAGCTGCGTTGTGCCTTGCGTATCTCTTTCTTGTAGTTTCTGAGTAGGTTCCTGTATTCCTCGTTTATGACTTCTTCATTCGCTTGTTTGGCGAGCTTGAAGAAGTCCCGGAGGTTGTCTCTAAGGAGGGAGAGGTCCCTGTTCCACCAGAGTGGCTTGTTCCTCTTTTTCGTACTTGAGGGTGGGCATGCTGCGCGGTAGCCATCTAGTAGCTCCTTGGATAGAGTCTCAAGAGACTTTTCCATGTCATCAGCCGATTTTACCGACCCCGGATTCACGAGCTTCGAGGTAACCGTCTTTCTGAACTTTTCCCAGTTTGTGTTCCGGGGGTTCCTATGGACGGCTACCTTCGAGGTGTGTTTAAATTCGTATTTGATCTGGATATACCTGTGATCTGAGAAGGATGGTCTTTCGAGGACCCTCCACCCACACACCACGGCACTCCTTCCCGTCACGAGTGTAAGATCTAGCACGTTTGATGAGGTAGGACCCACGAGGTGTATTCCTCTCCCACGTTTGCTACTTGCATGTTAGTGGAAAGTATAAATTCTAGAAGAGACTCACCTCGGTCATTGGTATCGGGGCTTCCCCATACATTATGGTGGGCATTATCGTCCGTACCAATGAGTAGTTGGTAGTCCTTGGAGCCGGTTTCCTCGACCAGAGTCCTTAGCTCTTCGCGTGGTGGAGGTCTGTCGTGTGCCATGTAACAGGAGGCTACCAAGAGGCGCTTCTCCTCGCTTTCTAGCATCACTACTGTTAGGTCATCTGAGCTGTAATTAGACATAAGGTGAGCGTGGATTCCCTTTCGTACAAGTACGATGGTTCTGTTCATGCTTACCGGTGTTGTGTAGAAAGAGTTGTAGTTAGAGGACTTTAGTCCGGCCACAGAGTTGCCTGACGCAATCCATGGCTCCTGGACTAGAGCTATGTCGACGGGCCCTTGCTCCATGGCTATGAGGAGCTCCGCCGACGCCACTTTTCTTTTATGTTAGTTGAGCAGCAGCACTCTCAGCGACATGGGTGGCTGGCTCAACCTCGCTCGACGGGTTGACCACTATCGTCACATCATCGTCCTCTTCCTCCTCTGACTCGTCCAGCGCAAGCCCCTGGGCGGCCTCCACGATGGTTTCCAGACCTAGGTCTTTTTCTACCTCGCCTGCCTGCAGGGTGTGCACGTCTTTATCCCCGGGGTGGCGTTTTTTCAGGAGCAGGTAGACGCTGCCCATGACCACCGCCATCTTCCCGAATCTGGGGTACAAGAGGTCCTCCGCCTCTTTGTTTATTTGGAGAATCGCACACTGGCCCCCTTCATTGGGTAACGGGCTCCCGGTGTGCAGCACCTTCCAATTCTCCGTTGGAATCTCCGGGCTCTGACGCTGCAGGAGCCTCAGCGCCCTGTCTCCTTGGATCGCGATAGGGAAGAGTACCTTCGCCTTCGGTATAGACGGGATTAGCTCCCTGTCTACCACCCAGTCTGCCACCCAGGACCATCAAAGGTGGGCATGGGAGCTGTGGGATCCTCCTCCATCCGTGCAAACAGTGCGTCCACGAGCCGCGCATGCACCAGCTTCCATTGCGCTGCCGTCATCTTCCCGTTCTCAGTGTCGTCTGGCCGCATCACTCGCCGTCCTTGACTTCGGGTGTTGTTTTTGTGAGATAGCCACTTTCAGTGGGGGGGGCTGCGCCCTTCGGCCCGCGTTGCCGCTTGCTCGCCGGAGTGTCCTTACTGGCACTGTCAACGGAGCGTTGCCTCTTGTTGGCCAGCATCTCCTCCACATTGTTGGCATACTTCCCGATGGATGCCCGCATTTGGGGCATCTGCGAGAAATGTCTCCTGCCCTCCTCCACCCGCTGTTTGGCCCAGGTTAGCCTGTCTTTCTCCTCCTGAGAGATGTCGGCTTTGATCTGGAGCCGGCTCAGGATTTTCAGGGCTGCTTTGTATTGCGAGAGAGCCTTCATCCCCTCCCTGGAGCGCTTTGGCCCTTCCCTACGCGGGGAGCTGGTGCCTGGTTCCGGTGAGCGGAGAAGGCTCTCTTCCTCCGTGTTGCTGATCGACAACTCGCTCTCCAGATCCGTGTCTGCTTCGACAGTGGTATCCGTGCGGTTCAGCTTGGAGTGAGGGGGTTTCCTGGCAGTCGTTGTACAGCTGACGTGGCCTGCTCCCGCCACGTCTGAGGTGTGACCGCTGGCGACACGCAGAGAGGATTTCTCCTCCCCGTGCCCGCCGGTGGTAGCAGTCACGCATTCCACCGACGTTTGGACTTAAATCCCAGTTCTTGCTTTTCCTTTCATCGCCTCCATGTTTGGCCCGAAGGTCCATATTGGTTGATATTTTTCGGGGGGAACACTTCCTAGCGTTTTATGACTGGCCGCCAGGCACCTCTAGCCATGGCCCTAACCCAGCTCTCCCGACTCGAGGTCGAGAAGACGCTAGGTCATTGCCTTAGCTAGACACTGCATTATCCCGCACGGGGCAAGCGACAATGCATTACCCTCGTCCGGGATAATGCAGTGTCCATTGCCCAGCCGGCACCCTCGTGGAGGGTTCAGCTAGAGGATTTTTGCCAGCCGGTATAATCACTAACCATACGGTATTTAGATGGGACAGTTCATACATGTGGCTGTCCGCAGCGACGAGACTGGCATCAGCTCCCCTGAGAGTGTATGTGTGCACATGCATTCTCACGTACTTTGCGTGTATGCAAGTGTATATGAGCGCACAACTGAAATTTGTGTTCTCCCAACTTTGTTTTGATTTCAGCGCTCACGCCACCCTTCACTTTAGCATTTTTAGAGTCAAACCGTTTTGAAGACGATTGCCGTACAATAACAAAATAATTGTTAATTTTTACATGCTTTAGATGCTAACTTTGTTTAATATAGAACATACTAATATAATGAGCTGATATATGTTTATATATTCAAAAATATATATTTAATTGTATGGTTTATTATAGTATGTATTGATATATTTGATCACATATAAAAAAGGAGTATGCGCAAAAAAAATATATATTGTAACGAACCACGAGTGGACGTTACAGCTCGCAGCACCGTTGGAACAGCCCCAATATCGGATATTTAAGAATTTACATAAGTAAAAATTATATTTATTTTGTATTCTTTTCTGTATAGACATAAGACCTTATACAATCATAAATACACGAATACTCCTTAAACCCCCGACATTTTTTTACTCCACACACGCGACTTTCAGCCGCGTGACCGACCGTCAGTCCTACACTCCCCACAGCTCCCAAATGTAATCGAGCTGTGTAATCCCCCGCCCACTACCCGAATAATTATTAAGAACCCCACCCCACTAATATTCACCACGATGCGATGTTTTCACAAAACTGACCATCAATGCAGCGACAGCGCATATCCCCCCACCCTTAGCGTTAAGCTAGGAAGCTAGGTCAGCGGTTACGGGAATCCGAGCCTGAAGACAAAAGAAGTGAAGGACACTTACTAGGGAACCCGGCCGCGATACAGGCATTGCTCCGCGTAGCAATTTGCACTACTTAACGTTACTAATATACCTTGTCTAAGTATACAAAAAACCAATAAAGTGCTAACAACAAAAAATCATCAATTCATCGGGGGGTAATATTAACATTAATTCAAAGACCCAAGAATACCGCGGTACGACCCCGCCTTTAGATCTCAACTCATTCTTAATCTTTAGCTTGACTCCACGAGTGTGACTACGCCCCGTATCCCCAATTCTTCTCGACCCCGCGAGTGTGAACACGGCTCTTGCCTGACATCCCTCTTGACCCCGCTAGTGTAACTCGCCTCGTGCCCGATACCATCTTCGATCCCGCGAGTGTGACTACGCTTAAAAATTATATATGTATATCATCCTTGAAAATGGATATTAATGACATAAATGGTGTAACCATCTAGGGAGAATATTGGGACGAGTCGTGTAGCTAGCGCATTTGCGCTCAGGCTCCCATCCATATTCCTATACTGAGTCGAAGGTATCCGAGCGGGGCGGGACCCTATGTTTCCCTTAGCTCTTTCGGGGTGGGGTGGGTTTTGCTAGGACCTGGACTCTCGCCTACATAATCTTAATTAAGGATCCCTGCTGAAACTACAATGGGAGCTAAACTCCCAAAACAAAACAATTAAATTCGGTGAAGCAAGTTCAACCAAAACGGCGGATATTTAAGGATGCATTTTCCCAAACAGTTGCGAGGTATTGGCGTGGTCTAAAGGTGTAAGTCGACCAACGCGTTCTTTACCCTCCCTACCTGGATATTCAATATACGATTTTCCGAATATCCCCTAATACAATGGCTATCTCCTAGTTCACCAGGTCACCGTTAAAAAAAATTGTCTAGTTACTCATTCCGAAATAATTAGATGGAGAGTTCATATAAATTCACTGTATTTCATCGTAAACATTTTGGTTTCCTAAGCTAAAGTAAAAATATTCAAGGAAAAAAAATTACATGGCTACAAAATTGATGCTTAAAAAAATACAAAAGAAAAAGGTAATATCAAAAATTAAGGAAAGTTATGAAGGCAAAAATGTGGGAAAATACTGGTTCGGTTCAAATCATTTCCCGGATCATTTTTATAAGATCGGTCGAAATGTCTGGTGACTAATTTTTTCTTTAATTAGGAAGAATGCAATGCAATATTAATTCGAGCAACTCACATACCAAAACTCTCCAAGGAAAGGCCTTCCAACGGTGTTGATGTTGTGGCTAAGCTTTTGGAAAATAAAATGATTATAGAGGGGTATAACGATTGATTTAACCATTTCAGCACTTTCCTTTTCCGACAAATTTTCCTCAAACTATAATTTATGTAAATCTTAAAACTTGCACGCAGGCAAAAGATTGAATTAGAACCAACAGATTACTGGAAAATTAAAGAAATTTTAACTAATCACAAAAATCAAATTAAAACAATGAAGCCATTAAGGGAAAATCCGTTTCGGTGATCGAGCACAACTGGGCGATCGGTCAGCGAAGCAATTGGCCGTTTTGTTTGTGGAGCGCCACTGCACAATCGTTTAGTGCGGTAACTTCCCGTTTTGTTTGTGGAGCGCCACGGTGCTGGCTGCAGTACAGGTGCTCTAGAGTGCTCTGGCTTTGAATTTTGCCTTCTGTTCCAGAACCGTTCAGAATGATGGACTAGCGGCTTGCAGGTTGCCACTAAATCAAAGGGTTGAGGTGCTTAGCGATTTGTGGGTGCTAGTGCGTGGGTTGGTGTGAATTGGTGGGCTCCGCTAGCGATGTATGTGTGTGGGTGCTGCACTGGCCACACAAAGACACAAATAAGAAGCGCAGACGAAAAATCAGCCCACCCCCGAGAATCCGTAGTTGCCGCTTGGCAAGATGCGTGCAGCAGAGTTGGCAATGCTCAGATCGCGGGGCGTGGGCGATAGCCAAGAAAGTCGATGAGCACTCTGCCGAAAAGAAAATGCCGTTGAATGGACGAAAACTACCGAAATATGTGGTAGCACACATACCTTTTCTAGTGTCGAATCCAGTGAAAGAATAGTTTGATCACTCGGATCGGTTTAAATGCTGGATGCCTCAAGATGAAATCTTGGTCTTTTCCTTCACACACGTGATTAACTTTTTTTTCGCACTAGTACACACGGTATAAAATTGCAGACGCACCATGAACAGAATTTTTGAGAAAGAGAGCGTGGGTACAGCTGCACTATCTTTTATAGACCGGCATTCCAGAGCTTTCTCTCTGCAACCCTTCTGAGAGAGGGAGAGAGTGACAGATGACGTTCGGTGAGTGCATAAGCCCTGGAAGATGTAACCATCTAGGGAGAATATTGGGACGAGTCGTGTAGCTAGCGCATTTGCGCTCAGGCTCCCATCCATATTCCTATATTGAGTCGAAGGTATCCGAGCGGGGCGGGACCCTATGTTTCCCTTAGCTCTTTCGGGGTGGGGTGGGTTGTGCTAGGACCTGGACTCTCGCCTACATAATCTTAATTAAGGATCCCTGCTGAAACTACAATGGGAGCTAAACTCCCAAAAGAAAACAATTAAATTCGGTGAAGCAAGTTCAACCAAAACGGCGGATATTTAAGGATGCATTTTCCCAAACAGTTGCGAGGTATTGGCGTGGTCTAAAGGTGTAAGTCGACCAACGCGTTCTTTACCCTCCCTACCTGGATATTCAATATACGATTTTCCGAATATCCCCTAATACAATGGCTATCTCCTAGTTCACCAGGTCACCGTTAAAAAAAATTGTCTAGTTACTCATTCCGAAATAATTAGATGGCAAGTTCATATAAATTCACTGTATTTCTTCGTAAACATTTTGGTTTCCTAAGCTAAAGTAAAAATATTCAAGGAAAAAAAAGATTACATGGCTACAAAATTGATGCTAAAAAAAAAATACAAAAAAGAAAAAGGTAATATCAAAAATTAAGAATAGTTATGAAGGCAAAAATGTGGGAAAATACTGGTTGATTTAGGTTAATGTTCGGTTCAAATCATTTCCCGGATCATTTTTATAAGATCGGTCGAAATGTCTGGTGATTAATTTTTTCTTTAATTAGGACAAATGCAATGAAATATTAATTCGAGCAACTCACATACCAAAACTCTCCAACGGTGAAAGGCCTTCCAACGGTGTTGATGTTGTGGCTAAGCTTTGGGAAAATAAAATGATTATAGAGGGGTACAACGATTGATTTTAACCATTTCAGCACTTTCCTTTTCCGACAAATTTTCCTCAAACTATAATTTATGTAAATCTTAAAACTTGCACGCAGGCAAAAGATTGAATTAGAACCAACAGATTACTGGAAAATTAAAGAAATTTTAACTAATCACAAAAATCAAATCAAAACAATGAAGCCATTAAGGGAAAATCCGTTTCGGTGATCGAGCACTACTGGGCGATCGGTCAGCGAAGCAATTGGCCGTTTTGTTTGTGGAGCGCCACTGCACAATCGTTTAGTGCGGTAACTTCCCGTTTTGTTAGTGGAGCGCCACGGTGCTGGCTGCAGTACAGGTGCTCTAGAGTGCTCTGGCTTTGAATTTTGCTTTCTGTTCCAGACCCGTGCAGAATAATGGACTAGCGGCTTGCAGGTTGCCACTAAATCAAAGGGTTGAGGTGCTTAGCGATTTGTGGGTGCTAGTGCGTGGGTTGGTGTGAATTGGTGGGCTCCGCTAGCGATGTATGCGTGTGGGTGCTGCACTGGCCACACAAAGACACAAATAAGAACCGCAGACGAAAAATCAGCCCACCCCCGAGAATCCGTAGTTGCCGCTTGGCAAGATGCGTGCAGCAGAGTTGGCAATGCTCAGATCGCGGGGCGTGGGCGATAGCCAAGAAAGTCGATGAGCACTCTGCCGAAAAGAAAATGCCGTTGAATGGACGAAAACTACCGAAATATGTGGTGGCACACATACCTTTTCTAGTGTCGAATCCAGTGAAAGAATAGTTTGATCACTCGGATCGGTTTAAATGCTGGATGCCTCAAGATGAAATCTTGGTCTTTTCCTTCACACACGTGATTAACTTTTTTTTTTTCGCACTAGTACACACGGTCTAAAATTGCAGACGCACCAAGAACAGAATTTTTTGAGAAAGAGAGCGAGGGTACAGCTGCAACTATCTTTTATAGACCGGCATTCCAGAGCTTTCTCTCTGCAACCCTCCTGAGAGAGGGAGAGAGTGACAGATGACGTTCGGTGAGTGCATAAGCCCTGGAAGAGCTTTTCTAATCTGCACTCTTAACTACAGCTGGTGGAACTAGATCATCTAGCGCCCTCTACATCTCATAAAACCGATATGCATTTCCATCGCAGCGACTATAAAATATCGCAGCTGAATTGCGAGGGAAATTTAAATTTATTCTTGCTGATCTCAACGGACCGAAGGGCGCCCGTTACACCACCCAATAATCTGACACCGTTAGACGACAGATTAGGGGGAATTAGCTCCTAATATCTTTTGAGTGGAATGTACCGATTTCCCGACCATTTAGATCCTCTAACAGATAATAGTGATTCCCAAGTTTTTTCTTAATTCGACTTTTCAAAAACTTCGGGGCCAGTTTTGCATTAAAATTTTGTGTGAACTTGCTCTGAGCGAAATTTCGTCGAAACACTTCTTGACCAACCTTGAATGAGGTAGGATTGGCACGTAAGTTATATTGTTTAACGTTGCGCTCGTAAGCTTTCTTCATATTTTCCTGGATGTCTTTTCGCAATAGCGCTAGGTTGTCGGTTGTGGACATGGGTACGACGGACTCTTCTAACAACTTTAACTCCTTAAGGAGCTTATAGTCGGTGCCATGGGTTATCATATCGATTCCAAATAAGGCCTTGTAGGGAGAACAGCCGAGGGACTGATGAAGGCCTGATCGTAGTGAGCAAGAAATGCTGGAGATGTTCTTATCCCATTCAGTTTGATCTTTTTCAAGGTACGCTCTGACGGCCGCTAGCAGAGAACGATTAACTCGCTCTGCCGCATTGCTTTGGGGCGAGTATAAGGCTGTATAAACGTGATGAATGCCCAACTTGGTTAAAAACCTATTAAATTCGGTTGCTTTAAACTGGACACCATTATCGCTTATGATAGTCTCTGGTACTCCATAGCTATGGAAAATGGTTTTAAGTAAAAATTCCTGTATAGCAGCTGAAGTAAACTTTTTAAGCGGATGCAACCAGTGGTATTTACTAAAATGGTCCAATACGATTAGTAGCCCAATATGACCGCTTTTACTACGAGGGTATGGACCGAGAAGGTCTATATAAAGTCGTTGAAACGGTCGACACGATGGGCTTTGGGAACCCATAGGCGGCCGCAGGCTGTAGTTAGGGGCTTTGGTCTCCTTGCATACCTCGCATTTTCGAATATAATCCCTTACGTACGTTGGCTTTCGTACTCATCATCGGCAAAGGCCGTGGACGTCAAATCAACGACTGGGTCTACTTCTAGCTCGGCTATTTCCTCATCATTCAAACGTGAGAGAGCGTCTGGTACAATATGTTCTTTCCCTTTCCGATGTGAAATGGAAAACTTAAACTGTTGCAGGCGGAAAATCCATCGAGCAAGTCTGCCAGACACATTCTGTTGACGCATTAGCCAAACTAAGCTAGAATGATCGGTTATTACCTCGAATTCTTGCAGCTCCAGATAGCATCGGAACTTCTCGACTGCTAGGATCACAGACAAACATTCGCGTTCAGTAACGCTGTAATTTTTCTGAGCCTTGCTCAGTTTTTTTGACATGAATGCTATCGGCTTTTCCACTTTGTCTTCTGACAGTTGAACCAACACTGCCCCAATACCAAAGGCACTGGCGTCACAATGAAGATAAAACTTTTTAGAAAAATCTGGATTCTGCAGGACCGGGGCAGACGTTAAGGTATGCTTCAAGGCCTCCATTGCACTTTGCGCATCCGGGGTCCAGAAAAATTTCTTTCTCGTAGACAAAACCTCGGTGATGGGACAAGTTAGATCAGAGAAGTTCTGAATAAAGCGCCGGTACCATCCGCAAACTCCAAGAAACCCGCGGACCTGCTTAATGTTCTTTGGCGGAGGCCAGTTCAAAATACATGAGATCTTTTCAGGATCTGTACAAATTCCTCCACTTCCTATAACGTATCCCAGATAGTTTACGCTCGTTACACAAAAGTGACTCTTCTCCACGTTAATTGTTAAGTTGGCTTTTCTAAATTCTTCAGCTAGTCGGACGAGTATGGCTAGATGTGATGTAAAATCTTCTGAGATGACACACAGATCGTCCAGATATCCAAAAACACAATATCTCAAATCTGGAGGGATGATGCTATCCATTAATCGGCACATTGTTGAGGGAGCGTTACATAGACCAAAGGGCATGACCTTAAACTGGTAAAGTGGTCGTCCGGGAACTGTAAACGCCGTTAATGGTTTGGCCTCGTTACTTAATTCGATTTGCCAGAAAGCATCCTTTAGGTCTATTTTGGAAATTATGTTGGCCTTCGGCAACCGAGCGAAAATACCGTCAATGCTTGGAAGTGGATAAGCATCCTTTTTCGTTACTGCATTTAACTTCCTAGCATCCAAGCATAATCTCACTTTATTTGGCTTCACTACCAATCTCATCGGGGAGCTCCACGAGCTTGTCGAAGGCTCTATTACATCAAGTGATAACATTCTATCGATCTCTGCAAAAACCAACTTCTCTACAGCTGGACTCACTGGGTAAAAACGCTGCTTGACCGGCTGCGCGTCGTCAATGTCAATGTGGTGCTGAACTAATTTTGTTCGACCCAATCCTTGGGAAAAGTTAGGAAAGAGTTGTTTGACAAGGTCAAGCTGCTGCAGCTGGGTCGTATTTAAAGGGTACGATGACGAGTCTGTTTCTTCTTCACTACTTGGACCATCCTGTATCGAACTTATTATGTTCGGAGCAAGTTCAAACAGCTTCCAGAAGTCAATGCCAAGAATCAATCTTTGTTTAATAGAGGGGATGACATATAACTTCATAAGCTTTTGATCATTTCTGTACTTAACTAGTACATTCAAAACTCCTAAAACTTCATGGCCCTTACCATCTGCGGTTTTCACCTGAGACTTTATAGGCCTAAACTCTCGACAATTATCTAATTTTTCTGTAGCAAGCGCAGCTCCAACGCAGCTAACATTGGCTCCAGTATCCAAGAGGCCAAGTTCATCGCGTCCGAGAAAAGAAACTTCCGCATAGCTACGCATATCGCTTGTATTACTAAAAATAGCTGATACTAACATTCTATGATTTTTCTTACACCTACTGAAATACTCTCTCACTCTTGAACTGCTACGTTTCCGGATCGACCCTACTTGCGGTTCATTAAAAATCCTCTTTCTGACTTCCTGATAGTTCAGTAACCGCTCATGATATGGGACAAAATGACGAGCAAGGTTCTTCTGAGTTTTCAAACTTTCGGGGGCATCCTGATGTTGATGGGTGTCCCCTTGAGCCGGTTTTCCGACTGACGACTGAGACATGTTTTACATTGTGGTTTATAAACTTGAGGTGCGCCACATCCATAACAAAAGATACGTCGCTCCGCCAAACAGTTTTCCCAAACGTGACCTAGGGTTTCGCAATTCCAGCAGGTCAAATTTGACTGTGATCTACGGATGCCAGCAACTTCGATTTCCAGTTCTGTCTCTTCCTCTGTTTCTACTTCAGAAGTCGACTTTTCTACTGCTAACACTTGGCGGCGATGACCTATTGGTTTCAGCTTAGCTGAGGACTCTGGGCGATCAGTCAGCTCCCGTACCAAGGACTCCTGCATCTGCACCAAACGTCGCAGATGACTAACCGTATGAATAGGTTGATACAGTAGTTGCTGCCGGATATCTGGTAGAAGGTTATTCTTAAGAATCTCAAGAACTTCCTCTTCTTCCATGCGCACAGAAAATCGATCCATTAAGGTCGCGACATCGTCATAAAAAGCAGAAAATGACTCTCCAGGCTTTTGCTTCCGAGAACGGATCTGTTCTTTACAACGAAAGTCGGACCGATAATCTCGGTACTGCATTCGGAGAGACGAACAAAAATCAGACCAAATTATTTGAGACACCTGCTTATGATATCTCCAAAACCAATCTCTTGCTTTCCCGGTAAAAAGGACGTGCAAGTGCTTACATAAGGCTGCGAAGTCGCTATCTATTGTTTCGTCAGTCAACGACTTTACCCTATATATGAACTCTTCTACTCCTAGCCCATTTTCGGACCCATCAAACTGTACATTCTACTTCTGAATAATGTCGGCAACCTTTCCGGGCTGTATGTTCGAGCTGATCCCCGAGTGGGCTTGAGATCCTCGTGCCGGACCGGGTTGATGAAGCTGTATGCTAGCGCTAGATTGCTGACTCACATTTAAGTTAGCCAGGCGGCGTGACAGAGCTAGCTCCACCATATTTTGGAGAATTTCATAGTCTGCACTACTTCTATTCTGACGAGTGTTCTGAAGATTTCCTCGTCCCCGACTTCTATTACCTGAACCACGCCTGATCGGGTTGGGACTTCTGATATTGTCATTCTGGATAGACACCGGGGGTTCATTTAGAACTTTAGCTAAATTTCGAGTTATGGGACGACTGGTGGATGGAGCGTTTTCGGCAATTGGGTCGCCAGGGGAGCAATTTCCTACAACTACTTTTATAGCTTTTAATGATATAGGCTGGGTGCAGTTGGGACATTCTTGCCGGGCTTCTAACCAAGATTCCAAGCAGTTTTTGTGAAAAACGTGCTTACAGGGCATTATCAAGCAGGACTGCGTATCAGCCATGGGAGTGCTGCAAATGGCACAAGCATTGGCAGATGCTGCCTGGCCTGAGGCTTGAGCATCACGAGCATCTTCTAGAGAAGCGTGTGGACTATGTTCGAGAGGCATATTTTATATTTATTTTTTCTTTTCCTAATAAAATTTTCTTAATTTCTTTAACGATAACTAAACGGTGACACTGGTTTCCAAGAGATAGCAACTATATTTTCTCGCAATTAAGTGTTTGGGAATTACTGGGCTATTGTAAACTAATAAATACGATTCGTACTGAGTGCTTGTTACCCAAACCAACCCATGGTATTCGGTACCGAAGTGCATCAGATGCACCACCGATCTTATCCAGATATACCAAAAGCTAGCCTTTGGTTTCGCGCACCAGACTTTTCCTCACCTGACCGGTGATCGGACTAGGAAGTGTTATCTAAGAATCACTACAGAGATCTAATACAGGTATCATTGGCAGGGTGTTCGATCTAAGTCAAACCACACAAGTATTCCGAATGATTTGTACGTAAGAGTATTCTTTCTTTCCTATCCGGGTAAAAATGACTAATTTGAGCTAAAATTAAGACGGCGGATTTTGCTGTAGCTGATGTTTTGCTGCTAATCTTTACATTAAACAGTTGTGGGACATTTAACGGCTTTATTCATTGCTAGCTATTACAAATCCTATGCCGGAGGTCTCCAACCTATCTTTATCCACTCTGGCCTATAGTACCTTTTTGCCTATTGTTCTCTACAGAGCGAATATAGATTAATATATTGAAAAATTCCGCTTGCCCTAATCCGGTTGTGTGCGACCGCTATATCCAACTTTTGTTGCTTTGATGTTATTTTACTACAGACCTCAGCTGAACGCCAAAAATTATATAGCCATGCTACATACCCGCGTTCAACTGCGTAGATGCACTAACTTTAAGTGGAAAAACAGCCCCACGTTGGGCGCCAAAAATTTATGTAACCATCTAGGGAGAATATTGGGACGAGTCGTGTAGCTAGCGCATTTGCGCTCAGGCTCCCATCCATATTCCTATATTGAGTCGAAGGTATCCGAGCGGGGCGGGACCCTATGTTTCCCTTAGCTCTTTCGGGGTGGGGTGGGTTGTGCTAGGACCTGGACTCTCGCCTACATAATCTTAATTAAGGATCCCTGCTGAAACTACAATGGGAGCTAAACTCCCAAAAGAAAACAATTAAATTCGGTGAAGCAAGTTCAACCAAAACGGCGGATATTTAAGGATGCATTTTCCCAAACAGTTGCGAGGTATTGGCGTGGTCTAAAGGTGTAAGTCGACCAACGCGTTCTTTACCCTCCCTACCTGGATATTCAATATACGATTTTCCGAATATCCCCTAATACAATGGCTATCTCCTAGTTCACCAGGTCACCGTTAAAAAAAATTGTCTAGTTACTCATTCCGAAATAATTAGATGGCAAGTTCATATAAATTCACTGTATTTCTTCGTAAACATTTTGGTTTCCTAAGCTAAAGTAAAAATATTCAAGGAAAAAAAAGATTACATGGCTACAAAATTGATGCTAAAAAAAAAATACAAAAAAGAAAAAGGTAATATCAAAAATTAAGAATAGTTATGAAGGCAAAAATGTGGGAAAATACTGGTTGATTTAGGTTAATGTTCGGTTCAAATCATTTCCCGGATCATTTTTATAAGATCGGTCGAAATGTCTGGTGACTAATTTTTTCTTTAATTAGGAAGAATGCAATGCAATATTAATTCGAGCAACTCACATACCATAACTCTCCAACGGTGAAAGGCCTTCCAACGGTGTTGATGTTGTGGCTAAGCTTTTGGAAAATAAAATGATTATAGAGGGGTACAACGATTGATTTAACCATTTCAGCACTTTCCTTTTCCGACAAATTTTCCTCAAACTATAATTTATGTAAATCTTAAAACTTGCACGCAGGCAAAAGATTGAATTAGAACCAACAGATTACTGGAAAATTAAAGAAATTTTAACTAACCACAAAAATCAAATTAAAACAATGAAGCCATTAAGGGAAAATCCGTTTCGGTGATCGAGCACAACTGGGCGATCGGTCAGCGAAGCAATTGGCCGTTTTGTTTGTGGAGCGCCACTGCACAATCGTTTAGTGCGGTAACTTCCCGTTTTGTTTGTGGAGCGCCACGGTGCTGGCTGCAGTACAGGTGCTCTAGAGTGCTCTGGCTTTGAATTTTGCCTTCTGTTCCAGAACCGTTCAGAATGATGGACTAGCGGCTTGCAGGTTGCCACTAAATCAAAGGGTTGAGGTGCTTAGCGATTTGTGGGTGCTAGTGCGTGGGTTGGTGTGAATTGGTGGGCTCCGCTAGCGATGTATGTGTGTGGGTGCTGCACTGGCCACACAAAGACACAAATAAGAAGCGCAGACGAAAAATCAGCCCACCCCCGAGAATCCGTAGTTGCCGCTTGGCAAGATGCGTGCAGCAGAGTTGGCAATGCTCAGATCGCGGGGCGTGGGCTATAGCCAAGAAAGTCGATGAGCACTCTGCCGAAAAGAAAATGCCGTTGAATGGACGAAAACTACCGAAATATGTGGTAGCACACATACCTTTTCTAGTGTCGAATCCAGTGAAAGAATAGTTTGATCACTCGGATCGGTTTAAATGCTGGATGCCTCAAGATGAAATCTTGGTCTTTTCCTTCACACACGTGATTAACTTTTTTTTTTTCGCACTAGTACACACGGTATAAAATTGCAGACGCACCATGAACAGAATTTTTGAGAAAGAGAGCGTGGGTACAGCTGCACTATCTTTTATAGACAGGCATTCCAGAGCTTTCTCTCTGCAACCCTTCTGAGAGAGGGAGAGAGTGACAGATGACGTTCGGTGAGTGCATAAGCCCTGGAAGAGCTTTTCTAAGCTGCACTCTTAACTACAGCTGGTGGAACTAGATCATCTAGCGCCCTCTACATCTCATAAAACCGATATGCATTTCCATCGCAGCGACTATAAAATATCGCAGCTGAATTGCGAGGGAAATTTAAATTTATTCTTGCTGATCTCAACGGACCGAAGGGCGCCCGTTACAATGGGTCCATTCAGATTTTGGTGTGATACTTAGGCATCAAATTTGAAATTATCACTCGTTTTCTGATGCGAATGTCCATCCAAAGACAGAACCTTCAAGTACGCTTCATATGTGTGTGTACGTGTGCAGAGCTGCCTAAATTTGGAGACACAGATTTCTTGAGCCACAAATGTATTTGCTGAGTGTTGCATATTGACGCGACGCACTTACACCCTATAGACAATTAATATAATATGATATCAAATCTGATAAATATTTTGCATTTGTACATATTTACATTCGTTCATTATATTCGTTAATATTACATTAAACAAAATTAGCATATAAAGGACATTCAATATATTAAATTATTTTTATTTTGGGCAAGCGTCAACATAAAATCATAATCTCCAATCAATTCTAAAGTAATGGGTGCCTTCTTCGACAACGGCGTTCAAAGCGTGTGCAGAGCATGTTTTGTACCAAAGACAACATCAAAAACATAACAGCTCGATTTTTTCTGCCGTCAATTCCACGCAATTCCTAGTGGCAAACGCTTTGTATGTGAGGCTGAGCTTTAACTGTATATGTGCACATATTGTAGGTCTGCTTGATTGTATGGTTTTTTTACAATACCGCTGTCGAAGAAAACACTGTCCCCTGTAGCGTGAGGGTAGAGTATCCACTATTTGGCCCCGTTCCCCACCTCTCCATATGTTCAGTCAGCTCTGCTTGTTGAACTGGAGCGGCTCCCGTTTTCGGCTCCCGACAAGGAGTCGGGGGTACCGATGGGAGGCTCTTGTTTCATCGGCCCCCGAGCAAGGCTCAACTCAGTGCGGAGTATTTTTGCATGCTTGGCCGTAACTACCGCTGGCTCGCGTCGACCACGAGCCACCGAGCGAAGGGTTCTTCGTCTTCGCTTTGCTCGTCATCGTAATACGCGTGGTAGTGCCCCGAGACATAATGCTCCAGGCTTCAGTTCCCTTGTCCGCCTGTGCCCCAGACTCTGGGCCTTCCGAGTCGGTGGTGTCATCGAGATAGATGATCTTGGGTGCCTCTACGGATGGTGCGGATTCCTGGTTGTTCATAGATTTGTTTAAAGCTAAATGAAGGGCGTACAATTAAAAATATATCTATTATGCTTACGTGTGGCTAAGCTTACAAATTTTTTTTGTTTTTTTTTTTTTTGGTTCTGAGATTAGCGTGGATGGCTCTCCTTTGAAGTAAAATTTTGATATGACTTAAGTTTAAGGGGGTTCGCTGCGCCTTCGGTCGGCGCACTTACAATAATCTAGTGTCAGCAATTGTATGTTACGTGAACTTATGCGTAAGTGTTTGAACAGAAAGATATACGGTGGCATACCTGGGGATCTTACCGCTGGTCGTTGTCGATACCTCGGCCGGGTGGGCGTTGGTAGGAAGATGGAGTGACATGGCATCTACGTCTTGGGACGTATTTTGTTCACCTTGGATTTTAAGGCGGCGGTATAATATTCATATAATGGAGCAGAGAGGTAATGCAACGGCGATCGTGAGGAGGTAGGAGGAGGTACTTTTAACCGTCAACATCTCGTTCAAATTGTCGATCTGATTGAGATTTTTCAGACTTAGTTCTCGTAAAAACGGGAGACTAAGTTTTTCTTTGTGGGACGTTATTTTGACTTGCGTCATTGCGGACACCACTGCCTTCCTCTTAGAGTCGCCGAGATGGTTAGCGTACCAGGTTCCGTTAAGTGGGACCCGATGGTAATACGTCACAAAGTACGATCCCGAAATCTTTTGGCTGGCCCCAGCATCATCAACAACGGTCATGTTCACGTCGTTGATGATGAGAGTGCCATGATCTACTATGGTTATGGGGTCTAAAGGTCCCGGTAGGGTAGCAGAATGTGCGATAGATCCGGCATCATTTTTTGGGCACAGGGGCTTCCCTTTCGTTCTCTGCAGAACGTAGCCCCGACGGTTGTCTTGCAGGCCCCGATATTGAGTGTCTGGGACCCGCAATCCGCCATTATGTCTCCCTGATTGAAATCTAATATTCTATTGTGATGTTGAACCGGGAATATGAGAAACTTCCTACAATTTAATTTGGGTTGAGGGAACTTTATAAGAAAGTGGAGTAGGTCAGGAGTTTGGAAGGCGCTAATGTTGGAGACCTCTAAAAGCTCCACCAAGGTTATGTTGGCTAGTTGTTGTTCGTGGAATTCGCTTATATCGGCTCCATCTAAGAGGGCCAGACTGATCATGGTTATTTTGGCTAAAGTTAGCCCAAGGATAAGACTTTCTAGTTCCGTTATAATTATTCTATTTTTGGCGAGGATTGTTTCTACTATCTGGGTCTTCTCGGCCTCGTCCGACTTATGGATCGTGTTAAAAAAGTGCGTCAGTTTGTTGAGTCGGTTTTACGTTTTGGAGTTAATCTCCATCTGTCGGTGTTCGGAATCTATCAGTTGCCTTTGTTTGAATCTAATCTGCTCCCAGTCGTTGAGTCGCCTGACGTTCAAGCTACTATTTTCAATGCTATCCCGAGCAGGTTTATACTCCTGGCTTTCCTACGGTGGGCTTTTAGCATATCTATTAAATTACGGTTATGGTCTAAGTCGGTGGCTAATACCTGGGCCATACGGGTGTCTGCGAACATCTCGGCAGTGCGCTCCGTGTGATCGACATAGACCTCAAAAGACGTGACGTTGGTGGTATGGTGGAGGTATCCTGGCATCTCCCTGATCACGGTATCGCCGTCCACGATCGGCTCATAGTCGGCGTTGGTGTAGTCGTTTAACTTCTCTGCCGCCTGTGCCGCGGCGATTGGGACGAGAAGAACCAACAGGATGGACATGGCGTGGAGAGATAGTGGATCTTAGAGGTGATTATTTGCACTCAATTGACTCGGCGGTACAGACGGAAGGATGCACTGTTGGCTTTGAATTTTGATTTTTGATTTTTCGTTGGTTGTATTTAAGTTGTTGCTCTTGATTCACTGTTAGGTGGGCTTATCCTTAATAGGAGTTGGGATTTGATTTTGTTTTTTTTTCGGATTGGTTGTGTTGATTTGGTATGGTTCGTTGCATTGATAGCGGCGTACTGACCGAAGAAAGCCCGATCATCGATTGATATCGGTGTCGATCATCAATCGTGCTGGGAAACGTATTTGAGTCAGCCGGTTGCCCGGGTGTTATAATTTTACAATATTTGGCGACGGAAAGCTTTTGACCCGATATGGTCCGTCAAATTTTGGGGCTAGCTTGGCTGCAAAACCCTCGGCTGCATTTGACAGGTGGTGCTGCCATACGAGGACCAACGAGCTGATCGTAGGGCGCCATTGTCTGTGACGGAGATTGTAATGTCGCGTTTGCTCTTGGCTCGCCCTTTAGATGTTACTCCGAACGATGGAAAACACCTCCTTCAATCTTGAAGCTTTGTCGGTAGCTGCGTCCTGGGTGTTCCCATTCCCTGGTGTGACTCCGTCGTATAGAGCGCCGGGCAACCTAGGCTCTCTTCCGTGTAAAAGGAACGCAGGTCCGAATCCTGTGGTCTCGGAGACGCTAGAGTTTATGGCCAACGACATTTCGGGTAAAAGTTCATCCTACTTGTTCTGGTGGTCGTCGATGAATTGGGCGATCATTGTCACAGTTCTGTTCGTCCTTTCCGTGGGATTTCCTGGCGACAATATGGAGCGGTGTGTTGCAGTTCCACATCCGCGATTTGGAGGAATGTTCGGAACGAGCGACTGGTGAGCTGGGTGCTGTTATCGCAGACGAATAATTTCGGTACCCCAAAGCTACTGAGGATCCGTTCACGAAACGCTCGTTCGAGGTTAGCCGTAGTTGCCTTCTTGAAAGGTATTAGTTTGACCCACTTGGAGGTGTCGGGAAATACTGGTAGCATTGTATTCCCTCGTTTGGACCGTGGCAGTGTGGCAAGGTAACAAACGGCTATGTGCCTTTTGAGTGAGCATCCGGCCCACCGGCTTGCATTGCATGGCCTTGAACTTCTGACAACTTACGCAGTTACGAATTACGTTTCGGTAGAACCCTGGCCAATAATACCGTTGGGATACCCTGGAAATGGTCTTCCGTATGCCGAGGTGGCCAGCTGTTGGCTGATCGTGGCTTTCGTGAAGTACCCTCGCCCGACGATCTTTCGGAACGCAGAGTTTCCAAGACTCCGTTCCATCGCATCCGTGGCCGAGATTTCGGTAAAGTACACCATTCTCGTGGTGTAGTCCCGGTACTTTTGGGTTTCGTCGTGGACTTGTTGTATCCGCAGTTTTCGTATTGTCCATATGACGGCTAGGCATTCTTTGTCAGTGGCAGAATAATTTTTTTTCCGATTTTCCGATACTTGCATCCGTTTGCAAGGAGAATTTGACGTTGAAATCTGGGCAAGCGAGTACGTGGGCGGTAGTAAGTAATTCTTTCAGCTTTTTGAAGACGTCTTGTTGTTCCTGTTTGTCTCTTCTTTAACAATTGTGACATTGGTATCTACGATACCACGACGGCATCCCTATGCATTGTCGGAGTTCCTTTAAGTTGGTGGGTGGTCTCAAATCTTTTACGGCGGCAACCTTGTCAGGGTCGGTATGAATACCTTCCTCGCTGATCACGGTGGTGCACTTTTCTGCTTTAATTCCATCCTTTCCGATGATGACAATATTGTCTATGTAAGCGAATGCGTGAGGTTCCATATCTGCGCTGATGACTGTGTCTAGCGTCCGTTGGAAAGTGGCCGATGCGGAATGTAATCCGAAGGGCATTACCTTCCATTATTAAAGACCTCTTCCTGGCACCGTGAAAGCAGTAGCTTCCTTACTATCGAGGGCCATAGGTACTTGCCAATACCCATTCTTCACATCTTGCGTGGGCATAAAACGCGCAATCTTGAAGAGTTCTAAGATATAATTGATCCTTGGTAACGGATAGGCGTCTGGAATGGACGTTGAGCAGGCGTCTACATACATGCTCCATTTGTCGTTCTTTTTACGCACGAGAACAATTGGCGCGCTGTGAGGGCTTCGGGAAGGTTCGATGAGTCCCTCGGATATTAATTGTTCGTCGATAATTCGCCTCATTGCGGGGCTCTTGGAGTAATACCTTTGTTTTATTGGTCGGTTGTCCCGCTTGACGATAGTGTGCTTCGTTAGGTCCGTTTTACCTCGAAGATTTTCTAACTTTGGCAGTTCTTCGTCCAGGAATTCCTGGATCTGACCCGCGAGTTCAGGTGGCCAAGGATCGTTGGTTCGTTCCGGCTCGCCCTCAAATTTTTATTCGGTCCCTAAGTTGAAAGTTCGATTCGGGCTTTCAGGGAGGATGGTCGTGTCAAACGCGCTCGGTGGTTCCGTGTCCCGAGGGTATTCCCTTATGTTGGCGACGACTGGGGTGGTTTCGGTCCGGAGAAGGGTGTTGGCGTGGGTTTGGTTGAATTTTGTTTGGTTGCGTAGAGTATAGTATAGTTCAGTATTCAGCATTCAGCAGACACCGGTAGTGCTGGACCAATGACTTGTTTGACGGATGAACGTTTGGGACGTGGTCCTAGGCGTTGCTGGAGGATTTTTGCGGGTTCCGTATGGGGGAGCCCGTGGGAAGTACTCCCTGAGATTGGCGGCTATCGGTCTGTCACTGACAATTGGCACTTCCGGGCCCCGGTTGGCTTCTCTGAAGACTGCCAATCTTCTTTCTAGATCCTGGGACTCTGGGCCAGTGGTTGGAACGTTAGTTGAGGAGTAATCCGTGTTGGAGACTCAGCGTGATTGCTGGTGGTGGCCACGGTGTCTACGATGGTCACCATTTTTGGCTCTTAGTTGTTAGGCAACGGCGTTGGTTGTAGAGGGACGATTGCCTTTTGGAAGGCTGTTCTGGTACCTTTTCAACCGCGCCGTCGGCTTCGGCTGATCTCCTTACATTCTGCGTTGCTACGTGGGAGCTTGTGTCCCCTGTCGTTGTCCTGGGAATCTTGTGTTCCGGTGCGGCTCTGAGGTTTGTGTTTCTTGTATTTGGCCTGGGATTCGTGCGTTCCGTTTTGCGTTTGTTGCTTGGACGTTGTGTTCGTTGTAGTTTTTCTTGGTTGCGAGTCTTCCAATGCTGTCCTGGGTCTCGGATTCTTTGGTCCTGTGGTGTGGACTTGACTGGCAGTGACCACGGGAGAGTTTGCAATGGGGCGACGGCCTCGGAGTTGTAGGAGTGTGGTGCCGAATTGGATCGATACTTCGATCGCGCATAGGAAATCAATGCCCACAATGACTTGTTCCAACATATTGGGTAAGACTAGGAGGGGTATCTGGACTTCTCGTCTGTCTAACCGGATGTACGCCATGAGAATTTGCGTGAACTCACGCACCGAGCCGTCGGCCAAGCGGATCTGCACGCAAGCCTCCCGAAGATTGGTGTTATTATCAAGTTTTCGGGCGAGGTCGGCACTGACAAAGCTCCGGGACGCCCCAGTATCAATAGTGGCCTCCGTGTCTTGTCCTCCTATGGTCACTCTAGCCACCATCCGGCCGTCGTGTACGTGTAGGGGGTTATCTAGTTCTGGGTTTGGGAGGGCGTCGTTCCCGGCTGTTCCCGTGTCAGTCGGGGACAACAATCAATCGTCCTTATGCCGCGCTTGTTACACTCCCAACAGAACAGAATCGAAGGGTTGGTGCAGTTCGGAGAACCGTGGCCGGCTTCGCGACAGCGGCGGCAAGCCATGCGCGGATTGACGATGGGGGTGATTACCATGCGATGCGCGACTTCTGAAGCCGTAGTATTAGTTTGGTTCGTTGGTTGTCTTCTTGCCGATTCGGTCTAGTCCCACTGAGGTTTCCGGAATGGTCTCCGGTTGGACTCACCTTCCTTTGGTGCCTTATTCGCCGACGGCCTAGTGTATCTCGGCATGTTCCGCGGGAGGAGGGAGATTACCGGCGCATTCCGTTCCTGGATGCCGTCGTACCCGGCGTGGCGCATGAGTAAGCAGAGCCCGATGACGTGAGTAAGCAGTGCATTGGGCAGTGCAGTGAACTAACCAATACATGCAAACGGAGCACAAAGCGGAATCGGACAGCTCGCACAGCTGGACGCATTAGCTGTAATCCCTTTGCTTGTGGTTCTCGCGATTTTCGTTTTATACGTATACAGGGTGTCTTTTTCTCTCGTGACTTTGAAAAACCCCAACATGGCACAACCTGAGCCAAAATAATGTCGCGAACGCGGTAATGCCTAGGGACATCGATTTTTATAGGCAAAAGGCGGAGTCAATCGCGCGTCAATTAAATGCCATGGACAGGTTTCTCACCAAGGAAGAGCTGGCCGAATTGGATGAAACGGAGCTTCAAGCTCGCAATGAGCAGATCGAGCAAATGAATGCGGATTTCGATGCCGCTCAAACCAGCTTTGAAAGGCTGAAATTGCTGCAGTTGGCCAATGAAGCCCGACTGGACTTCGCTTATATCTATATCAAGGTCAGGTCCAAGCTGTTACGGGAGTTGACGGCTGCTCGCTCTGTTAATGCTGCTCATTCTACGGCCCGGCACACTCTCGAGGAGCATTCACCTTCGTTTGCCTATGACATTATAGGCCGTTCTCGACTGCCCGAGTTGCAGCTTCCTCGATTTAGTGGAGACTATATGGATTGGCCAGAATTCCTCTCGATGTTAACGACAATGGTGCACAAGGAGTCACGAATACCGGTCATCGAGAAATTTCAGTATCTCCGTGGATGCCTAGATGGAGCTGCGCTGGACACGATTCGATCTTTGGAATTGTCAAAGGAAAATTACGACGAGGCGTTCAATTTATTAAAGTTGCGATTTGATAATAAGCTTATGCATTTTCACGCACACGTCAAGGCTGTTTTCGGTCTGCAAGGGGTGGTGAAGGGCTCAGCCAGTGGCTTGCGTGCGCTCAGCGACAAGATCAATTCGCAATTACGTGCTCTTTGGACTTTGGCAACGCCTCAGGAGATTTCAGATGGGTTGCTGGCTTGCATCGTAAACAAGAAATTGGACCACAAGACGCAGGTGAAATGGGAGGAGAGCCTGCCGACCTCAAGATTCCCTCTCTGGCTAGACATGTCCTCATTCTTGAAAGCAAAGTGTCGGATGCTGGAGAATTTGGCATCGGCTATGGTAACAAGTCCTAGCCAGCAGGTGGGAGAAAATGAACTTAGCACCCTTATCTCCTCCAATAGCGACCATCCTAGCCCCTCATGTAACTATTGCAGTTCCTGTCAGCATTACATATCTAGATGTCAGGCATTCCTAAATCTCCCTGCCTATGATCGATATAAAGAATCAAAGAAGCGGCGCTTATGTTTAAACTGCCTTAACAAGGGCCATGAATTGCAGATCTTGCAGGCATTGCCAGTACAAACATCATACGCTGCTCCACATCCAATCGAGCACTGCTGCATCATCTTCCTTTTCACCGACCGAGGAATCGAGCCAGCATCGCGCCGCAACTGTCCTTCTAGCAAGCGGTTCTTCTAGCCCTCCCCCCTCCAACCAGAAATCGCAGCCTAGTCAAAACGTGTTGCTACCTACCGCCCTCGTCCATGTCACAGATCGTTATGGAAAACTGCCCATGTCGTGCCATTTTGGATTCTGCATCGGAGGCAAATTTCATATCGTCAAGACTCGCTAATCAGTTGCAATAATCGCATCACTCGTCTCATGTTAACATCTCCGGTATTATGGATTCTAATCTACCTTCGACCAACTCTGTGCATATAGTTTTACAATCCCAGGACGCAAGCTATCGCAATTCGCTCGCTGCAATTGTCACCAACTCAACTTTAGCCTGGATGCAAAGGATTGGCCAATTCCGAAAAATGTGGAGCTAGCTGACCCAAAGTTCTTTAAGCCCCAAAAAGTCGATTCGCTCATAGGACCTGGCCTATTATACGACCTATTGTGCGTCGAACAGATACGTCCTTCGGCACAACTGCCAATATTTCAAAGGACAAAGCTTGGTTGGATAGCGTCAGGAAGCATAAGTCGCTCAGAGGTTAATCGTGCAGCGTTAGCTGTTTTTGAGAGTTCCCCCCCCACAAGCTGGCTCAACGACGACAGGAGGCAGCCGATCGAGATCAGAAATGCAGGCAGCAGTTTTACGAGTGCCAGGAGTAGGCAGAACAACTGCGATCGGAGTTTAAGGAGCTCAAGGCCATGTTAGGGACGAAGTTGCCGCAGGTCGGTCTCGTTCAGGACATTGCTCTATATAAGCGCCAAATTCATGAACTGCAGCGCGAACTTACCGATACAGCAAAGGGCTTTATATCCACACTTAACGAAATTCAAACTTTAACTTCTAAAATTTCCACATTGCTGAATTCCCCGCCATTTCATGAAATTACAGAAATTCCCGATGACTTGCATGTGCCCTCCACAAACCATTTTTGACATGAAGCGCTGATTGCTGCATTCGACGATCCATACGGAACCCATCGCAGCATCAGTCAACATCAAGGCCGTCATCCAAGCCCAAAGAGGACTCTTTAAAAAGGCCGTTAGAAATATAGCGGTCCTGCCCCTCTGTTGGCAGCCTTTGCCTTCCAACGGGGGGTGAATGTTCGGGGCAGATCCCCACCGAAAAGCGGCTGGCCAAATAGCAGCTATTTATTGGCCTTCAGACGCATATTTCCATTGCTACATATTCATACATATATACATATTCTGTTAATTCTTGCACTTGCTCGCCCTGCTAAACGATCTCTCAGAGCTCGCTCTTCTCTTCATTATCTATGCTCGGCGTTATCTATGTTTGTCGAGCGAAGCGAAGCTGCGGGTTCTATCGTTTGTAGGTCGGTCTCTTTTCGCGGACGGAGATCTCTGGGGCTCGGCCACTGTCCCGACGCTGGAGGAACGCCGGTTTAGTTTTCTGAGTTTTCAGGGATTTGTAGCTAGAGCTTGGGTTCCCCCGTACGCCCTTCCGCCTGTGTGGAGGTACTGGGTTGAGGTGACTTGGCACGTACTGGGGACTTGGCATATTGTCGTTCGAGCTCGGCCAGTCGAACCCAGGCTTCTTGTTCTAAGGGTTCCTTCGAACAATGCGGCGAAGCTCCTTCGCATCTCTTCTACAGTTCCCTCACTGCTGAACCCGAATTCGATCGCGAACCTTTCCAAATCTTCCCGGAGGCGCCTTTGAATGCAGCCGGTGCCTACCTCCGGATAAGAGATAAAATCCTCAGAGTAGTACTCACCTGAATGTTTCTCCGCGTTGGGGTCCATTGTTGTCTTTTTGTTCCCTTCCTTTTCCTTGTTTTCTTATTTGGGCCTTTATTTCTTTATGATCACAGTTCAGATTTAAGCTGTCCCGAGGTTAAGCTAGAGACGAGAATGGGGGAGAATGGGGGAGAATGGGGCGTAATCGCGCCCGTGAGACTTGGCCAGAGAAAGGTTGCGATGCGTAGTCACACTCGCGGGATCGAAGATGGTATCGGACACGAGGCGAGTTACACTAGCGGGGTCAAGAGGGATGTCAGGCACGAGCCGTGTTCACACTCGCGGGGTCGAGAAGAATTGGGGATACGGGGCGTAGTCACACTCGTGGAGTTAAGCTAAAGATTAAGAATGAGTTGAGATCTAAAGGCGGGGTCGTACCGCGGTATTCTTGGGTCTTTGAATTAATGTTAATATTACCCCCCGATGAATTGATGATTTTTTGTTGTTAGCACTTTATTGGTTTTTTGTATACTTAGACAAGGTATATTAGTAACGTTAAGTAGTGCAAATTGCTACGCGGAGCAATGCCTGTATCGCGGCCGGGTTCCCTAGTAAGTGTCCTTCACTTCTTTTGTCTTCAGGCTCGGATTCCCGTAACCGCTGACCTAGCTTCCTAGCTTAACGCTAAGGGTGGGGGGATATGCGCTGTCGCTGCATTGATGGTCAGTTTTGTGAAAACATCGCATCGTGGTGAATATTAGTGGGGTGGGGTTCTTAATAATTATTCGGGTAGTGGGCGGGGGATTACACAGCTCGATTACATTTGGGAGCTGTGGGGAGTGTAGGACTGACGGTCGGTCACGCGGCTGAAAGTCGCGTGTGTGGAGTAAAAAAATGTCGGGGGTTTAAGGAGTACTCGTGTATTTATGATTGTATAAGGTCTTATGTCTATACAGAAAAGAATACAAAATAAATATAATTTTTACTTATGTAAATTCTTAAATATCCGATATTGGGGCTGTTCCAACGGTGCTGTGAGCTGTAACGTCCACTCGTGGTTCGTTACAATACATATTTTTTTTTTGCGCATACTTCTTTTATATATGTGATAAAATATATCATTATATACTACAATAAACAATACAATTAAATATAATCTGTGAATATATATACATATATCAGCTCATTATATTAGTATGTTCTATATTAAACAAAGTTAGCATCTAAAGCATGTACAACTTAACAATTATTCTGTTATTGTAAGGCAATCGTATTCAATAAGGTTCGACTCTAAAAATGCTAAAGTGAAGGGTGGCGTGAGCGCTGAAATCAAAACAAAGTTGAGTAAACACAAATTTCAGTTGTGCGCTCATACACACTTGCAAATACGCAAAGTACGTGAGAACACATGTGCACACAAACACTCTCAGGGGGGCTGCTGCCAGTCGCGTCTCTGCCACATGTATGAACTGTCCCATCTATACTGTACGGTGAGTGGTATAATTGTGCAATTGATTGTTGAAATTCAAAAATGTGTGCGGGTTTTTCTGCATTATGTTCTTGATTTGTTTTAGCTTTTTTCGGCTTTAGATATTTGATGACAATATGTTGTGTTGGTACTTTGCAATATTTATATAAGTAAGTAATATAATAATATAATATAAGTAATATTTATGTATAAAATCATTATTAAAATATTTTTGTTTTCCTTATTGCTAAACAAAATTATTTCCTTCATTTCTATGTGTGACATTGGTTCAATCTTGGTTACATTGTGTTTAGTAAATATTAGATTAGTATATTGTGGAACTTTGTTTGATATTGAAATTTGTTTTAGTTCTGTAGTGCAATTAAACATTTGTATTATTTGATTGTTTTCTATATTTGCTGGTTGCAAAGTTGTTAAGTTTTCCTCGTGATATATTCCATGTAATTAATATGTTTGGTTCAATGTATTGGATGTACAAGTTGGTGATTCGTGTCTAAGGCACCTTAAGGCTGACCCATGGATTATTTTTCGTTATTATGATTATGATTATTATGATTATCCCCCTTCCAAACTACCCCTTCCAGAGCAATCTGGATTAGATCGCATTATTAATATAGCTACAATGAAGAAAACCATTTCGAAAGTCATCGATCCCACTCTCCCTCTCTCACACGCCACCCCGTCTGATTTGACGATTCGTCCATATGAGCGCCTAGTTCTCAGAGACTATAAGAGCTAGAGTAACTAAACTTTCTATCCAAACTCCTGTGATATCAATCCAGCACAAGTTTATTTCAAAATTTCGGCACGCCCGAAACGCCCCAAACGCAGAATCATGGAAAATGACCGTGTCTACCAGACTGCCGATCTAGATCAGGTCGGATCATTATTATGGTCAGAAGGAACAAATTAAATTTCAGTGGCTACGCAACGCCTGCCAAGCGCTTAATCATTCCCTCTCTCTCTCTCGCAAACACTTGTACGTCTCGAATATGTAGTTATGCATGTACATGTAGAAATGTAGAAGCAGATGTAAAAATCATATGTAAACTAAAATGAAAACATGTATAAATATTTCAAAAATTTTACTTCATTTTTTGAAAAATTATTTTTTGCCAAAATTAAACTCGTCCCTTTTGCGAACATATAATTAATTGCATAGATCGTAAGCTCATAAATGTATGTACATATATGCTGACTGAGTGCCGGGTATAAAGTAGAGCTGCTGCTCACAACGTTCCCCCTCGTTTTTGTTTTGGAGTAGCGGTCTCGTCTTATTTAAACGTGCTATTCACTGACTGCTGCAGACATATGTCTTGATGTATGTATTTGATGCATGTTTTGTGTATTTAATTGACGTAAAGCTTAATTGAAGATTTATCGTTGAGAATTCTACATGCTTTGCAAAGTGAGGATTTTCAAAGGATCATTGCCTGTACGTTAACATACTGAAAACATGTTATTTGTGTTGCGGATATGTTTCTACCCTGCAGTACGGACCATCGCTTACTAATGTGGTGACACATCGATTTGAGCGTGAGCACCCCCGATGACATAAGTGAAGTCGCGCTGAACGATGAACTGCACACGTTAACATTGCGATGTCCTAGGAGCATAGGCGATGACATGGTCATCGAGAAGTGCGAAAATATAAGGCATACTATAAGTGATGATTTTCTCGAAAAAATAAGGCATATAATAAGTGATGATTTTAGCCGAAAATAAGGCACACAAAAGGTGATGATTGTCTCGAAAAAATAAGGCATAAATAAGTGATGTTTTTATCCGAAAAATCATCCATTTTATAAGCGATGGTTTTCTCGGAAAAAAAGGGATATAATAACTGAAGATTTTAGATAAAAAATTAAGGCGTATATAAGTGAGCAGTATATTCATTTATTTTCTTTTGCTTTTATTTAAAATTACAATTATGTATGTACATATGTCAGTTTTGGGGATCAATGAGCCTCGTTCGGTAACTTCAATTGCATCGCCACTGAAATAATATGGATTATTTTATTTTTGTTTAGTTTTTTGACTTGTAAAGACTTATTTTCCATGTCCTTCCAGGATGTGCCCGTCCCCATTGTGTTCCGTATTTTGTTGATCTATCAATAAAACGACCATACCTGGATTATGCTTAATCCTTTCAGCTTAGTTATCCTTCTCTATTGCATAAGTAGCTATTTAGTTACAGTAAGCAATAACAAATTATTATTATGTTATGATATAAGTAGCCATAGTAATAAATTACAACCATCCTGAGAAAAAAAAAATCAATAAAATGATTATTCTATAAAATACTATTAGTTTGGTCGCAATTATATAAGAAAGGAAAGATCGAAATTCCAGAAATATGTTCAATTTGTAAAAGAGTTGTTTAAACAAAAAGCAATGCTCACTGTAGATCAGCAGTGGTCTGTGCATTTACTCCTACAAAAAAATCATATCACGTGCCAAAATATGTACCTGCTTGACTCAGGCGTCGCATATATGTAAGGGTTGCTTTTCTGTTTTTGTTGTTAGACTGCTTAAAATTGAAATTTCGGCCCACCGCAGATTATGCATTCACATTATATTTCTTTATTCTTCTTTTAATCCATACTATACATATTAGTCGGAGCATAAGGACACAAAAATTAAAGAGAATACAATAAAAATAAATAAATACAATGTGAATGCAGCGATAAATTGAACTCAGTTTTTTTACAATTTCACAAATTTAACATAATATACAACTGATATTTTCATTATTTACCACGCGTACATCACATTTTGTTTATTTAAACAATGCTTTTACCTAGTAGTAATAAATAATATAGATATTTTTCACTAAATCACTGCATTTTCGCTTCCAACTCTTTCCGCAAAATTGTAACAATGTAACGTAATAGCAAATGCATGGCGAACAAAGCAAGAATGCTCTGCCGACGCAGGTGCAAAAGAGACGAAAAGAAAAAAAAACCAAATTCTCTTGTACTTCGCACGATCGGCAGAGCCGATCTATTACGATCGCGCGCAAAAGAAGGAAACAGGGAGAAAATAAAGGGTTCGTTTTAGCGGGCGTCAACGCCTAGATGACGTTGATGTCGTCGCTGACATTTGTCATCGCTCACGGGTGGTACTGCAGGGTATGGCTACCTACATATGTACATATGACGTGGAAGTGTGTGAAAGAGAGAGAGAGAAGGAAGGAGTAAGCGTTTGAAAGGCGTTCCGTAGCCACTGCAATTAAATTTGTTCCTTCTGGCTATAATAGTAGTCCGACCTGATCCATGTTCAGCAATCTGGTAGATATTATTTATTTTTTAATGATTCTGCGTTTTTGGTTTTCTCGTATCTTAAAAACTGTGGATTCCACAGATTTTCGTCCTTCGTAGGGCGCAAGGGAACGTGGAAAAATTTTGAAATACACTTGTATCACAGAAGCTTGGATAGAAAGTTTGGTTTTTATAGCTCTTACAGTCTCTGGGAATTAGGCTTCTTCATTGTGGCTATATTAAAGATTATGTAGATTTAATCCAGATTCAATACTCTGATATATATGGTCATAAAGATAAGATTCTGCTTTTTTAGTTTTCTCGTACTATCAAAATGTTGCATGCCACAAATTTTCGAGCGTTGTGTGGGCGGAAAGGGGCGGATAACAGTGTGATCTCACAGGAATCTTAGTTCTCCTAATGTACAAAGAACACGTGCATCTCCAGTGTGATTAAATATCGATTTAAAGTAAATAGAGCACGGTTTTACACATTTATAAGTCGGCCAAATAAAAAAAATTATATACATTTCGGCGCACTAAATTTCACTTTTTTGAATTATTTACTTTATAAAAATAATATTTTTATTTTGCAGAATTGTCTATTATAAAACAGAAGTCTCTTAAAATTGATCAAGAACTAGAAATATCTGAAAATAAAACTAAAGACTTGTATATACATATACAGAAATATACATCAAAATTAGAATTGCTTAACGAAAAAATGTACAAGAAGAGAATACACCATGATTTAGAAGAGACTGAGTTTGAACACGAGCAGACTGAGCTCAGCCAAAAACTAAAGGTATGCCTATGCACCCAAATTTACTAAAATATTAATAAAAATGTATCGTTTACTTCTCATCAGGATGCCGAGCTTGGAATTTTAAGGCTGGAGGGAGTGATCTCTGAATTAAAAAATGAAATTGAACTTCACAAAGACTTGGTGATAGAGAACCATAGAGAAGCTTTATCTTGGGAATCAAAATATAAATTACTTGAAGAAACAATTCGATGGTCAAAGACAGAGCGCTCATTAAATAGTGAAATAGGATCCATGAAAACTGAAATACATCGTATGAATATAAGATATAGCCAACTGAAGCGAGCACAGGAAAGACTGGTTCAAGACTTAGAACATTGTGTTATGCACCGTGAGCAAATTTTTGTTAATGCAACTATTAAAGAACATGTAAGAGCAAAAATATTAAAACTTCAAACCGCCTCTCAAACTCAAGCACGACTTGATGAAGTTCATAATAGAACTGTGCTAATAAATAATGAAATAGCATTTCTATCAGAAAATCGTTTAACAGAAGATGTCAATAGGATTGAACGCATGATTTACATGTTAAGAAGAATTCAATCAGACCTGAGTAACATTAGCGAAGATGATGTCAAGATCAGAAGTCAAATAGAAAATGCTTATTTGTCTAAGCATGCCAATCTTGAACAAATTATTCGGAAACAGACTCGTGCTAAGGCTTATCGAAGGCTAAAACTGATAAAGTCACACCAAAAAATCGTTCGTTCGGATATGACAGTTGATCAGCTCTCCCAAAAACAATCCGATATGAACAGCAAGCTAATGGATATAATTCAAAACTTGATATTAGACTACCCCGAAAAAAAAATGTTCTTTAAAAAAATTATTCATATCCTGAAGGAATAATAAGCATGCAAGGTTGTCTAACACAAATCTGTTTATAGTTTTAATTTGTAATAAGATCCAACATTATGTATGTTAAAATCTAATTAAATCATTTTATTTAAGAATACTGAATAGTGTTTTGCTGTTTATATCAGTGTTGGAAGCTGCCGAGCTTTTTCGGCAACTCTGACTCCACATTTACAAATTTATACTCCGTTGTTAGGTTTTACGGTTTGTGTTTGTTTTCAATGTTTTCAATTTTTAAAGGCCGTGGCCGTAAGCTTTGTGTGTTTTCAGTGTACAAATGTATATAGGTAGAAACTCAAGTACCGTTATAGAACCGATTTGAAAATTTGACGGCCGGTAGGTGATAATGATACGCGATTCTGCGCTCGACGAATTTGTAACAAGAGTGCAGCCAAGATAACCGACGCACTGCCATATAAGCAGTACGCGCGGCGAACATGAGTGTGTTGGTGTATGCGTATGCACCGAGAGCATGAGAACAGATGATCTTAGATAATTTAAGAGATACATAACTGATAATTGGTATTCTTAAAAGCTACTGTACTAACAGTTGCTGCTCCGAACAATCAGGAATCAAAAATAAGAGTTATGAGCTAAAAAAAAAAAATGTATGTAATTCAAATATCTTTTCAGAGCGTAGCTGTCTGACAAAAAGCAATATATATTTTTGATTTACACTTCAATACATTTCTTTGGGTATATCACATGTCTTTAAAGAACACATGCCATACGAATAAAATATGCCGTTACTATTATTTTGTCCATGACTGTATGTCCTTAATGGACGCTTGCATTCTGCCAGCTATACAAGACTCGAGGGAAACTGCATTTTTATACCCGGTACTCGAAGAGTATAAAGCTGGGTATCCAGCACCGCGGAAACTAAAAATTACTGCCAAACTTCAAATAAAAAAAACGGGGCCAGTAATTTTTCGTTTGTGTTTTCCTGGAGTCAGTATCCAGCAACGTAAACGGAATACACGAATTCTTATCGATAGTATCGATATCCACACGAATGTGGACTGTGAGAACAGCTGATATGGGTGCCAGGAAAATATATGTGCATATTTTTACTGGAGTACAAGTGAGAGGTGGGGGCAAAATCTGTGCGCAAAACCAAAAAGAGATATGCAAATTTTTACAGTGAGGAGAAGATTGCTTTAATAAAAGCAGTTGAGGCAAGACCATGTCTTTGGCGGATCACGGAAAATAAGCATTTTGATCATTTTGATATTTTGGCGCCTCCGACTGTGCTGTACTTCTTCTTACAGAAATATGTGCCGCTACCAACACAATCACCTCATAGTCAGAATTACTTTTCTTCCTTTTTTTAATTTTAGTTTAATTTTCAAAATTGGCGCTGTTTATAAAACACAGCTGATTCATGAGAGTGGCAAATCACTTTTTAGGTTCTTGTTCACACTACATTAGTTGAGTTCCACACATCCGAAATAAAGAGCAGATTCGTTTCAGTAAAATTTCGCGGTGCTGGATACAGGCCTTAAGGGTATATTAGATTTGTGGGGATAACGGTTGTGTGTAACGCCCAGAAGGAAGCGTTTCCGACCCCATAAAGTATATATATTCTTGATCAGCATCAATAGCCGAGTCGATATAGCCATGTCTGTCTGTCCGTCAGTCCGTCTTCATTTGCGCCTATATCTCAGAGACTATAAAAGCTAGAGCAACCAAGTTTTGTATCCAGTCTCCACTGTGATCACACTACTCCAAATGTATTTCAAAATTTCGCCCCGCCCCCTTCCGCCCCCACAAAGGACGAAAGTCTGTGGCGTATACAATGTTGCAGATACGAAAAAACTAAAAACGCAGAATTATAGCGAATGATCATTTCTATCATTTCATTCCCCCTTTATCATTATTATAGCTACAATGAAGAAAACCATTTCGAAAGTCATCGTTCCCTCTCGCTCTCTCTCAAACGCGACCCTGTCTGCTTTGCTTATTCGTTAAATGGCCGCCTAGATCTCGGAGACTATAAGAGCTAGAGCAACCAAACTTTCTACCCAAGCTCCTGTGATATCAAACCAGCACAAGTGTATCTCAAAATTTTGCCACGCCCCTTTCCGCCCCCACAAAGAATTAAAATCTGTGGAATCCACAATTTTTAAAAAAAAATTAAAACCAAAAACGCAGAATCATGGAAAATTACCATATCTACCAGATTGCCGAATATGGATCAGGTCGGATTTATATTATGGCCAGAAGAAACAAATTCAATTTCAGTGGCTACGCAACGCCTGCCAAGCGCTGACTCATTCCCTCTCTCTCTGTCGCAAACATGTCAAATATGTAGTTATACATGTCATGTAGAAATTTAGAAGCAGCTGTAAAAAGCATATGCAAACAAAATTGAAAACATTTTTATTTATTTTATGTCAGAAAAGGCTTGCAAAGCCAAGTCCGGCATGAGATCTTGTATCGTGCTAGCTGCCAGGGCCATCGACTACAGAGTTAATTATATATGTACAAGTCTTAAGGCTATGATATGTACAGGTACATATATATTATGTTTTAAATTTGATTAAGCTTCGATTTCGTGGTATATATTTGTTTCTTTTAGATATTATATTATTAGTTTGATGTTTTCTTTGGATGGATTACTTAAATATTGGGTGATATTTAGATTTTTAAATATTTTTTGTTTAATTTGGGTAGTTGCAGGGCATAAGTTGAGGATGTGCTCCATGGTTGCTGGAGTATGTGACTGGCAGATCGGGCAGTTTCGTGACGCTGTGGGATCCAGGTACACTACCTGCGTAAGTTTTGTGTGACCCAGTCGGAGTCTGGTGAATTTTATTTGGTCGAGTCGCTTTGTTTGTTGCTGTATTAAATTTGAGTAATGGGATGTGTGTGTGTGTTGTTGGTGTTAATGTTTCTGTACCAAGTGTTGCATTTGGAGACAAGGTTTTTTGTGTTTTGGGCCAGTTGTTCTTTTAAAAATCTGTTAATGTCTGTAGTATTAAGGTTGTCGGTGTAAATTAGTGGCATTTTTAAGGCTGATTTTGCTGTTTTGTGTGCCAGTTCATTTCCTTTGATGTTGCTGTGTCCTGGTGTCCACAGAATTGTTATTTTTGGATTGTGTGCTATGAGGATTGATCGGATGGTGGCTGGGTATGTGTTGTTGTTGCTTGTGTTGGCTATTGCCTCGATTGCTCCAAGGGAGTCTGAGCAGATTACAAACTTGCCCTTTTTTTTAGCTGTTAATTTTGTTGCTTCAAGTATGCTTATAATTTCGGCTGTTTGTATTGAAGAGTATGTTGGTAGACTTCCGTATTTTAATATGTCTGTTTCTGAGGAGACTGCGAACGTTGTAATAGAGTTATGTTGGGATCCGTCGGTGTAAATAAATTTGTGGTTATATAGTTTGTGTTTTAGTTCGTTAAATAGTTTTTGGTATATATCGGGTGGTGTGTTATTTTTTTTGTGGATGTGCAATGATGTGTCTAATAAGTTTTTTGGTAACTGCCATGGGGGTTTAAGTTTGAGGATTTTTTGGGGATAGTAGGGTATGTTATAGTACTGGCCTTCTTTTATTGCACGCTGTATTGTTGAGGTCCATTTTTTTTGTAAGTTATCGCTTTTATAAAATTATGTATTGGGGTGTCTTTGGAATGTATTAGAGATTTAAAGAGTTTTGCTGTTAAGTGATCTCGTTTTTGTTCTATTGTTGGTGTGTTGGTTTCGTACAATAGGTTGTAGATCGGTGTGGTGTGAAACGCTCCTAGTGTAGTCCGGATTGCTGAGTTAAAGGTGGTTTTTAATTTGTTTAGGTTGTTTTTTGGTGTGTGGCCGTAAATGTGTAGTCCGTAGTCGATTTTCGAGATTAATAATGCTCTTGTTACATTAAGGAGAGTGTGGGACTTGCAGTTGAAACGTGGGCTGGCTAGACATTTTATAATGTGTACTTTGTTAAAGAGTGCTGGGATGAGGGCGTTAATGTGTGAGTTCCAGTTATATTTATTGTTGATCCACAGTCCGAATATTTTGAGTGATGTTGTATTGGTTATGTTGGTGCTATTGTTGCAGGTAACTACACAGTTGCAGTTCCGCTTTCTGCATATGTGTAAATGTTGACATTTTGTTGGTGAGAGGGATGCTCCTGAGTAGGTGCACCAATTTTCTATGTCTGTGAAGAGTGGTTGTAAGTTGAAATTTGTATTTTTAAATTTGCTTAGATTTAGGATTAAAAAGAAATCATCTGCGTAGGCGCTGAAGTTAATTTCTTTGTGAATTGCGATGGTATTGGTCAACTTGTTGAATGCTATAAGAAATAGGACAACAGATATAGGAGAGCCCTGTGGTATTCCGTTTTCAAGAGGATGCATAGCCGATGTGTTTTTTCCTGTTTTCACTGTAATTTTCCTGTTTTTCATATGGTTTTAGATGTATTTAATTATTTTTTTCCCGCATTTCCATTCCAAAAGTTGATCTATTATTGAGTGTGTACCTACTCGATCAAATGCTCTTGCAAAGTCAAGAGTGATGAGTGAGATATGTTTTTTTGCGTTGAGTGACTTCGTGATAAGATGGTCTACGTAAAGTAGACTATCTGAAGTCGATTTTCCTTTCTTGAACCCAAATTGGTTTGGGTGTAAAAGTTTATTATGGGTTAGAAACCACCAGTACTTTTCCAATGCAACAATTTAGCGAGATGGGTCTGTAGGAAGAGATATCCGTTTTATCCTTTTTAGGTTTCAGTATGGGTATGACGAGGCTTGTTTTGTACGACTGTGGTATGTAGTTGTCGAAGATTTGGTTGAAAAGATTGATAATTCGAGCTTGGATTATTGGATTGCTGTTTTTTATCATGGGGTAGGAGATTCTGTTGAGTCCTGGTGTTGAGCCTTTTAGAGATTGTAAAGCTATGTGAAATTCTGTTTTTGTAATTAATTTTTCAATTTCTTCTGTTGATTTGGATATGGTGTAGTTTATGACTGTATCTTTGTATTTGTGAGTTTGGAAGTTTGTGCTAAAGTTGTAGTCTTTGGAGAGATCGGACCAGTGTTGTGCAAGAGTGTTGGCTATTTCCTTTGGGTTAGTTATGTTGTTGGATGGATTTGTTAGGCAATGAATCTGTTTAATTGGATTAAGACCACAGAGTCTTCGTATGTTTGCCCAGATTGTATTTGTTGGTGTGTTAGTTTGAATGGTGGAAGTAAAGGTGTTTGTTGCTTCTTTTTTTCTTATTTTTATTTCTTTTTTTAAGATGGCATTAGCTTTTCTATAGTTGATGATGTTTGTTTGTGTTATGTCTCTGTTTAGAGTTTTCCATGCCTTTCTTTTTTTTTGATGGAGGATTTGTAGCGTTTTGTTCCACCAAGGGACCCTGTGTGTATGTGTGTTAGGTGTTGTTTGTGGGATGCTATGGTGGGCACTTTGTATTAAAATTTTGTTGATTGTAGCGGCTTTCTTGTTGATGTTTGTGCTTGGGGGGTGTGCGGTGTTGATTAGGGTGTTTAGGTTTTGGAATTTTTCCCAGTTTGCTTCTTTTATTTTGAAGTGAGGTTTGTCGTAGTTGTTGTGGGTATCAGTAGGGAAAAGGGAGGTGAGGATTGGGAATTGGTCGCTTCCGTAGAGGTCGTCAAAGATGTTCCAGCTTGCGAAGGGTATCAACGAGGGGGAGCAGAAGGTTAGGTCGATGTGTGTGAAAGTGTTGTGTGTGGTGAAGTGTGTGGGAGATTTGTCATTTAGAAGTGTGAGCTGTGATTGATCTATAAATTTGGCTATAGTTTTTTCTCTTCCGTTGGGTATCGGGGATCCCCAATTGGGATGCCATCCATTGAGATCACCTGTTACTAATATTGTGTTGTTGTTGCTGTTTATAATGTTGTTGAGGTTGTTTCGTGAGATGGTTTTGTTGGGTGGTATATATATTGAGTAGATTGTACAATTTTGTTTAGATTTGATTTCAGCAGCTATTATTTAAAAGTCATCATTTATATTTTTCTGTGTATGTTGTATTGATGTGTGAATTAGAATTGCAACTCCACCAAATCTGTTCGACGCCGTGTTTGAGATTAATTTGTAATTAATTGGTATGGGTAGGTGGTTTGTGTATTGTATGTGTGTTTCTTGGAGGGATATAATGTGTGGGGAATGTTTTTTAATTATGATAAGTAGTTGGTTGTAGTTGTTTACATAACCTTTTATGTTCCATTGTATTACTTTTATTGTCATATGTAATTTATGTTGTTGGTTGTGGTTATGGGTGTTTTAATAGATTATAGATTTATGTTATTTAATTTTTGTTTAAATTGTTTTGTAAGTGCTGTGCTGGGGTTGTTTTGAATGTTGTCCTTAGCTTTTAGTGGTTTGATTAGTGTGTTGGTTTTTTCTTTGTTATGGCTTCGAAGTATTCGGTCTGATGCAGTTGAGCTGTGTTGACTGGGTTCGCTGTTGGTTTGTGTGTCCATTAAAATGTCGTCTATGTCGTAGGTTATGGGTGTCCTGTATGGTTTTTTTGAGGTCCCGGGAGTATTTTGTTCGGCGTTGGTAGGATGTTGTGGTGTTTTTTCGGTTGTCTTTCTGGTGATGGGTGGTTTTTTTGGTTCGTTTGTTTCTTTGTTGGTTGCAAGATTGTTCGGTTGTGGGTTGGACAGTGTGTGGGAAAATGTTGATTGGTTAATTGATTGTGCTATGCGGTTGTTATATATTGTGAGTGCTGTTTTATGGTCGACTTTTTCCAAGATTTTAATAGTTGTTAGTTCGTATTGTTTTTTGTAAGCTGGTCATGTACGGTCTGTGGATTTGTTATTGCAGTTGATGCAGTTGGGTTCTACGTCGCATGATTCTTCGGGATATGTGTGTGATTTTGAGCACTTGTTGCATGTGGGTTCTTCTTGTTTGCAAGCGGGTGTTGGGTGTCCGAAACGAAGACATTTTTTGCAGCGTAGAGGTTGTGGTATGTAAGGTATTACACGTACTACTTCATAGCCGATCATTATTTTATCGGGGAGATTGGGGGTAGCGAACGTCAAGGTTATTTGCCCGGTTATAGTTTCTACATTGTTTACAAACCTTTTCCATTTGTATACTTCTACAACTTTTTGGGATTTTAGCTCGTTTGGTATTTCGCTTTCTGATATGCTAATGAGTTCTCTTGATTTGATTAGGCCTTTTGTGGAGTTTAATGTCTTATGTTCGCTTGCGGTAACATCCATATCTCCGATTTTAGTTATTTTTAATAGTTTTGTAGCTTGAAGGGAATTTTTTGTTTGTATTAATAATGTACCGGCTCTTGTTTTTTTGCATGTTTCAACAGCACCTCCGCAGATGTAGTCAATAGATTTTTTTATTATGAATGGGCTAACGTTTTCAAATGATTGTTTATCACTTCTGTTAATTATCATAAATTTAGTCTCTGAGATCTAGGCGCTCATATGGACGAATCGTCAAATCAGACGGGGTCGCGTGTGAGAGAGAGCGAGAGGGAACGATGACTTTCTAAATGGTTTTCTTCATTGTGGCCATATAATTAATCCGTTCTTATCCAGATTCAGCACTCTGATAGATATGGTCAACCTCTATGATTCTGTTTTCTCGTATCTTCAAAAGTGTGTATGCCACAGATTTTCGTCCTTTGTGTGGGCGCAAAAGGGCGGGGTGAAATTTTTAAACATACTTGTAGTAGTGTGATAACACAGGAGACTGGATACAAAACTTGATTGCTCTAGCTTTAATAGTCTCCGAGATATAGGCGCTAATGAAGACGGACGGGCGGACAGACGGACGAACAGACAGACATGGCTATATCGACTCGACTGTTGATGCTGATCAAGAATATATATACTTTATGGGGTCGGAAACGCTTCCTTCTGGGCGTTACATACAACCGTTATCACCACAAATCTAATATACCCTTATACTCTTTGAGTACCGGCTATAAAAAAAGCAAAAACGTAGAATAATGGAAAATAAACGTATCTACCAGATTTATAGATTTATATTTATAGACAAATGGAGCCAATGAAATTGCTGTCGCTACTTAACGCCTGCCAAGCACTTACTCATACCCTCTCTCTCTCGCACACACTTACACGTCTCGTATGAGTAGCTGTACATGTACATGTAGAAATGTAGAAGCTGATGTAAAAATTATATGTAAACAAAAATGGAAACAGATTAATTTTAATATATAAAAATCTTGCATAGGGTTCGACCTAATTTTTTGAAATGTTCAATTTGGGCCAAAATTTAATTTGCCCTTTTTGCGATCATATAATAAATTATATATTTATTATTTATTTATTTATAATAGTTAGCTATAATTTAAATTAACACTAACTTAGTATCTAAAGCGCTGGCTGCAAAGGCCTTCGGCTTGTTAGAGGTATTTAAGAGCTAGGATTTGTATATTTACATATTTACATATAAATTTCGTTTACTTTAATTGGGATTAAAGGAGGTGATATATGTTAGTTTTTTTTAGGAATTCAATAACTTTGGAGATGTTTTCTATGGTTGGGTTTTCGAGGATGGATATGGGGCATGTGTTTTGGAAGATTTGGTTTTTAAGGTGTGAAACTGCGGTGCAGTTAGTGAGGATATGTTTAATATTAAGGTCGTCTGTTGTGTGGCAGTTAGGGCAGGGTAGGATGTTGCCAGGGTTGTAGTAGTGTTGTTGTGTGAATCGTGTGTGTCCTAGTCTGAGCCTAATTATCTTAATTTGGTCACTACGTGTGATCCTTTTTTGATTCATATTTTTTAGGTACAGGTTTGTGTATGTTAGGTTTGGGTTTAGTTGTTGGTACCATCTGTTGCAGCGATCTATGTTTCGTTTGATTTTTTCTGCTAGTTCATTGGCTAGGAATTTGTTTATGTCTGTTGTGTTAAAATTGAGAGTGTAATGTAGGGGCATATGATATGTGGATTTGGCTGTAGTGTCGGCTAGCTCGTTACCTTCAATACCACAGTGGCTAGGTATCCAAAGGAGTTTTATTTTAGGGGCGGTTTTGGTAAGGAGGGTTCTAATGGTACTAGGGTATAAATTATTGTTGTTGATGTTGGAGATGGATTTAATCGATGAGAGGGAGTCGGAGCAAATGATGTATTTACCTTTTCTTTTATGAACTAATTTTATTGCATCAAGAATGGCTATGGTTTCGGCTGATAGGATCGATGAGTAGTGGGGTAGAATGCATCTTTTAAGGATTTCTTTTTCGGTGGTAATGGCAAAAGTTGCTGTGCTGTTTTGTAAGGATCCGTCTGTGTATATGAATTTGTGATTGTGGTATTTGTCTTTGAGTTCAAGAAATTGTTGTCTGTATGTGCTTGGTGGTGTGTTGGGCTTGCTAAATTTTTGTAGCGTAGTGTTGATAAGAAAAGGGGGGAATTGCCATTGGGGGGGTGATTTTTTTGTTTGGAGGTGGGAGGTAGGGAATGTTGTGTTCTTTGCATGAGATAATGACTTTTTCCAGTGTTGACGTTAATTTACTTATTTTTTTGTTTCCGTTTTTTTTAATGTATTTGTGAAGAGGTGAGTTTGAACTGTTTAGTACTGTTTTGTAGGTTTTGGTTGTGATAAGGTCTGATGCATGAGATAATGACTTTTTCCAGTGTTGACGTTAATTTACTTATTTTTTTGTTTCCGTTTTTTTTAATGTATTTGTGAAGAGGTGAGTTTGAACTGTTTAGTACTGTTTTGTAGGTTTTGGTTGTGATAAGGTCTCGTTTTTGTTCTATTGTGGGTATGTTTGATTCGAAGAGCAAATTAGGTATAGGGGTTGAGCGTAGTGCTCCAAGGGATGTGCGGATTGCAGCGTTAAATAGAGGTTTAAGTTTATTAATCGTTGATTTAGGGGCGTGGCCGTAGATAAAAAGTGCATAATCTATTTTTGATATTAGGGTTGCTTTAGTTATATTTAAAAGTGTGTGTGTGTTACAATTTAGTTTAGGGCTTGATAGGCATTTAATGACGTTAAGTTTGTTATTTAAGGCTGGTTGAATTTGTTTTATGTGTGAGTCCCATCTGTATTTATTGTTTATTGTTAGTCCTAAGATTTTTAGGCTAGTGACTGAGGGGATCGGGGTATTGTTGCACGATATGTTGCAGGTGCAGTTCTGCTTTCGGCAAATGTGGAGGTGTTGGCATTTTTGTAGGGAAAGTGATGCTCCTGAATATGAACACCATTCATGAATGTTAGAGAAGAGATTGTCTAGGTTGTATGTTTGGTTTTTTTGTCTATTAAGGGGAATAATTAGGAAAAAGTCGTCGGCGTAAGCGCTAAATTTTATTTCTTTTTGCAGGCTGATGATGTGTGAGAGTTTGTTGTAGGCAATTAAGAAGAGAATGACCGATATTGGTGATCCTTGGGGGATACCATTGTAGAGTGGGTATGGGCGGCTAATTATATTTTTAATTTTTGTTCTTATTTGCCTGTTAGACATAAAGTTTTTAATGAAGTCTGTAATTTTCGGTCCAACTTTCCAGGTGTTTAGCTGGTCAACTATGGTGTGCACTCCGACTCTGTCGAAAGCCTTTGAGAAGTCAAGGGCAATGACAGATGTGTGCTTTTTGGATCTCAGCGACCCGGTTATCAGGTGGTCTGCTAGGAGCAGACCGTTGTAGTGGGCAGTAGTGGCTCTAAAACCTACAACGAACTTTCCAAGAGTTATTGTCTGCTCTCTTCTGATTAGAAGCCCTAGGAAAGAGTAATTTTCAAGCTCCGATCAAAGAGTATAAGTTTAAAGAGAGTTCGCGCAAAGCTATTAATATCAAGCATGTAAAAGCTTTACTCAGTGGCATACTATTCCGTTAGATGTGGAACCTGAGCGTAAGCTTTCCCATTATCATACGATAATGCAGTTAGTAATAGAACTTATGCTTAAGCTTTGACTAGAGTCACGCGATTATCCCGTTGCTTGTGGAAGTTAAAGTTCCGACCGCCCAAGCGAAAGTCTACGCTAGGCGCCAAGAAAATTGCTGGTGGATCAAAGCCAAAAATAAGCTGCAAACAGACAGAAGTGTTCCTCCTCAAATTAAAAAGTGCATAGAGTGAAAAAAAAAGAATCTGACACGTGCTGAAAAGAGGTTAAACTTCTGGTGGTCGAAGCTAAGCCGCATTAAACAATAAAGGAAAAGACAGCAAGGTAAATAGATAACTCTCTTGGAAGTGAACTTAATAGTTAACAATTTGATATATTAGGATTGGGAAGCTAGCCACGTTTCATTCGGTGGATCAGGCTATACCCCGAAGACGGGAGTAACCAAGTCCATCGATCTCTGGGCCGCGCTGGGAGAGACCTCGGATCTCCCCAGAAGCCGCAATAGCATATTCCCAGCATCATTTAAAGCTGTAAAAAAGTAACAACCAAACCGACACACGAACCGTTAATGAAGTGCTAAGTCCAGCCCACGGAATACGCAAAAACCCATATGCCGCACTCGTCACCCTTATCGAGTTCGAGCTAAGCATGCAGCGAAAGCTCTCGACTATATATGTATGAGTTCCTACATATGCCGTCTTCTTCGACATAGCCTCAGCGCTTCTCAAACTATGAGACATACGAACGTTCCCGTGCAGGCCCGAATTGTAGTTTGAGAACCATCGGACATAGTAAACTGTATTTGTTTTCTCTATTCTGAGCAGACATATTTCTTCGATTTCGCCTTTATGATTATATTAGTTCTTTATTATCTAGATCCACGATGAAACCATGTACACGTATATATAATTATAAACAATTAGACGTTAGACCCACTGAAGAGTATCTATTTGTAAGTTACAAATCGTCGTCGAACTGGTATGAAAAGAAGGAAAACTGATTTTAATTCGATGTAGAAGAACGACCTGTATATTCATATTTCTTTTCCCTTCCTCAGAACATACTACCACGTCGCCCTTGAGCTCAATGGATGTACTGGATAATTTATATGAGTATGAGTGAGTAGCGAGCTTCCTTAAATGAAGTCGTCAATTGTGTTCTTCGAATATACACGTCTAAAAGGTTTTCGAATATTATGAAGTTTTACATACAGCGAGTCGATTTGTAATTCTTTCTTTTATATAGTATATCATAAGCTTATTTCTCTTCTTAATATTCTTTTTATAATGCATTTTCTGCGACCTTATACATATTAATTCCATACCTATATATATATATATGTACATATAACTAGATTTAATTATTTTCTTATCAATCATTCTTACATTTTTCTTTTAAACAACAAGAACATAAATATGTCAGATGGAGTCATGAAGTCAAACCCCCTTAATTTTGATGTATTAAATAGTCATTAATTGTTACAAATGAAATACTAAATCAGTCTTGTTTGTCCTGAGTAGAGCATGCTGAGGTCCGAATCGTCGTAAAGCGACGCACTTGATAAGGGTTATGCCGTCCATAATACGGCATACTAAAGGTAGGGAGGGTAGAGAAGGGGTCAAGGTCATCTGATTTCCCCGATAACTACGGAATATAACCAGACTATTTGTCGGTAGTCGAGTATGCCTTCATTAAATAACCGTACCATTATTCCATTATTTCCGTTTGAGTGTTCCTTTTGAACGTTAAATCCCGTGTACCTAAAACATCTTTGCGAATGTGTCCGTATGGCATGTAGGAGAGTAGGAAAGATCCCACGACATTCCGGCGAGCTAGTTAGAGCATAGCTAGAGGTACACAGTCCAAAATCCGGCCATACCTTTGGTGTATAAGCCTCCACCAATGTACGTACAAACCACATCCGTACGTACGATTTTAAACACCAATGTATTTCTGCACATTACATAGATTGGCGCCCAACGTGGGGCCAGAGTTAACAAGCAATTGCTAGTTACTACTGGTTTAAACCCCAAAACAATTAAGCTCTTTGTATCCAACAGATAAAGTAATAGGTTTCCGCTTTTACTACTGTAACGGAGGTTATTGAGGGAATTTTGGTTTTAGGTTCTGAGATTCGGAATAGCCAACCAAATATAATCCGCCAGGTAGCGAGAGATAGAAAACTTGTACTTTGAAATTATTATCTAGGTTAATTAGCGAATTACGATAACTATTCACAAAGGCGGGTAGGTCGTCCTAATTATAATCGTATAACCCCCACTGAAATTTAGGAAGCAAGAGTGTTGATGGCTTTCGGAAATCTAATCTTCTAGATGCCGATCTGGAGTTTAGCCATGGCCATTGCTATCTGCCAAATAAATGTTCCATAGACCAATGTAGAGCCCAATCAGGTTATATTCCAAAAAAAAAAAAAAAAAAAAAAAAAAAAAAAAAAAAAGTGTGTACGAATGAGGACGGAAGCATGCTCGAAAAAGGACAAACTTTTGTTAATTAGAGGTCAAATAGTAGGATTCAATTTAAGCTAGTATCCTATATTAGTGGAGTTAAATATCATCAACTTAAATATTATCGATTACATACAAGTACTTTTGTTTACTTGGAATATGTCGCCAGTGCAGCGTACCCCTGGAGACAAGGCATCCGGTGGCGTTGACCCCGTGAGCTGCGGTATATGTCAACAGGCATTAGGAGGCAATCATTTAATCTGTACGGCGCCTTGTCGTCATCGGTTCCATGATTCTTGTATGCAAGCGTTCATAAAGAACAACAAAAATTGCCCAGTTTGTAGGGTAGAGATTAATCCAGAGGAACTTTCTTTTGAGGAGAATACACTAGCAGCGGAATTGCCACCCGAGATGAGTTCGGGGATAGCGCCGTTAGAAATCGGTTCCAATAATGAGGCTAATTCTTCAGAGAGAGGATACCAAAAGTCAAGAGGAGCCATATCGAAACAGAAACGCGGAAGTATACCTCGCAGAGGAATGCAGACTAGGTTGCAATCACAACATTATAGGGAGCACTCATTGGCTAGTACCAGTCATCGGTCGGCTGAAGATTTATCTGAAAATACCATATTGGTTCTACAGGCCCTTATAAAAGATCAGCAGGCAGACATGATGTTGGAGTTAGGCTCGTTCATCAAGAACTCGATCGAAGAAAGTCTTCGGGGACAGTTAGGTAGGATAACAATAGCTTCGGATAGTACACCGGCACAACCGACTAATCGGAATGCAGAACAAGGTAATGTGTCAGGAAACTCGTCATCACCATCTAATGAAAGGGAAATAGGAACACCTAACCCAAACATATTTAACAGAGCAATAGCCCCTGGAAAGGCTGCTAATATCTTAACTAGTTGGCGGCTAAAGTTTGATGGATCCAAGGATGCTATGCACGTAGACGAATTCCTTTACAGAGTTCGTTCTCTGACAGCTTCTACTTTAGATAATGATTACGAACTACTCTGTGACAATATGCATCTTCTGTTTTCGTCAAAAGCCAGTGATTGGTTTTGGAACTTCCATAGGAAGAATCCACAGTTCTCCTGGCAAGCATTTTCTGCCTCGTTTAGACAACGATTTGATGATGCTAAAGATGATTTCGACTTGTGGGAGTTAATAAGGAAACGCCATCAGAAAGATAGTGAACCTTTCGATGATTACCAGACGGCAGTCGAAGAGTTAGTTTCTAGACTTTCTCACGAGGTTAGTGAACAAAAGTTGGTAGACATTTTGAAACGTAACGCGAAGCCGACTCTCAGATATGAACTCTTGCATCTCAAGATTGGCGATCGAACTATGCTGAGAGAAGAAGTTCGCAAGCATGAAAATTTCTGTAGAGACAGCAACAATCCCTTTTCACGGGGTAGATTCGGTAAACCGAACATAGCGGAAATACTTACGGATAGCGAAGATATAGAAGAGGAAAGTGTCTCGCAGATATATCGTAAGAAATTAGTATGCTGGAATTGTGACCAAGAGGGTCATCGTTTCGATGATTGTATGGGAGAAAGGCGAGTGTTCTGCTATGGTTGTGGCGCTAAGGATATTTATAAGCCTCGATGCGTCAAATGTAACCCAGCGAAAAACTCGAAGCGGGATGTGCCGACCGGAGCCCAGTCAGTACATCCGACCAAGAACAACAACTAACAGAAAGTAACAAAGCTACCATAGGAGGGCTTCCTAAAAGGGTAGTTGACATAAAATCAGATACGACACTTCCCCCCTCTTGTGTAGTTAGAGATATGTGTACTCAAACGACCGAGAGTGCAGAGGCGGATGCAAAGGATTTGAATACTTTATATAAAGTGATAGTTAAACCCAAAAGATCGACGATTAGGAGACGAGAATTCTGGAAAATGGTGCGATCTGTCCGAAAACGTTTGGTCTCCGCAGTCATTCTGAGTTCAGATAATCGATTATATACAGACATAGCAATCGAAGGTCAGAAATATAAAGCCTTGTTAGACTCAGGGGCAACTATTAGTTGTTTGGGTGGTAAAGCAGCAACCTCTTTATCAAATCACCCAAAATCTCAGAAGTGCTTGGGAACCATACGCACGGCCAGTAATGAAGCCTGTTCGGTGGTGTCCAAGCTAGTGGTTCCAATTGAGTTTCACGGAACAGTTAAGGAAGTAGAATTCTTTATCATTCCCAATTTAAAGCAAGATGTTTATCTGGGAGTCGACTTTTGGAAAGAATTTGGTCTCTTATCCCAATTATTAACTGGAGAAGGAACAGTCAGCTGTTTGGAGGCCATAGATGATACGGGAACTAAAGAAACTCCCAAAATGCATTCACTGACAGTTGACCAAAGTAAAAGGTTAGATGCGGTAATACATACCTTTCCGTCATTCGAAAGTGAGGGACTAGGTCGAACACATCTTATAAAACATTCGATGGTGATCAATGCCGAAGTACCCGTCAAACAACGACATTGGCCCATCTCACCAGCTAAAGAGAAAGTGATGTTTGAAGAGGTAGAGAAGATGATTAATCTGGGAGTGATAGAACCTTCGAATAGTCCATGGAGCAGCAATTGCGTCCTCGTAAAGAAAGGGAATAAGAATAGACTATGCCTTGATTCTCGGGAGATCAACAAATATACCCGAAAGGACGCATATCCTCTTCCCCATATAGATGGGATACTCAGTCGATTGCCACCTGCCAAATACATAACGGGACTCGATATGAAGCACGCGTATTGGCAAATCCCTCTAGAGGAATCGTCACGGCAGTATACAGCGTTTACCATACCCAATCGGCCGCTTTATCAATATAAGGTTATGCCGTTTGGTCTTACCAATGCATCACAAACCCTCTGTCGCTTAATGGACATCGTAATACCTGCCAGTTTGCGTACGAGAGTGTTTGTTTACCTTGATGACCTACTTATACTATCCGAGGATTTCGATTCACACCTAATATTACTCCGAGAAGTAGCAGTGCATTTAAGAAAGGCTAATCTTACGATAAATATCGCCAAGTCGCACTTTTGCATGCGTGAGATCAAATACTTAGGGTTCATTATAGGATATGGTCAGGTTAAGACGGATCCAAGTAAGATTGAAGCCATTCAACAATTCCCGGTCCCCAAGACAGTGAAGCAATTGAGACGATTCCTTGGTCTCGCTGGCTGGTACCGTCGTTTTGTAGACAATTATGCCACTGTTAGTGGTGCCCTCACAGATTTATTAAAGAAACCAAGAGCGTATGCATGGAATTCTTTGGCTGACAAGGCATTTGAAGAACTTAAGCAGTGCTTGACGTCAGCGCCTATTTTGTCAACTCCGGATTTCTCAAAACCCTTTTTGCTTTTATGTGATGCCAGTACAGTAGGAATTGGCTGTGTGTTAGCTCAAAAGAACGAGGAAGGAGAAGAGCTACCCATTGCATTCATGTCAGAGAAGTTATCCAAAGCCCAAACAAACTACTCAGTGACTGAACTAGAATGTTTAGCGGTGATAAAAGGAATAAAGAAGTTTCGCGCATATGTAGAAGGGCAAGAATTTGAGGTTGTTACCGACCATGCCTCGTTACAATGGCTTATGCGTCAGAAAGAGTTGTCAGGTAGGTTAGCTCGATGGGCCATAAAGCTACAGGGATTCTCTTTTGAAATAACGCATCGGAAAGGTACTCTTAACGTGGTAGCGGATGCTCTATCGCGTAGAGATGATGTTTCCGTGTCCGAGGTAGAAGAACAGGGTCCGATAATTGATCTTTCCGCCGCAGAGTTTAAATCAGCAGAATACCAAAGTCTAATAGACCATATTCGCGCTAATCAAGCTAAATTACCGGATTTGAAAATTCTCAATGATATGATCTATAAGAGAACTGAACCTGATCAAGGGAATAAGGTCGTAGATAAATTATCTTGGAAATTGTGGATACCTAGGGAGCTTACCCGAGAGGTAATCATTCGCGCCCATGATCCTCCCAATGCTGCTCATAGCGGAGTGGGGAAAACGATAGAAAAGATTAAAAGATATTTATTCTGGCCGAAAATGAACAAACAAATACGAGAATATGTAACGCATTGTGAAGTGTGTCGTCACACCAAACATCCGAGCATTGTTTTGAAGCCGCCGATGGGAAAACCAATGGTGTCTGATCGTCCGTTCCAAAAACTTTATATGGATCTTCTTGGTCCCTACCCCCGGTCCAAGAAAGGGAATATTGGTCTTCTAATTATCGTAGATCATTTCACAAAATTCCATTTCCTGTGCCCCCTTAAGAGGTTTACTTCAAATCGGGTGTGTGAATACCTAGAAAGTAGTTTGTTCGGCACTTTTGGAGTACCCGAGGTGATATTAACAGATAATGGATCCCAATTCGTTTCTGGCGCCTTTCAAGCGTTTCTCACCCGCTTTGGAATACAACATATTCGAACCGCGATATACTCACCACAGGCTAATGCCAGTGAGAGGCTCAATAGATCTGTGCTAGCAGCTATTAGAGCTTACATAAGTCAAGATCATTCCACTTGGGACGCAAAATTACCAGAAATCAGTGCTGCTCTCAGGTCCAGCGTGCACCAAAGTACGGGGTACTCACCGTATTTCCTAACATTTGGACAGAATATGATTCTAAATGGTAAGGACTATGAGCTGCTTCGGCGCCTACAACTCTTATCAGATGATTGTCGAATTAGTTATCCGGAAACCTTACAAATTATACGAGAGTCGGCAAAGGAAAAGGTGAAAGAGTCTCATGATCAAAACGCTAGGAGATATAATCTGCGTAGTCGGAAAGTAGAATTTAAGGTTGGAGAGCCAGTACTTGCGCGCAATTTTTGTCAAAGCAATGCCATCAAAAAGTTCAGTGCAAAGTTGGCCCCTGTTTTTATATCAGCCGTGGTGTCTCAGAAAGTAGGTTCCTCCTATTATCAGTTAAAGGATGAGCAGGGGAAAATCCTAGGAATATACCATCTCAAGGATATGCAAGTCAAGCCATAAACAACTGCCTTTCTTCTGTTTAGGCCTCGCCAGTGAAAACTGCCGTTTCCTCAACTGTGGTGTAGTGGGCAGTAGTGGCTCTAAAACCTACAACGAACTTTCCAAGAGTTATTGTCTGCTCTCTTCTGATTAGAAGCCCTAGGAAAGAATAATTTTCAAGCTCCGATCAAAGAGTATAAGTTTAAAGAGAGTTCGCGCAAAGCTATTAATATCAAGCATGTAAAAGCTTTACTCAGTGGCATACTATTCCGTTAGATGTGGAACCTGAGCGTAAGCTTTCCCATTATCATACGATAATGCAGTTAGTAATAGAACTTATGCTTAAGCTTTGACTAGAGTCACGCGATTATCCCGTTGCTTGTGGAAGTTAAAGTTCCGACCGCCCAAGCGAAAGTCTACGCTAGGCGCCAAGAAAATTGCTGGTGGATCAAAGCCAAAAATAAGCTGCAAACAGACAGAAGTGTTCCTCCTCAAATTAAAAAGTGCATAGAGTGAAAAAAAAAGAATCTGACACGTGCTGAAAAGAGGTTAAACTTCTGGTGGTCGAAGCTAAGCCGCATTAAACAATAAAGGAAAAGACAGCAAGGTAAATAGATAACTCTCTTGGAAGTGAACTTAATAGTTAACAATTTGATATATTAGGATTGGGAAGCTAGCCACGTTTCATTCGGTGGATCAGGCTATACCCCGAAGACGGGAGTAACCAAGTCCATCGATCTCTGGGCCGCGCTGGGAGAGACCTCGGATCTCCCCAGAAGCCGCAATAGCATATTCCCAGCATCATTTAAAGCTGTAAAAAAGTAACAACCAAACCGACACACGAACCGTTAATGAAGTGCTAAGTCCAGCCCACGGAATACGCAAAAACCCATATGCCGCACTCGTCACCCTTATCGAGTTCGAGCTAAGCATGCAGCGAAAGCTCTCGACTATATATGTATGAGTTCCTACATATGCCGTCTTCTTCGACATAGCCTCAGCGCTTCTCAAACTATGAGACATACGAACGTTCCCGTGCAGGCCCGAATTGTAGTTTGAGAACCATCGGACATAGTAAACTGTATTTGTTTTCTCTATTCTGAGCAGACATATTTCTTCGATTTCGCCTTTATGATTATATTAGTTCTTTATTATCTAGATCCACGATGAAACCATGTACACGTATATATAATTATAAACAATTAGACGTTAGACCCACTGAAGAGTATCTATTTGTAAGTTACAAATCGTCGTCGAACTGGTATGAAAAGAAGGAAAACTGATTTTAATTCGATGTAGAAGAACGACCTGTATATTCATATTTCTTTTCCCTTCCTCAGAACATACTACCACGTCGCCCTTGAGCTCAATGGATGTACTGGATAATTTATATGAGTATGAGTGAGTAGCGAGCTTCCTTAAATGAAGTCGTCAATTGTGTTCTTCGAATATACACGTCTAAAAGGTTTTCGAATATTATGAAGTTTTACATACAGCGAGTCGATTTGTAATTCTTTCTTTTATATAGTATATCATAAGCTTATTTCTCTTCTTAATATTCTTTTTATAATGCATTTTCTGCGACCTTATACATATTAATTCCATACCTATATATATATATATGTACATATAACTAGATTTAATTATTTTCTTATCAATCATTCTTACATTTTTCTTTTAAACAACAAGAACATAAATATGTCAGATGGAGTCATGAAGTCAAACCCCCTTAATTTTGATGTATTAAATAGTCATTAATTGTTACAAATGAAATACTAAATCAGTCTTGTTTGTCCTGAGTAGAGCATGCTGAGGTCCGAATCGTCGTAAAGCGACGCACTTGATAAGGGTTATGCCGTCCATAATACGGCATACTAAAGGTAGGGAGGGTAGAGAAGGGGTCAAGGTCATCTGATTTCCCCGATAACTACGGAATATAACCAGACTATTTGTCGGTAGTCGAGTATGCCTTCATTAAATAACCGTACCATTATTCCATTATTTCCGTTTGAGTGTTCCTTTTGAACGTTAAATCCCGTGTAAACATCTTTGCGAATGTGTCCGTATGGCATGTAGGAGAGTAGGAAAGATCCCACGACATTCCGGCGAGCTAGTTAGAGCATAGCTAGAGGTACACAGTCCAAAATCCGGCCATACCTTTGGTGTATAAGCCTCCACCAATGTACGTACAAACCACATCCGTACGTACGATTTTAAACACCAATGTATTTCTGCACATTACACCGTCTGCAACCGATTTGCCGTGCTTAAATCCAGATTGGTTGGGATGGATAAAGTTATTCTGTGTTACGAACCACCATAGGCATTTGGCTATTATTTTTTCTAATGTTTTGGATAGGCAGCAGTTTAGTGAGATTGGTCTATAGTTGGCTATTATTGTTTTATTTGAGTTGGGCTTTAGTATGGGGATGACTAGGTTGGTTTTGTAGGATTGCGGGATGAAGTTGTTGAAAATAATATTAAATAGGTTAGTGATTCTTGTTTTGAGTACGTCGGAGGTGTTTTTGATCATAGGGTACGATATTCGGTTAAGGCCAGGAGTTGTTCCTTTAAGGGAGTGCAATGCAGATAGTAGTTCTATTTGTGTAATGTCTGATTCTATTGTTTGTGCTGTCGTACAGGGTATAACGGTAGTTGTTGAGTCTGAGTATTTGTTGGCAGTGAAGTTTTGGTTAAAGTTTTCGTCTTTGGAGTGGTCTGACCAGTATTGAGCAAAAAGATGAGCTATGTGGGTTGTTTCTGTCGCTTGTAAGTTGTTGGTTGTGTCTGTGATACAATGAATGGTTTTAGTTGGGTTAAGTCCGCAGAGACGTCGGATGCTTGCCCAGATTTTGTCTGAGGGGGTATTGGGGTCGATTGTGGACGTGAAGTCTGTCATGGCTTTAGTTTTGGATAATTTTAGCTCTCTTCGGAAGAGTGCGTTAGCTCGTTTGTAATTGAGGAGATTTTCAGTGCTGTTGAAACGTTTGAAGGTCTGCCAGGTTTTAAATTTATTTGCCCTAAGTTTAGTCAGTGTCTTATTCCACCAGGGAGTGTTTTTGCTGAAGCTATGCGGGGTTGTCTGTGGTATACTGTGGTGTGCCGCTTGTAGGATTATTTTTTTTATGATTGCGGCTTCTTTACTTAAATCATTAGTTAGTTTTTTGAATAGTGGCCAATCTGCTTCTTTTATTTTGAAAAAGGGTCGAGAGAAGTTTGCTGTTTGTGACTGTGGGAACAAGGATATTAGGATTGGGAAATGATCGCTTCCATGAAGGTCATCGACTATTTTCCAGTTAGTGAAGGGGGTGAGTTGGGGAGAGCATAACGAAAGGTCTATGTGGGTGAATGTATTGTGCGTGGAAAAGTGGGTTGGGGAGCCGTCGTTGAGTATAGTGAGGTTGGCGGTTTGGAAAAATTTTGATAGTATTCTTCCTCTTCTATTGTCCTGGGGTGATCCCCAACTGTGATGCCAGCTGTTGAAGTCGCCTAGGATAATTTGGTTGGTATTGTGTGTTTCAAAGTGGTCGTTTAAGCATTTGAGTGAAAAAGGTTTGTTGGGAGGGATGTATGTTGAAAGGATGTTAATTTTTGTTTTTGATGTAATTTCTATTCCGAGTGTTTCTAGGTGTCGAGATTGGTTTGATTGAGAGTGTTGTATGGATTTGTGGACTAATGTGGCTACTCCACCAAATCTGTTGGATGCTGTGTTGGAATAAATATGGTAATTTACTGGGACGGGGGAGGGGGTATTTGTGTTGAAATGGTGAGTTTCTTGGAGACATATGATTTGTGGAGAGTATTTTTTTATTATAATTAAGAGTTCATTGTAGTTGTTTGTGTATCCTCTAATGTTCCATTGTAGTATTTTGAGCATTGCTATAGTTTTGAGTTTAAGTGTTTAAAGTTGGTATTTGGTTTTGTTTTGGGTTTAAGCTAGAGCTAAGTATAGGATTTTTGTTTTAAATAGATTCGCTGTCGCTGTGTTGGTTCTCGTTTTTGGCTGTTCTTGGTTTGGTTTTTGTTTTGGTTTTGGGGGGCTTAAAGTTAGTAGATAGGGACTAGACTTATCTTTAGGAAATATTCTTAGTTTTATATCTTCGGTGGGCTGCGATGTATGAGATTTGTTTTCCGTATTGGGAATGTTACTGTCTGTTTCCATGTCTTCTGCTACGATATGATGTTGTTGATGTTCTTTTTGTAACTGTGCTGTTTCGGTTGATCGTGCTGTGGTTGACTGTGTTGTGGATGTGTTATGGTTATGGGATGTGGAAGTAGATGGGGAGTTTCTTAGTTGCTGCGTGGTGCTGGTTTGTGTGTGTGTGCATGGGGAATTGGGTGATGTATGTGTTGGTGCGTGTGTTGTTGTTGTAAGTGATGTTGATTGTGCAGCTGTTTTAGCGTAGGTATTTTTCATCTGCTGGTTGTGTCTATTGTGGTATATATCTAGCGCAGTTTTGTGATCGACTTGTTCGGTGATTTTTATTGCGGTTAATTCCTGTTGCTTAAGGAATGTCGGGCATTTGCGGTCGAGAGGGCTATGTTGGTAGTCAGCTTCAGGGTTGTTTTTACAGTTTAGGCAGTTCCTCATCTTTTTGCAAAGTTCTCCTTCGTTTGTGTGCTTTCCTTCTGAGCAGTTTTTGCATGATTCTGGACTCTTACAGATGGTGGCAGGGTGACCAAAACGTAGACAGTTTTTGCATTGAAGGGGAAGGGGGATATAAGGTCGCACTCGGACGATTTCGTATCCGATGTTAATTTTTTCGGGTAATTTGTGTGTTGCGAATGTTATTATAATAAGTCCCGTTTCTGTGAGTGTGTTGCCTTCTTGGTTTGGGTTGTTTGGTTGTTTTTTTAGAATTTTTCGTACTTCTGATACGTTCTGCGCTTTTAGTTCTTGTAGGATTTCGTTCTCGGTTATGTAACGTAGTACATTGCAGTATATAACTCCTTTTGTAAAGTTTAATGTTTTGTGTTCTGTTGCGGTAATGTCTATGTCTGTCATTTTGGTAAGCTTGAGTAATTTTAACGCTTGCAGTTTAGTTTTAGTTTTAATAAGAAGAGAGCCGTCTCTTATTTTTTTGCACATTGCCACTTCCCCTCCACAGGCATAATCTATGGTTTTTTTAATAACGAATGGTGATACCTTTTCGAAAGATTCGTTATCATTTCGTTTTAAGACAATATATTTGGGTTCGTTTAGTTGTGCGTTGTTGGTTGTTCTGTTTAATTTGCTTATGTCCGGTGGCTCGTGCATGGTTATTGTTTTTGGGCTCAAGCCCGGCGTAACTGTTTGTGTTGTGTGTTTGTTTTTGTTTTTTTTTTTTTGTTTTCTCTTTTGTTCTTAATATTTGTTTGTCACGGGTTTGCTTGTAAGCTTTTGCGTTTGCGTTTAGCGGTTCTTATACAGTTGCAGCACGTCTTGTCTCTCGAGAGGTTGAAGTGATACTGAAATTATATATATTCTGACTGACACATATATTCTGACGGAGTACCGGGTATAAAGTATAGCCGCGGCCTTTACCGCGGCTCACAACGTTCTATCTCGTTTTATCCTAGCGCGACAAGCATTTTATACTTATAAATTAGGGCGCTAGTCACAAGAAGTGTAACAGTAACATTTGACATGGCATATCGAAAATTTTTATCATTACGTCCAAAATATGGTCAGTTTTACGTCTATTATAAATATATCTCGCAATATTATTAAAAGCAACCTGCAGCTTGCGTTGGCTGGCGGAGTTACAGTCACTTAATACTTCTATACCATAGAAAAATACTGGTGTGATGTACATTTTTGCAATTGCTTGTCTTATTTTGACTGGTAGAAAATCTTTAGTTAGATATAAATTTTTAAGTATCGCAATAGCTTTTCCGACTGATCTGTTTATGTAATCAGCCCATGTCAACGTTTGGCTAAACATAAAAACTATTCTTGTAGTGCATTAGTGTCGAACTTTCTTTTACCTATGACTATAAATTTTGACTTATTTGGATTTAATCCTAGCCCATTGATTTTAGCCCACTGACTTACACTTTTCAATTCACAGTCACGAATACAGTCATTAATTCTACTAATGGGACGACTAACAAACATTTGAACATCATCGGCATACATATGAACGTCACAACTTGACAATATACTCGGTAGATCATTTACATACATAGAGAACAGTAATGGCCCTAAAACGGATCCTTGAGGAACACCACGCTTGACACAAAGTAATGACGAGTACATATTATTTATACACACAGACTGCATACGATTACTCAAGTACGAAACAATTAGTCTTGTTGCTGCACGCGAAAAATTACATAGACGACTTAGCTTAAAACAAAGAATTTCGTGGTTAACCGTGTCAAAAGCCTTACTATAATCTAGAAGAGTCAGAAACGTTATATTGTCCGAGTCCAATTTTTGTCTTATACGTTCAACTACGTTTATTATTGCTGTTGTACAACTTCTGCCCACTCGAAAGCCTGATTGCTTATTTGTCAAAAGTTTTTTAGTTGTCAAGTAATTTCTCATCTGACTAGTTACACATGGAAAACTAAAACTATTATCACAGGTACCATTATCACAGAAGCAGTGTACATCATCACAGTTTCTATAGAGATTTTGAGGTACGCACTCAACATAGTCAGTTTTAGTCACTTCAGGTACTTTACAGTCTAAAAAAGTTATATTAAGTTCGTCAGGATCAATATCACTGATTTTGTAACGTTTGCATTTTTTAAAACGGTATCACGTTTGTTAAATAATAATTTAATTTTCGAATTGAACCAGGGATTTCCACGGGATCTGACCGTTTTTTTCACCAGCGGAATCGATCTATTATATACATTATATACATTATATTATTTTGTAGGACAGTCAGTTGTGAATTAATATTAGCATAGTCATAAATAGAGTCTCAGTCACATGAAATAAAGTCAGCACCTAACAAGGCATAGTCAATATTTCTAATATTTCTATAAACTATTCTGCTTTCGGCTAAGTCGGTATGAAAATTATAGGTCAAGAATATTAGGTCATGTTTCGAAAACATTGGCATTGATAGTTGACTGTAAGTAGAAATTTTATGACACTCGGTTACAAAAAATAAGTCAAGTAAGGTATCACAGTAATTTGAGAAATGCGTGGGTGCAGACGAATTTACTAAGTTTAATCCCATAGATTTTATGTCGTCTGATAATTGCCTTTCTCGCAGGACATTGCTGTTGAAGTCCCCAGCTAATATTACATCTGTATTGGCAAGCGACATGGTAGACAATACGTCATTTAAATTTTGATAGTCGATATATCTGTGAGGTCTATACACACAGCCTATTACAATTTTGGAAGAATGAATTGTGCTTGTGACTTGAACAATTATCCACTCAACTGCGCTATCACTTGGGTGATTGCATACAAGTTTAGCACTTAAACGTTTACTTACAGATATATGTAGCTACACCTCCAGCGTGACTATCTCAATCAGATCGAAACAGATCATAACCAGTACATTCTACTAACAAATTACTAACATGAGACGAAAACCACGTTTCCGACACACATATGACATCGATATTGGACTTGACAAATAGATACCTAAATTCTTCAATTTTCTTAGTTAGGCTTTGGTCATTAATGTCGCATACACGCAGACCTTCCCCTTGATTGCCAAGTTTTCTTAGCACTGTATAGCTATCATAAAGTATAACTGGAGTAAAAACAAATTAGAGGAGAAAATCCAAACACCACAGTTTTAAGAGTAAGAGGAGATGCAGTAAAGAGAGTGAGATTCCTAACAGAGACTAGTACAAGATTAGTAGAAATATTAAACCTAATGTGAAACATAAAGTAGAGGAAAAAAATTAATTCTAGAGTTCTATCGAAAATTACTCCGCCCAGTTCCAGTTCCTCCAGATGCGGATTGAGTCGCCTCCTCTGTCACAGTTTCCACTCTCTGTAGGGCACAGAGATCAGACATGCTCTCAAGGCACACAAAATTGCCGCGAACACTCTGCCGAACGTAGACCATAGCACGGCGGGTGAAGACAGCCGACAGAGCATTACGCTTCTTCATCTTCATTGCCTCTCTGAAGATGTCGTAATTGATTTTCGAGAGCTGCTCATTGATGTAGAAGGGTTTCTGGGACTGGATTCCAAACAACTCCAAGGTAAGTCTGCTTGGTCTGTCGTCGATGCTCTCCAGCCCGTTGCAGCAGCATAATTTTATCTCGCCTGCTATCAAATTTTATAATGATGACGGGATCGACAACAACATTCTGTGCATTGTCCCGCACCTTAACCCGAAAGATCTCCTTCAATTTCGGTGGTGGTGTGAGGCCTAATGAGTAAGAGAGGCTATTGAAGAGAGTCTTTAGGTTCTTTGCAATGCTTGCTTCGGTATCTGCATCCGCTTTGGCTTGGAGTTTCGCCTCTAGCTCCTCCACCTTCGTCGGCCATTGTTGTGGTTGTTGTTGTCATTATTGGTATAGCTTCTATTTTAGTCGGCAGAATTGTTTCTGTTAAAGTTGCCACGTCCTCTAGAGCTACTGTTGTAATTCTAGCCGTTGTAGTTTCTATTCTGGTTATAACTATTATTATAACGAGCATTTCCTCTACCACGATAATTACCTCTATAGTTTTTACCACGGTAGGCATTACCTTTCTTGGTGAACAATACTGTGCTCACATCGCCGGTATTTCTAGTACTTGTACGAATGTATGCGCTTATAGCTGATCATGACATCAATTGATCCTACGGTGCTAAACTTATCTGCATGATCTGCTGGCAATCCGTCATCGATAAACGAAACTTCCAGCTGCTTTCGCAAATTATCGATTTCGGTTGTGAATTGTGTAGCGGTTTTGCCTCTGTGCTGAACCGTATTTAAATTCGCTTTAATCTTTTGCGATGTCTCGCCTACAATAGTAGTTTCCAATTTTTGTATGTTTGGTACAAATCCAGTTGCTGCACAGTTTGTGCCGTTAAGCACAGTTTATTCTAATTTATGTGGACACGGGAACCGGACAGACCGACAGGAAAACCTTATGCACTGTTTCGACTTTAGGGCATGAGCTTCGTTCGTATAAGAGGCAATATATAACCCTTTAACATAACATTTCAACATAACATTTCAATTCTCGCAATTCTTACATAATAATACTAATACTACAGGCAACGTAATTGCTTTAACATCGGCCGCGTTGAGAGCCTATATATAGGCTTCAATCCATTGGAATAGGCGCGAATCGATGGATGGATCGCTTATATAAGCCGGCCTTAGTCCTCACTACGGCCACGCGAACCTTCCCGTCCGCTCCTGGGTTTGCCTCCTCCACTATTCCTATTAGCCACATTTGTGGTGGCACGTTGTCTTCGTGGATTGCCACCACTTTGCCTGGCTCCAGATTGGCGACCTCTTCCAACCACTTCCCTCGCTGTTGAAGGCTGAGAAGGTAGTCTCTGGACCAGTCTCTCCAAAACCTTTGCTTGATGGCAGACCAGCTGCCATCGTTGCAGATACGACAGGTTTCTGTCTGTTCTGGACAGCTCTGATTCGGGCGGCAGCAAAGCGATAACATTCTGCCGACGAGTAAATATGCGGGAGTCAGCACCTCCCCTTCGTTGGCACTGCCGCTGTCGACCACCAGTGGCCTGGAACTCAGCACGGCCTCGACGTCCACGAGCACTGTATGCAGCTCGTCCTCCTTGAGCACTGCGCTGCCCATGGCCCTGAGCAACAAATGTTTGGCGGACTTCACCGCCGACTCTCACAGGTCTCCAATGTGCGGGGCTCGGGGCGGGATGAACTCCACCAAAAAACGGTGAGGGCCTTGAGGGCCTCGTCCTTGGCATCCCAGCTCTCCATACGCTCCTTGAGCATGCGAGCTGCACCAACAAAATTCGTCGCGTTGTCGCAATTTGTGAATTTAGCATTATGGGCTAGGGGTGCATTTAGTAGACTACCGCCTACTGGAACCAACGAAAATGAGCATGAGCCCACTTGTTCTTCCGACATGAAGGGATTTAGTTTTTGCAATGATTCTTTATTTTTTATTTTTTCGATTGCGTGCTAAAATGCGTCTGTTTGAACCACTTCAACGCTGCGCCGAGCTCGTCAGACGACGGGCAGGTACTACTTCAAGTGACTCCCTTTCTTCTATCGATGAACCGGCGGATATAAACGATTGTGCTAACCACTTTCATATATGACGACGAATTTTGTATGACTGTGAGAATGGGATTTTTCTCGACATCGGCCGCTATAAGCGCAGTGGCTACTTTCTTTTTCTCCAATAACGCATTTGCTTCCGTCAACTGTAATTGAGGACTATGAGGCCAATGTTTGGATTCTTGTTGCAAGAACGACGGGCCATTGAACCACAACAGCGATTTTAAGTCGGCCACCAATGATCCTCGACATACTAGGTCTGCAGGATTTACTTTGGTGGGCACATGTCTCCATAGGGCTGTCGAAGTGATGTCCTGTATCTCAGCAATTCGACACAAATGTTGTTAGTTGGGAGGGATGAGTTTGTAGCCAATGCAAAACTACTTCCGAATCTGACCACAAAACGACCTTCTCTATGGGACAGTCTATTATGGACCGAACTTCCTCCCATAACTTTGCTTAAAGATGAGCGGCACATAGCTCTAATCTTGGGATTTTTTTGGTCTTTAAGGGTGCCACCCTAGATTTTGCCGTTAGTAGTTTAACGGACACTCCATTAGCTTGGTAAACCCGTACGTACACAAAACAGCCATATGCTCGCGTGACGAGCGGTGACTTCATGCAATATTTGCATATCTAATGCCATCGATTCCTATTTTTTATGTAAGTTCGAGGGAATGGGATCGTCCAAGCCAAGGCTTAATAGCAAAATTTCCTGCAAAAATATCTTTTTGTAATTTGTAATTTTTGTAATTTTTTATAAATTTGTAATTACTGGACATAGCAGGCCTAAGGAATCGAAAAGACTGGATATGACAGATAATATTGCTCTCTTGGTTGTGGTTTCGGACGAGATTATTGGTTTCAGACTATATTTGAAAATGTCTGTCTGAGGGTTCCAGATCAGACCAAGAGTTTTACAATCTTGCTAATTTCCATTCGAAATGACCATATTTTCTTGCTGACTATCGACTAGTTGACAGTTAGCAGCCCATTTAGTCAACACAAATCCTGACGGCTCTAGGACTTCAACCAATTGTTGACGCAATATACTGAACTCGGATTTCGTGTCTGCTCCTGGAAGGAGATCATCCACATAAAAATCGGACGCAAGAGACTTTGCGCCAATTGGATGCGAATTTGCATGAGTGTCGCTCAGATACTTTAAACACCGTACAGCTAGAAATGGTGCGCTGGCAGTACCATACGTCACCGTATTGAGTCGGAACACTTGCTACGGGTCCGAACTTCTCCAAAAAATTAATTGGAATTGGCACTGCGCCTCTTCATCGTGGACTTGACGGTACACTTTTGTACGGTCTGCTGTAAGAGCGTATTTGCGGCAGCAAACTCTCAGCAACGTGGCATATAGGCACGGCTGGATGGTTGCTCCAACCATGATTAAATCATTGTGAGCGACTTGGCTCGTAGTCTTGCACGACGTATCGAAGACCACTCTGAGCTTAGTGGTTGTACTTTGAGGTCGTTCCACGCATTGATACGGTATAAACCAATGCGGCTTTACCGGCATTGAGTTTTGTATTGCAGTAATATGGCCTAACGACACGTATTCCTCCATAAATTCCATAAACATGGATTTTATGGCAGGTTTTTGGCATAATCGCCTTTCTAAAGACAAAAATCGTCTTCTGGCTGGCTCAAATGACGAACCGAGAGATGTCGGGCTTGACTTGAATGGCAAAGAAACTTGCAATCGACCGGAGGGTAATCGTGTGATGGAGTCAACGAACGATTTTTCACACATAGTTTCTTGGGGGGTATACAGTCTTTCTATAGACGCATTTGGAACCTTTTCCAACTCCCAGAAACGTTTGACGAGGTTTTGTAGAGGGCAAAACTCCTGCAACGTGCTCACCATAGAGCATGCTCCGTTGCTTCGGCGTGCGTTGGATCTGCAGCGACCAGACACCACCAACCCAAAGACCATATATTGCAACGTCAGAGTGTTTTGCTGTTTGAATTGGACATCTTTCAATATCTCAAAGAATGCAACAGCTCCAAGCAGCAGATCCACCCTTTGGGCCAGTGGGAAATCTTTTGGAATTGTCAGCAAGTCTGACGGAACGGCTTTCTCAGGATGGTACGACGAAATCGACTTTAAAACGAGGGGGAACGTTGTGAGCCGCGGCAAAGGCCGCGGCTCTACCTTATACCCGGTACTCAGTCAGTATACACATATGTACATACATATATGAGTTTGCGATTTATGCAATTTATTATATGTTCGCAAAAGGGACAAATTAAATTTTGGGCAAAAAATAATATTTCCAAAATGAAGTCAAATCATTTTTGGAATATTATTCATGTTTTCAATTTTGTTTGCATATGCTTTTTACATCTGCTTCTAAATTTCTACATGACATGTATAACTACATATTTGAGACGTACAAGTGTTTGCGACAGAGAGAGAGGGAATGAGTCAGCGCTTGGCAGGCGTTGCGTAGCCACTGAAATTTAATTTGTTTCTTCTGGCCATAATATTGATTCGACCTGATCCATATTCGGCAATCTGGTAGATATGGTAATTGTCCATGATTCTGCGTTTTTGGTTTTCTCGTACCTTAAAAATTGTGGATTCCACAGATTTTCGTCCTTTGTGGGGGCGGAAGGAGGCGTGGCAAAATTTTGAAACAAACTCGTGCTGGTTTGATGTCACAGGAGCTTGGATAGAAAGTTTGGTTGCTCTAGCTTTTATAGTCTCTGGGAACTAGGCGTCAAAAAATACGAATGGGCAAAGCAGATGGGGCCGCGTGTGAGAGAGAGCGAGAGGGAACGATGACTTTCGAAATGGTTTTCTTCATTGTAGCTATAATAATCATCTGATCTAATCCAGATTCAACAATCTGATAGAAATAGTCATTTTCTATGATTCTGCGTTTTTAGTTTTCCCGTATTTTCAAAATTGTGTATGCCACAGACTTTCGTCCTTTGTGGGGGCGGAAGGGGGCGGGGCGAAATTTTGAAATACACTTTGAGTAGTGTGATAACACAGGAGACTGGATACAAAACTTGGTTACTCTAGCTTTAACAGTCTCTGAGATATAGGCGCTAATGAAGACGGACGGACGGACGGACGGACGGACGGACAGACGGACGGACGGACGGACAGACAGACATGGCTATATCGACTCGGCTATTGATGCTGATCAAGAATATATATACTTTATGGGGTCGGAAACGCCTCCTTCTGGGCGTTACACACAACCGTTATCCCCACAAATCTAATATACCCCTATACTCTTCGAGTACCGGGTATAATGACGAAGTCAGTGGCTATTTCAAATTGTTGAACGCGAGAGCAGACTGTTTTTTGCACCACTTGGTGTGTAGATATGCTTGCCTTTCCGATTCCCAATAAGTTGATATCTTTTCGAACTCGTTTTAATTGTAAATTTCGAGCGAGCTCCTCAGTAGTAAAGTTTACTTGCCAGCCAGAATCCAGCTGTACCCTGGCTGGCTGCCGCTAACTGGAGCCAGCTTTAATATCCACAATTGCTGTGGCTAGAACTACCTGCTCAGTATAAGCTGCCATGGCATGATTTGACGACAACTGATTTGCTTGCTTGAGATACAGCCAACGCTGTTTTCCCAGATTGCTTATTTTTTGTCTCTTGCGAGCCTTTACGACATCTTAGCCCTTCAGCCGACAAATCCAAATTTTCCTTCCATCTTGAATGAGTTTTTGTGTGAACTTTCGACAGAACGAGGTGTATTAGCAGGGCGTGAGCAACAACCTTGTCATCCCCAACTGATAGTAACGATTCGTATATGGCAGATGCCGTGTCAATAAGTGACCGTAATGCGCTTGCCGACGGAGCCTGCATCGCCTGTAACTCAAACAGTTTATATACGCCATCAAGGAACATGAGACACTCGTTGTCATAAACCTGCTTTAGAGCCTCAAGAGCCTTGCAATAGTTCTGATCTGTCACCGGGAAAGCCTTAACAGTGCCTAATGCTTCGTTCTCTAAACAATTGAAGAGATGGTTGAACTTTTCGACGTTACTTAAAGACATGTCACTATCAATGATGCTTGAAAACAAACCAATGAAATTTTTGAATTCAGAATAATTCCCACCAAACTTTGGCAATTTCATCTTGGGCAGGTTCCTTGTATGTGACATGGTGGTATTTAGAACTGATTTGTTCAAACAAGTAGGCGGATTTGGTCTTTTAATAGCCATTAAAAACGCTTTAGTTGACACGCACAATTCTTCGAGCTCGGAACGCGATGCTAAATCTGGATCGATATCATCAATTTGCAACTGCAAAGAGAATGCGCGATCTATGTAGCTATCTAATATATTTAAGCGACATTCCAGCTCGAATTGATTGGCCGAGATATTGTTGTTTTGTACTGCTTTCGCAGTTCTGTCAATATCCCGTTTGACTGCGTTTAACTTCCTCAGAAGCACACCTGAATCGTCTTTTTCGACGATAGAAGCTACTTGAAGCTACTTTATAATTGTTTTTATTAAACACTAGATTCCACTCAAGAATCACTCAACCTTTATTAGGCTCTGTTGAACTAAACGATTAGAACAGCTGATGCGATGGGACAAGCTGCTGGATTGAGTGAGACGAGCGAATGCGAAAAATCACTCAAGTCTATGTTCGCTCCCAATATGAGAACGGACGCTGTGATGGGAACAGTTCTGGTCGAGTGAGACGAGCGAATGCGAAAAATAACTCAAGTCTATGTTCGCTCCCAATATGAGAACGGACGCTGTGACGGGAACAGTTTCTAAACTGAGTGAGAAAGGCTCCACGAACAAGATTTACCGATCTCAAATTGGAGACTTAGCTCTCTGGCTGCTATGCTGTGTTATTTTGCCGAGAGATAGAGAGAGCGAAACGAAATTGCCGCAACAAGCTTAAAACTTAGAAGCTCGGCTCTGCTGGCTATGCTCTGCTATACGATGTAATACGTTGCTATGATCGGCTATACGGACGGAGAACGAGAGAGCACAGAACTATGCATAAAACGAAAGTGTTAGCATGAACCGTTCGTGCAAAGCAGAAACGAAAATCTGTGACGACGATGGGCGAGGGGGAATGATGCGCAGGGGTCAGAGCTTGCGCGCGAAACTTTTGCCGTTTTTTCTTTCCTTGTCGGCTCCTTTTTGAGGTGTCGTTCACCACAAGTACAGTGATCACTCAAGTTAACCAATATAAATTGAATATATATATGAGCGTATTCATACATACTTTTCACTTTGTTAAATTCTTTATTCACAGGCCGTTTTATTTTTATACCCGGTACTCGAAGAGTTTAAGGGTATATTAGATTTGTGGGGATAACGGTTGTGTAACGCCCAGAAGGAAGCGTTTCCGACCCCATAAAGTATATATATTCTTGATCAGCATCAATAGCCGAGTCGATATAGCCATGTCTGTCTGTCCGTCCGTCCGTCCGTCCGTCCGTCCGTCCTCATTTGCGCCTATATCTCAGAGACTATAAAAGCTAGAGCAACCAAGTTTTGTATCCAGTCTCCTGTGTGCACACACTACTCCAAATGTATTTTAAAATTTCGCCCCGCCCCCTTCCACCCGCACAAAGGACGAAAGTCTGTGGCGTACACAATTTTGAAGATACGAGAAAACTAAAAACGCAGAATCATAGAGAATGACCATTTCTATCAGAGTGTTGAATCTGGATCAGATCGGATAATAATTATAGCTACAATGAAGAAAACCATTTCGAAAGTCATCGTTCCCTCTCGCTCTCTCTCACACGCGACCCCATCTGCTTTGCCCATTCGAATTTTGTGACGCCTAGTTCTCAGAGACTATAAGAGCTAGAGCAACCAAACTTTCTATCCAAGCTCCTTTGATATCAAACCAGCACAAGTGTATTTCAAAATTTTGCCACGCCCTTTTCCGCCCCCACAAAGGACGAAAATCTGTGGAATCCACAATTTTTAAGGTACGAGAAAACCCAAAACGCAGAATCATGGAAAATTACCATATCTACCAGATTGCCGAATCTGGATCAGGTCGAATCAATATCATGGCCAGAAGAAACAAATTAAATTTCAGTGGCTACGCAACGCCTGCCAAGCGCTGACTCATTCCCTCTCTCTCTGTCGCAAACACTTGTACGTCTCAAATATGTAGTTATACATGTCATGTAGAAATTTAGAAGCAGATGTAAAAAGCATATGCAAACAAAATTGAAAACATGTATAATATTCCAAAAATGATTTGACTTCATTTTTTGAAATATTATTTTTTGACCAAAATTTAATTTGTCCCTTTTGCGAACATATAATAAATTGCATAAATCGCAAGCTCATATATGTATGTACATATGTGTATACTGACTGAGTACCGGGTATAAGGTACACAACGTTCCCCCTCGTTTTGTAGTACTATTGGGCTCTTTAATTTACCTGTGGCATTTGTTGAGTGTAATTTGAACAACGATGCATGTCCACACCAACCAGGAATACCAACGATCAGCACCAAGATTTAGCGATGCTAAGGTCCAGCGGTCCAATGACAAGAGCAGGAACAGCAACAACAACGAGCGAGGGATGATATCCAATGGAGATATCCAACAAAGCGCCAAGTGTGATCCAATCCAACTTCTATCCGAGACCCAAATGCCACCCGGGGGCGCCAAAATGTTTGGTACAAATCCAAACGCTGCACTAAACACAGTTTGTGCCGTTAAGCACAGTTTAATCTAATTTAGTGGACACGGGAACCGGACAGACCGACAGAAAAACCTTGTGCGCAGTTTCGACTTCAAATTATGTGTTTTCTTCCTGAGCTTCTCTTCCTATGCTTTTCTTCCTCAGCATGAGCTTCGTTCGTATAAGAGAAAATATATAACCTTTCAACATAACATTTCAACATAACATTTCAATTCTCGCAATTCTTACATAATAATACTAATACTACAGGCAACGTAATTGCCAAAACAATATCAGCTATTGATTTTTCATTTTTTACTATATACATACAAAGTTTTGCCTACTATTTTGGATTTAATTACTTCAACGGCATGGTCCCTTTGTCAGGTCGACCAGTTTCATTGCTGAGATGAATCTCTGAAGATGTATTTTTTTCCATCGAAGTCTGACACTGCTGATGAAATTTCTTTAATGTAGGCCCTTTGGGTGGCTGATGTATCTGCCACTGCCATAGTGACGGGTTTTGATTCGGCTGTGCTTGAATTTGAATCGGACTCTGAAAACTCTTCTTGTATTAATTCGTACATTGTAATTACTGCGGGAATTGTTAGATCGTTTAGATCTTTTTCTTTAACTTCGTTTTCAGAGTCACTAGTGGCTTCAAATTCGTAAAACAGATCTATATTTTCTGCTGGTGATTCTGGTTTTCCACCTGTTTCAACCGTCAAAGGGGTATTTAGGATAGATGGTATCGATATAACCAAATTATACCTTTCTTTTAACGAGATAAGATTTGATCGGATTCGAATTAAGAATTTTGACACATACGACCAATGAGTTTGATTAAGGTTGTCCCTTTGGTCGTGTATCAATGTTCGTGCCTGATTAAAACACGCTACCAGTATTGTTGCATGCTTATTCAAGGTCACGTCTTGGATATTCCTATTCTATGATAGACATTTGTATGATCTATCAAAAGTTTTCCTAATTTCTTTTAGTCTGACCCAAATCTGTTGCCATTCCATACTATCCTATGAAAGGGTTTGTAATTAAGTTTTGGTAATATATGGCCTAATGCGAAAATATATATATTTTGTTTTGTTTTTATATTTATTGTTGATTATCGTTTGTGCATTGGCATTAATTTAGATCTTATCCAGATCATTTGCTTGGCTTAATGCCCTTTTTGCTATACACTTATTATGTAATTTGTACGCTCTAAAAAGAATATACATATGTGCACATAATAATAACGATTATCAATAATAATATATTTGTCAATTTTGAATCAATTTTTATAGTTTCGATTTATTGATAACGTTAGCAGTGGAGTCCACTGTTTTAGTGTCGATTAATACCCTCTGCACACTGAGCCCGTCACGGGGCAACGTTGGGACTTTTGACAGACGGTGAAACTCCGATTCACACTGGCACCGTATACCGTTTACCGTCTAACAGCTGATGACAATAACAAAAACTGAGTTTTTGAGCGGAAGATGTTTTTATTTTTGCTTAGAAAAAAATTGATATGGAAGATTTGGCAATTGTTTTAACTGTGGTTCAACAGCAAAATATTTTCTTGCAACAACTAATCATGTTGTTGGACGAAAAGGATAAAGATAGCGATTACAGCGGAATAATAATGTGCTATTGCATACTGCACAATATGTTAAATAAGCACAATAGCGCAATAAACTATAGTTGGGAGCTTTTAATAGCAGAGCAGAAAGTACAGCCCGATACCTGCAATAGTTTTGCTGATGATAACCAGTCAGCAGAACAGATACGATCTGCTAAAAAAATAAAAAAAATAAAAAATTAAAAAATTAAATGCAATTTAAAAACTTATTTATTCATTTTTTATTTGTTTTAAACAAGCCAAGAGATCATTCTGGAACTTTTATTGGTTGCTTACTAATTCATCTATACCCAGCAGCACAGCTATCTCAAGCTGCTTCTTGTGGTACTCTATTAGCATGATTTCCATCTCCGTGGTCCACTGCAGCCTGCCGCCGCCTGCTCTTGTCTGATTTCCTGCATTGTGTTCAAATATTAACCTTAAAGTTATTAAATTAACGAGAGGGTATACCCGGTACTCAGTCAGAATATATGTGATCTTATGATTTATGTAATTTATTATATGTTCGCAAAAGGGACGAATTAAATTGTAACGAACCCCAAGGGGGACGCACTAGCAATGGAGGACTTATAAACTTAAGATAAAGAATTACCTACATTTGTATAAAATTAAGCCATGACATACAATATACGAGAACTCTCCAAACCACCCACTTTTCTTCCACCGCAAGCGCGCCGTTCGGCCACGCGACTACCCCTCCTACACCCATCCATAACTCTCCTACCTCTACCTCAATTGTGACCCAAAAACTTTCCCCTCCCACTAAGGTTCGATGCGACGGTTTTCTTTTCAACAAAAGAAATTGACCATCGGTGCATCGTCAGCACATATCCCCCCACCCATAAGTTTAAGTTAGCTAGTTCGATCCGCGGATGCTAGGTTCCGAGCGTTCTAGCGAAAGAAGTGCAAGACACTTACTCGGGAACCCGGCCGCGAGATAGACGTTGCTCCGCGCAGCAACTTACGATAAATTACTATACGCCGTACGTTAAGCCAACAAAGTCAAAAGAGATATCCAATAAACGAAACATTTAATCAAAGTGAACCCACCGAGTAATTCTATTTTTCGGGTGGGAACTACGACATCAATTCGCAACCGAGAATATCGCGGTACGGACCCACTCGAATTCTCAAATTACTTTGATCCTCTGATAGGTCCTTGTTATCCTTCTCGATCCCACGAGTGTGACAACGCCTCGTATCCCTTATCCTTCTCGACCCCACGAGTGTGACAACGTCTCGTGCCCTTCACTATCTTCTCGAACCAACTCATACGGGCACGGTTACGCCTCATTCTCCTCCACTATTGTTTCTAGCCTAGTTAGGGCCGACCCCGTTTCCTGTAGAGGTTCGTACAAACTACAAATTTCTTGTAGTAGGATCCTGGAGAAGACTGAGCTTACCTCAGCCTGAAACAGGAGCTGAAGGAAACTTTAGCAAGGGGTGTGGATTAAAAACCCACGGCCACTAAAATCTAAGGCATAGGCTGGACAGATCCATCTCACGATCCCCGCGTACCCTCGAACTCAAACTCCAAGCGCGATAAAACAGTACTGCGCCGCGCAAAACCTCTACGAAAACCCCACAACTCCAACGGTTCGGGTCGCGTTAACGACATAAATACACACGGAGTGTCGGTTCGCACAAGGGCCGATCCCTTTCATAATACGCGAGTGACGCCAAATACAGAAATACCCAACAAGGGAGTGAAAGAAAAGTAGGGGGAAAAAAAACAAAACCATATACTACCATGGATCCCAACACTGAGAAAACTTCAGGTGAGTACTACTCTGGGGAGTTTGTCTCTAATCCAGGGGTAGGCACCGGCTGGGTCCACAAGCGCCGACGAGAAGAGTTAGAAAGGTTCGCAATTGAATTCGGGTTCAGCAGTGAGGGCACTGTAGAAGACATGCGGAGAAGCTTCGCCGCATTGTTTGAGGGGACCCACGAACAAGAAGCCTGGGTTCGACTCGCCGAGCTCGAACGACAATATGCCAAGTCCCCAGCGCGATCCAAGTCACCTCAACCCAGTACTTCCTTCTCGACCTTCTCGAAGAGCGCGCGCTTTCATACGGGGTAGACATGAACCATTTACCTCGGGCCATAGGGGAAATCCTCAGCGACAGAGTCAGTCGCTGGTTCCGGACCAGCCGACTAAAAGGCGTCCCATGGGTCGATTTCCGCAGGGAATTCCTGGCATTCTTCTTGCCACCGCGGTATTTTGAGCAATTGGAGGACCAGATCCGAGACCGCAAGCAAGCGGTAGGCGAATCTTTCAAAGACTTCGTCATCAAGCTCCGTTTACTCATACACCACGCCGGGTACGACACCACCAAGGAAGTCTACAGGATCTACGACAACATTTTGCCGGCGTACCAGCTGTATGTGCGGAGACACGAACTTCGAAGCCTGACGCAACTCACGGCATTGGCCACGGAGTTCGAGAGCATCCAGGAACGGAATGCACCGGTAATTCCCCTCCCCCCGCGGAACATGCCGCATTACACTGGGCCGACGGCGAATCAGGCCCCCAAGGAAGGTGAATCCAACCGGACACCGTTCCGGAGACCCCCGTGGGACTCAACCGAATTAGCAAGGAGCCAACCTATGAACCGAAGCAACGCTCCAGCTCAGGAAGTCGCGCATCGCATGGTAACCACCCCCATCGTGAATCCGCGCATGGCATGCCGCCGCTGTGGCGATGCTGGCCACGCTTCTCCGAACTGCACCAACCCCTCAATTCTGTTCTGCTGGGAATGTGGTAAGCGCGGTGTACGGACGATCGATTGTTGTCGCCGGGACACGTCGGGAAACGACACGCGTCCCCAACTGACACGGGAACAGCCGGGAACGACGCCCTCCCAGACCCAGAACTAGCTAACCCCCTACACCTTCACGATGCACAGTGGGCCAGGCTGACCTTCTAGCGGAACTTTAGTAGCAACTTGCGTAAATGAAGACATACTCCTTTGAAATTTTTAATTTAAGATATTTAACATATTTATAATATATTTGAAAAAAAAATTAATCGGAATCAGATGAATCCGAGTCACTAAAACATTTTTTAAAACTATGCAGCAATCCTAAAACGGTTTTGTCCAAATTAATTTCTTTGAAAGTGGCTTTTGTTGTTTTGGAGAGAGTCGTTATAAGTGGATCCGATGAAACAAGTAGTCCATTCATAACATCTTCCATTGTATTACTCCTCTTGTCCTTACGGGAATGGTTTAAGCGTATATTCCTAAAATCCTTATTCCTGGCTTCAAGTGCTTCTTCGGACATTATACCAATAGGAAGTGCTACATTGTTGATGATGTCCGCTCCATGTATTAAAACTTTATGTACAGATGACGGCATGTAAAACCATGGATATTTGTCGACATACATTTCAGCTGTTTCCATGGCATATGAGCTGAATGAATCAGTATTGACTTGATATCCACAAGCCATTACCCTTAATGTAACACTAAACCTATATATTAGAGCTTCGCTAACTCCAGTTATGTCGGCTACTAAATTTGGTTGGCTAAAAAACCGTCTGGCAGTATTTCCATTGTTGGTATTGCCACTACTACCCACTGGAATATCCACCAATAAGCCCATTTGCTTTCTAAGTTGGAATTGGATTTCAGATTTTCTAGCTTCTACCTTTGCCTTATCTTCACCTCGAGCTTGCCATTTTTTTATTGGGAGTCTGTAAGCAATATATAGAACGCATTCAAAAAATCGTATCCACGCATGCAATGTTGATAAGCCATATGTTAATAGATCTGCATCAATTCTATAACTTTTTACCAAACTAATATTATTCATATTCTTTGGTACAGCTCTACAAATTCCACATATCATGGTAGGTGCTTCTGCAAGGACGCTAAATGTTTTGCCATCCAGCATGGTCATGTGAAATTCGTGCATAATTGAATATAAATTGGTAGTTGTTGGTTGAATTTGTTCTACTTGGTTTTTTACATGGTCGCTCTCTAATCTAATTAATTCGCTTGTTTCCTTTTGGCAAATTAGTTTTAAAGGCCGACAATAGCGAGTTGAGGAAGGTCGAGGGTTTTTCCACAAAACTTTTGATCCAAGCTGAATTTGTAATGGTACAAGGCAAACTGCAAAAAGGTGTTGATCGAGCATATTGGTTTCACCATTTTCAAACTTTTGCCGGTATGTTGCGTGTCCACTGCTTCCATCACAGCCCCATTTATGTACTGCAGTTAATTTTATTTTATTATTATTTTCCAATAATTGATGATCAAAAACCGGGGAGTTCGCCTGTATAATTCGACTAACGGTATGGTCGACTAAGCTTTGCAAAGTTGTTTCAGCTGAATAGTCTGAATATTTCAAGTTACTCGGATAGCACATAACCTTAGCTAAATGCAACCTTTGGTAACTCGGATATATATCAGCATTCCTCTCCTTAGCACTGCATCGCATTAGCTTGTATGTGTGCTTCGTGTAGCCTACATCCATATATAGAGCCAGAGCTTCTTCCGGTGAGTACGGATTTGGCAATTGTGCTTTTGCGTCCAATGACCTTTTAATTTTTTGTCCAGCAGTCTCGTTTGCATTAAGCTCTGTAACGATTTTTGATGCGGTTCGCATTCCAGATTTATACAGGCTAGTGCTGGTTGCCACCATTAATTCATCGCAAGTGGTTTCCTTTACCAGACTTGACACTTTTCTGGTCTGTACTTTAGGGCAGAGATCCCCGAAATCCTTCTTGGGTCGACCCATGTCTGAAATTGACGTAAAACTGTACAAAAAGAGCGCATCATCAAGCCATATCTGATTTTTTTTCGAAGAGTGATTTGTTGTAATGGCATGCTTTCCATTTTTCTGTAAGCCTGCTAACAAAGTTTGTTATTTTTTTGGTAATTTCCTCGATTTCCTTTTTTGATAGGTTTCTGTTTTTTAAAATTGTACCAAATATATGTAAGTTCTTTTAAAACTATAACTTTCTTTGTGGCGATATTTTCGCCAAGCCAAGTGGTATACAGCATGCGCTTTGGGACCGACATGTCACCTAAAAAGTGTAATAGACTTAACAGATGGTCGTAGATGGCTACCATTTTGAACACGTTAACACCACAAAGACTCACACGATACATAAATGCTAATACTAGCTTGAATAAGATTGAATAACGTAAGTTATAGTCCAGAGATGTTAGTATAAGGCTCAAAACCATTCTTGATAAAACAACATACTTCAAACACATTTATTTTGCTACACATGAATAGACGGGTTACAAACATATATTTTTTATTTAATACATACCTTTTCTAAAAGAAAACAAAAGTTATTGGGTCTGTTTGTTTTAATTTGTTTAAGTTGAAGATCAATCAACAAACATCGAAAAGTGCAACCAAATATTTGCATGGCACGTGCTGAACATCTGTTCACTTTGAAAGCTCGCAGCTTACCAGGAGTGTATCAAAAAGCTCTCACGAAAGCTTTTTTAACCTTTGTCAAGTGTTGGTAATTGGAAAAAAAACAAAACTAACGAATTTTTAAAAAGTTAATTTCGACTTATGTCCCGCTATATTGATCAGTTGGCCCACTGTGCGATGGCTGGATAGTGGCGAGGGTGACCATAGGAGGACAAGACGCGGAGGCCACTATTAACACCGGGGCGTCCCGGAGCTTCGTCAGTGCAGACCTCGCCCGACAACTTGACAATAACACCAATCTTTGGGAGGCATGCGTGCAGATCCGACTGGAGGACGGCTCGGTGCGCGAGATCACGCACATCCTCCTGGCTTACATCCAGTTAGACAGACGAGAAGTCCAGATACCTCTCCTAGTCTTACCCAATATGTTGGAACAAGCCATTGTGGGCATGGGTTTCCTATGCGCGATCGAAACAACGATCAAATGCGCCACCACTCTCCTACATTTTTGAGGCCGTCGCCCCATGGCAAACCCTCCCGTGGTCACGGCCAGCCAAGTGCACACCACAGGACCGAAAAACCTGAGACCCAGGACAGCCCCGAGAAACTCGCATCCAAGGAAAACTACAACGAACACAACGTCCAAACAACAAACACAAAACACAAATTCTCAGGCCGCAACGGAACGCACGATTCCCAGGCCAAATACGGGAAACAAAAAACTTAGAGACACAACGGAACACACGATTCCCAGGCCAACGACAGGTGACACAAGCTCCCACGAAGCAACGCAGAATGTAGGGAGATCAACCGAAGCCTACGGCGCGGTGATCCCCATAAAGGATAAGGAAACCAGAGCAGCCTCCCCACAGGCAATCGTTCCTCTACAACCAAGGTCTTCGCCTAACGACCAAGCGCCAAGACTAGTGAATTACTCCTGAACTAGCGTTTCAACCACTGGCCCAGGTTCCCGCCCTCCAGGATATGGAAAGAAGGCTGGTGGTCTTCAGAGACACCAACCGGGGCCCGGAAGTACCAAATGCCAGTGCCAGACCGAGCTTTCAGCTTAGGGACGGACGAACAACTTGAGGACGAGCCGGAACGAACCAACGATCCCTGGCCACCCGAACTTGCGTCGCAGATCCAGGAATTCCTGGACGAGGAACTGCCAAAGTTCGAAAATCTTCGAGGCACAACAGACCTAACGGAGCACACCATCGTCATGCGGAACAACCGACCAATAAAACAAAGGTATTACCCCAAGAACCCCGCAATGAGGCGGATTATCGACGAGCAAGTCGACCAATTAATAGCCGAAGGACTCATTGAACCTTCTCGAAGTCCCCACAGCGCACCAATTGTTCTCGTACGCAAAAAGAACGACAAATGGCGTATGTGCGTAGATTATCGCCAGCTCAACGAACGTTCCATCCCGGACGCCTATCCGCTCCAAGGATCAATTATATCCTAGAACGCCTGAAGAATGCGCGTTTTATCACCACGCTAGATCTGAAGAATGGGTATTGGCAAGTACCTATGGCCCTCGACAGTAGGGAAGCTATCGCTTTCACGGTGCCAGGGAGAGGTCTTTACCAATGGAAGATAATGCCCTTCGGATTACACTCCGCATCGGCAACGTTCCAACGAACATTAGACACGGTCATCAGCGCAGATATGGAACCTTACGCATTCGCGTACTTAGACGACATTGTCATCATCGGAAAGGATTACACGGAACACCTTAACAACGTAAAAGAGGTCTTCTCTCGACTTCTCAAGGCAAACCTACGAATCAACGCAGAAAAGTGTACTTTCTTCCAACGACGCATAAAATATTTGGGACACATGATCAGCGAGGAAGGTATCCATACCGACCCCGACAAGGTAGCCGCCTTAAGAGACTTGAGACCGCCCACCAACTTGAAGGAACTCCGACAATGCATAGGGATGGCGTCATGGTACCGAAGGTTTGTTCCCAATTTCGCCACAGTGGTCCAACCAATGTCACAATTGCTAAAGAAGGGACAAACATGGACATGGGAACAGGAACAACAACAACGCCTTCGAAAAGCTAAAAGAGTTACTCACTACCGCCCCCGTACTCGCCTGCCCAGATTTCAACGTCAAATTCTCTTTAAAAACGGACGCCAGCAACGTAGGCGTGGGCGCAGTCCTCACCCAGGAGATTGAAGGGAAAGAGCGCGTCATCGCGTACGTCAGCCGACGACTCAACAAGGCGGAAGAAAACTACTCTGCCACCGACAAAGAATGCCTAGCCGTCATATGGGCAATACGTAAACTACGATGTTATCTAGAGGGCTACCGCTTTGACGTGGTAACTGACCATCTCGCGCTGAAATGGTTGAATACCCTGGAAAGTCCAGTACGGTAGAGTGGCCCGTTGGGCACTCGAGTTACAACAATACCAATACGACGTGCATTATCGCGCCGGGAAACAAAACGTAGTGGCGGACGCATTATCCAGACAGCCCTTGGAAACACTCGCACGTGTCGAAGAGGAACCCGACAGTTGTCCCTGGCTTAAACGAAGGATACAACAAGTCCACGACGATCCCCAAAAATTTCCGGACTACACCTACGAGAACGGTAAACTTTACCGAAATCTCGGCCACGGACTCGTCGGAACGGAGTCTTGGAAGCTCTGCGTCCCAAAAGATCGCCGGACGAGGGTACTCCACGAATGCCACGATCAACCAACAGCTGGTCACCTCGGCATACGGAAGACCATCGCCAGGGTTTCCCAACGGTATTATTCGTCGGACCACCGCCACGGTCCAAACGGGGGAATACGATGCTGCAAGTATTTTTCGACACCTTCTCCAAGTGGGTCGAACTAATACCCCTCAAAAAGGCAACCACGGCTAACCTCGAACGAGCGTTCCGCGAACGAATCCTAAGCAGTTTTGGGGTACCGAAATTATTCGTCTGCGATAACGGCACCCAGTTCACCAGTCGCTCGTTCCGAATGTTCCTCTAAATCTCAGGCGTCAAACTGCAGCACACCGCTCCATATTGTCCCCAGGAAAATCCCACAGAAAGGGCGAACAGAACTGTGAAACCAATGATCGCCCAATTCATCGACGACCACCAGAACACGTGGGACGAACTGTTACCCGAAATGTCGTTGGCCATAAATTCTAGCGTCTCCGAGACCACCGGATTCAGCCCTGCGTTCCTTTTACACGGAAGAGAGCCTAGGCTGCCCGGCGCTCTATACGATGAAGTCAGACCAGGAACAGGGAGCACCCAGGAGACAGCTACTGACAAAGCGTCGAGACTGAAAGAGATCTTTTCCATCGTCCAAAGTAACATCCAAAGGGCAAGTCAAGAGCAAGCGCGGCACTACAATCTCCGTCGCAGGCAATGGCGCCCTACGATCGGCTCATTGGTCCTCGTACGACAGCACCACCTGTCAAATGCAGCCGAGGGTTTTGCAGCCAAACTGGCCCCAAAATTTGACGGACCATACTGGGTAAAAGGTTTCCCGTCGCCAAACATCGTGAAATTACAACACACAAGCAACCGGAAGCACAAGGTCGCCAATATCAACGATCTGAAAGAGTTCAAAGACCCCGAACTCGATAATCCAGCCGACGACACGGATGCCACGGCGACATAATACCGAGTTTGACCGGGGATCGACACCTACAGTGGCTCAAAGCCAAAAGAATGCAGTGTCAGATTTTAAACTAGAGGAAAAACATACCAACATACCAGGATACCACACCACCAACGTCACTTCTTATGAGGTCTACGTCGCCCAGACCCAGCGCCCTGCTGAGATGTTCACGGACACCCGCATGGTCCAGGTATTAGCAACCAACTCCGAATCCGAACACCGACAGGGGGAGATTAACTCCAAAATGCAAAACCGACTTAACGAACTGACGCACTTTTTCAACACGATCCAGAAGTCGGACGAGGCCGAGAAGGCCCAGATAGTAGAGACAGTCCTCGCCAAAAATAGAATAATCATAACGGAACTAGAAAGTCTTATCCTTGGGCAAACTTTAGCCAAAATAAACATGATCAGTCTGGCCCTCTTAGATGGCGCCGATATAAACGAATTCAATGAGCAACAGTTAGTCAACATAACCTTGGTGGAGCTATTAGAGGTCTCGAACATCAGCGTTTTTCTAACTCCCGACCTACTCCACTTTCTTATAAAGTTCCCTCAACCCAAGTTAAATTGTAGGAAGTTGCTCATATTCCCGGTTCAACGCCACCACAGAATATTGGATTTCACTCAGGGAGACATAGTAGCTGACTGCGGTACACAGACCCTCAATATCGGGGCCTGCGAGACAACCGTCGGGGCTCCGTTCTGCAGGGAACGAGGGGGAAGCACCTGCGCCCAACAAATGGTAGCCGGGTCTATCGCACATTGTGCTACCCTCTCGGGACACCTAGACCCTGTAACTATCGTCGACCACGGCACTCTCGTCATCAAAGACGCGAACATGACCGTTGTTGATGATGCCGGGACCATCCAAAAGATTTCGGGCTCGTACTTAGTGACGTACTCCCACCGGGTCTCTCTTAACGGGACCTGGTACATTAACCACCTCGGCGACTCTAAGAGGAAGGCAGTGGTTTCCGCAATGACGCAAGTCAACATAACGGCCCTTAAAGAAAAACTTAGTATACCGTTTCTACGGGAACTAAGCATGAATAATCTCAATCAAATCGACAGCCTAAACGAAATGCTGACGGTAAAAAGTACCGCTTCCTACCTCCTCACGCTTGCCGTTGCATTACCGCCGCCTTAAAATCCAAGGTGAACAAAATGCGTCCCAAGACGTAGAGGCCGTGTCGTCCCACCTTCCTACTGACGCCCGCCCGGCCGAGGTATCGACACCGACCAGCGGTAAGGCCCCCATGTATGCCACCGTCGCCCCCCCTAAAATTCAGCGAACTCAAGCCACACGTACCCACCCCATACCTCGTCCACGGGAGTACGGATCAGGTGACGAGTGAAGAAAGCAAACTGGACTCAGCAAAAAAATAAAAAATATATATATATATATATAAATATAAATATCGATATTATATATTTATATAGTGACATATCCATAGCCCATGCTACGCATCTAATCTAATCGATTCCTAAGAATCACGCCATCCTAGCTCACCAATCAGAATCGGTCATAAAACCGAGGAGGCCCGATTCTTAGCCACCCTCAAGTAATGCAACACCGATCATACGCAGCGGAAGCCTTTCATCAAAGCCGCCCTTTCCCACATATTGATCTAGGCACGTACACCCGCTCTTCCCACATATCGATCGGGGCACGTACACCATCATCGGAGCCGAAGCCAACGCCTCCGAATCCCAATCCGAGCATCGTAATATAAATAGTCTACATCTAAGCAGGGACTTCAGTTCTGTTCAAGACAAACGTCAACCTAGACACCGTCGGAGAATTCATCTAAGTTAATTCCGTTTAAGACATCAGACCCTAGTCGCCGTCGGGGAAAATAACTAACCAATGTACATTACAGTTTAAGTGTTTAATAAAATCTTTTTAAAAACCTAAAACTGAGTGTCGCATATTTAACTGGCGCAGTCGGTAGGATCTCAGTTAAAAAGTCTTCATCCCAACACCTGGACCGATCTGAAGGCAGCCTTAATCAGCAAGTTTAAGAACCATACTCCATACGAGACGCTACTACAACAACTACACGATACAAAATTCAATGGGAGTATTCGTAAGTTCGTAGAAGAACTAGAAATTAAATCAAATATTATTATTAGTAAATGTAGTCTGAACACGTCTGCTTTACTTCCTCGCTCGATCCAAACTGATCTCGCTCTCATTTTTATTCTTCTCTTTTTTTCTTGTTTACTTATTCTATCCTTATTCTATTGTGAGAGTATATTACAAGTGTGTATGTATTGCGAGTACCGTACAGTGGGCTTAAGCATAATAATATATACAGTGGTATTGGTTTGGGTTAATTACAGTTAGCTAAGGAATATGTACAGTGGTATGGGGATAGTACTGCTACAACTCGGCCTATCCTGACGTTGAGGATCTCCTGATTCTCTTAGCCATGCCTCTTGTTACTATGCTACTCTCAGCAATTTTTTTTGCATCTCTTTTTATTGTATTTTGTTGTTGCTTTTTGCTTGATATTATGTCGTCTTTAGGACCAGGTATTTCTTCATCATTATTATTTTCATCGCTTTCTTGTTCATCGCTTATATTTTCGTTATCTAATTCATTGTTTACATTACTATCACAGATCCATGGTTTAATATTATGAACAGCCCAAATTCCTGAATAGGGAATTTGTGTTTGTTGAAAACCTTCTATATCTCGGACTACATACCTATCATTCTCTAAAACTTTTGAAATTCTATATGGTCCCTTAAACTTTGGTACCAGTTTACTGGACGCTCCTCGTTGTGAGTTGAAATTTCTGATCATAACGTAATCATCAATTGAATACACTTTAGGTTTTTGTCTCTTTGAGTCAACATAATTCTTATTGTACGCTTGAACTTTCTCTTGGACTATTGCTGCTCTGCATCTTGTATGTTCCAGATCCCTTTTATCGTTATTTTGATTTTCTTCCAGTATGTTTTCTTTTAAACTGTCTGTGCTGTTGCCTTTTTGTAAAACACCAAATAGCATTACGCTCGGATACTCATCTATACTTCTATTTTTTGTATTATTCATTGCAAATTCTACTTTGTCCAATACTTTATCCCATTGTTCATTTTTTTCTACGTCTCGTATTTTGGCAATCATTGGTCCTAAATCTCTATTGATTCTTTCTACTTGTCCATTTGCTTGTGGTGAGCCTGTTGCTATTTTTATATGATTTATGTTTTGTGATTCTGTAAAAATTTGGAACTCGTGGGATGTAAAACAAGAGCCTCTATCAGATACTAAGTGCTTAGGTCGACTGTAAGCCTTGAAATAATCGTTCAACGCATCTATTGCTTCTTTGGAACTAGTTGTTTTGGTGGGATAAAGTCTTATAAATTTTGTGCAGGCATCTACCACTAAGAGTATATGTTTTTTCTTAGAATCACCGCTGTTAATAGGACCATAGTGGTCAATGTGGACGACTTTGAATGGGGTTGTGCCTTTGGGAATGGAATGTAAAAATCCTTCCTTCTTGCCGGTTTTAGACGAGAAGGCTATGCATTTCACACAGTTTTTGATATGTGCATCAACCTTTTTTCTTATTTGTGGAAACCAATAGCTTTTGTTTATTAAATCTGTTACTTTATCTACTCCTACATGGCCCATTTCGTCGTGATACTTGTATAAAATGCTCTCAATCATTGCGTCTGGTACACAAAATAAAAGTCCTTCATTGTGTTTTTTATAAATTACACCATTGCGCATCTCATAGTACTCGTCTTCTCTTTCTAGCAACATATTTTTAATTTTTTCTAATTTTTCGTCTCTACTTTGTGATATAATTAAGTTATCTTCAAAAGTGTTTGTTTCTATTATTAAAATATTGTTATTCCTACTGAGTGCATCTACATGTTGCATCCTTTTGCCAGATCTGTGCTCCAGATCGAAATCATAGTTTTGTAACTCAAGTGCCCATCTCGCTATGCGAGGGTTCAGCTCTTTTTTATTTAATGTTAAAGTTAATGAATTACAATCGGTGACTATCTTGAATTTAATACCTTGTAAATAAACACGAAATCTTTTAAGTGAGTTTATAATTGCTAGTGTTTCTAGCTCAAAGCTATGGTATCTTGACTCGACATCTGAAGTTCTTTTGGAAAAGTAAAATATTGGGTGAAATTTACCATCATTCTTCCTTTGTAGAAGTATGGCTCCATAGCCTAAAGAGCTTGCATCACAGTGCAGCTCGGTTTCATCGTGCGGACGGTAAATAGCTAAAATCGGAGTTTCTACCAGTTTACTCTTTAAAGTATGAAATGCATCTAACTCTACTTCGCCAAATTGAAACTTTTTATCTTTTCTTGTGGCATCATATAATGGCTTAGCTATTATTGCAAAGTCTTTGATGAACCTCCTAAAATAGGAACATAGACCAATGAAGCTTTGAATTTCGTGAACTTTTTTTGGTATTGGGAAGTTAGTTACGGCTTCTATACCTGTTTCATTCGCACAGATGCCATTGTTAGTGATTGTATAGCCTAAGTATTTAACGGAAGATAGCATAAATTCGCATTTATCTTGTCTAAGATTTAAACTATTGTCTACTATTCTTTTGAAAACTTCTTTTAGTATATTCAGTTGTGTATCAGTATCTTCTGTAGCGATCATAATGTCGTCTAAATAAATGATTACTCTTCCATCTTTTACCATATCAGTAAAAATCTTATTTATATATCTTTGAAATGTGGCAGATGCATTTTTTAGACCGAATGGCATTCTGGTGTATTCAAATTGTCCAAGGGGCGTTGTAAACGAGGTATATTTGATGGAATCCTCATGCATGAATACATGATGAAAACCATTCCTCAGGTCTAGTTTGGAAAAGAACTTCTTGTTTGCCAATTTTTCTAGAAGATCATCTATTAAAGGGATTGGATAATTGTCTTTCATAGTAACTTTGTTCAGGCGTCGATAATCTACACACAATCTCAACTCACCAGTCTTCTTCTTAATCAATACTATTGGTGAGACAAATTCTGATTCACTGGGACGTATATAACCTAATTCTAAGTTTTCGTCTAATATTCTTTGTACTTCTTCTTTCTCTTTGAATGATAATCTTCTCGGCGGGCAATTGAATGGTTTCTCATTCTCCACAGTTATCTTCATTTCAGTTTTTATTTTAGGTTCTATGGATCTGTTGGCTAGCAAATATTGTTCTTTGAACATGCGTTCAAAATGTTCTCTTACTTTGTAATTTATTCCTTCTCCTACTTTGTACATAACATCGTTATCTTGCACAACGTTGATAGAAAGCATTTCTTTTTCAAAATCGTTTGATGCGATTTTTACGTTGACATCTACATTTTCATGGTCTTTTATGAGTAATACTGACTTTGCATTTGTTCCGTAATTCTTATCATTAGGTATTACTTTGTGATCACTCGCTACATTGACTCTTTCTTTTAAATCTGATTCTATTGACTCAACTTTTGACCCTACTTTTGGCTCTACTTTTGGCTCTACTTTTGACTCTACTTTTGGCTCTACTTTTGACTCTATACATTGTCTTCTACATTTTGCTGTTTTTATATAGCCGTCTCTTACTGGCTGTACACAGTTGTTATTCCATTTTTCATTGATTAATTGATTTTTAACATCGTCCATTGACACCAATCTTAAGTTGCTTAATTCTAAGAAATCTCTACCTAGTACCATGTTATGCCTTGTAGACTCGTTGCTTACGACCATTACTTCAATTTCAACAGTTTTATTTGACGTTTCGATAAGACAAAATGTTTTTCCAAAAATATTCAATTTACTATTATTAATTCCAACATAATTTCCGTTTTCTTCATTTGTACTAATTTGTAGACCTTCCGGAACTATTGAGTATTTCAAAAATGTAATTGGGCTTCCCGAGTCTAAGAGGCATTCTATGGAATATACTTTGTTAGAACTATGAGGAAAAATTACATTATAACATCTTACGTAATCATTGTTAGAGTCTGATTTGTTCTTCTTATACAACTTGCAGTCCTTGGCCATATGCCCGTATTGAGCACAAGCATAGCAAGCTCCATCTGGACGTACAGGCTTGCGGCACTCCGCAGCCGAGTGGCCCATACTGTGGCAATTGTAGCATTTGGTGGCCTGTAAGGTAGTGGTGGCCGCCGGTTGGTTTACCTCTGACTTGGGTCCCGTGTACTTCTTGTTGTCCAGGGAATAGGGGCGCATCTTCGTAGGTGGTGGACGGGGTCTATTCACATGTTGGAATGCCCGAAGCATGGCCTCTGCTGAGGCAAAACATTGTAGTGTAGCTTGATTTCGCATTAGTTGATCCGGGATTCCGTCGATCAGGTATTGTACGGTTTCGGCTTCGCTCATGTTCAGGTCTTTGGCAAGTAACAACTTTTCGTGATAATATACTACAAACTTTTCGTCATGTTGCCATTTTCGCTGTTCAAATTTGCGACGAATCTCCAAAATGTTGTCTTTGTTTCCAAACATGATACGAAGCTGAGTTAGAATTTCATCGATGCCGGAAGAAAGGGGTGAATAATTCATAAAAAACCAAGTGCTGGCTTTGCCTTTCATGCGCGCACAAATAAGTGAGCGCATCGTGTCATCGTCAACTTTGAAGATGCATTGAACATTTTTTACACAGGATAGCCAATTCTCAATGTCTCCTTCTCCGTTGAACTCGGGAATACACTCTTTTATTACGTTGAATGGAACAGCTGATTTGTTGCGCAACTGTTCGTTCTCACGTTGCAGCTTATCGATGGTTTGTTCCAGTGTTGCAAAAGTGGTCACTTCTGACCTAAATATCGACAAAGGGCTGGAGCTGCCAGCTTTTTCTGCTGTTTCTATCTCTTCTTTGTTGTCCTCTCCGTTGTTATCTTCTTTGAATTTTAACGACATGTTTTTGTTGCTCTGCACCAGCGCTTCCATCGGCGATTCCTCTTTCTGCGGCGTTTCATTGTGTGCGTCGAAGTCAGTATATTTGTCCTTGTCTGACACACTGCTGCACGAAGCGATGGGTAGAGCGTCGCGTCCGAACTCTCCAGAATGATCACCAACTTCTATTGTGGCGTTGCTGATTTCCATATCTTTTATGGGAATGGCGCCTTGGTTGTCAAGGATCGGTCCAGATCCACGTTCACTAGCCGGAATGTTGTTGAGAACTGCGATTAGAGAAGCCTTGGTTCCTTCAGTGGGAAGTCCCAAGCGAGCACACCAGGATTTTAATCCGACAAGAGTATAATTATTACTGTCGAGTCCATCCATGGTTTTAAGGTTTGTTTTTATTTAATGCGAGTGGTAGTTTTTACTTTAGTTGGCGTTAATTCAACCACTTCTGAAATTGTAGTCTGAACACGTCTGCTTTACTTCCTCGCTCGATCCAAACTGATCTCGCTCTCATTTTTATTCTTCTCTTTTTTTCTTGTTTACTTATTCTATCCTTATTCTATTGTGAGAGTATATTACAAGTGTGTATGTATTGCGAGTACCGTACAGTGGGCTTAAGCATAATAATATATACAGTGGTATTGGTTTGGGTTAATTACAGTTAGCTAAGGAATATGTACAGTGGTATGGGGATAGTACTGCTACATAAATTAAATCTGGAGACTAGCCCAGAAAATAAGATCATTTTTACAAACGCTCTGGCAAATTCCACCAGGCAGGCGATAGAAGACAGTCTACCCAATAAATTGTTTATTATTTTAGCCAAGAAATACATTTCTACGATAGCTAATCTAGAAAAGTCAGCTCAAGAGTTAGGAATTTTTGAAAACATAGTAACTGATAATAAAAATTACGAACACCCAAGAAATTCAAATAATAATCGTAGGAATGTTGGAACTTACTACCCTCGATATAGTTGGACTGATTCTAACAATCAAAATCCAAGTACTTCTAGGAATTCACAACCTAACCGAAATAACATACATAGGTAATAATGCTGTAAATAATACAGGATTATTTAATGAATTTAGAAATTCCTTAATTCAGGGCAGAGCACAGAATCCCTCTAACCGTCAAATTAACCACAACCAGGCAGGAAATAACATACCGAATCAGCCGGCCAAGCGGTCAAGAGAAAGTCAAAGTGGACAAATGAAAATGGATGTAAATTTTCAGCAGAATGCTTTGGAAGACACCGAGGAAAACCATATATAGAAATAATAGTTAACAGTAAGAAATTAAGAGGTATCGCGGACTCGGGATCATCCATAAATATAATAAAAGAAAATTATACAGATTCCAAAGTCGATAGCGACAACCTCACTGTCCACACCATCAATGGACCCGTCCGTCTGACCAAAAGCATTACACGCAATGCAACCAAAAATTTTCCGACCAAACAAAAGTTCTATATTCATAATTTTTCTGAAAATTATGATATACTATTAGGCAGAGAGTATTTGATGGCCAGTAAAGCCGTCATCGATTACCGAAACGAAACGGTAACGCTAGGAGAAAGGTCATACCCAATCATCCATAGTGGAGAAGCAATTGCTGACGGCAAGACCGCACACAAAGGTGATAACCTATTGTAACAGATAACCCAGCAAGAGGCTAGGACTGAGACGGTACTCGAGCAGATGGTGGGGATGACCGAGATCCATGCACGCGTTTCTGCCGGTCTAATGATTAGTCGGGTAGAGTGGGGGTGGGGCAGGGTTAGATCGTGTCAAGGGCTCGTGCATTAAAATTAAAGACAAATATGTTTCGTGTGCGGTTCTTGATTCAGACGTAAGAAATAAGAGAAAAACGACAGGGTAGGGAGATTAAACAGCGAAGCGAAGTCGAGCGGTAGTTGCTGGTGATGTTATTGCAACTCGATATGCCCACCCTTCCTTGATCATACCGGTCCAAATAGGCTGAGAAATTGGTAATGATCCCTAGAGAAATGCTCTACTTCTGTTTGGTTATGTCATCTCGGCGCCACATGATCCATAAATACGGCAACAATTAACTTGAATGCATTATAATCGGTTTACTTATGAATACTTCCTTACAGATTTCATAGCTGCTAAAGGTTCATATATATACAGGTTTTTAAGATAATCGAGAATAAAGGTAGTTAGGTATGTTCACTTAAGCTGATATTAATATTACGAATTTGTATACCCTAGAATACCTCATTTAAGTAGCTCACACACACCCCATCCCTACACATTACCTACCCACATCCCAACCCCCACACTCATCTCACACCGGGCCGGACTAAGTGTGTTATTCGACCCGTGCCGAGAGTCAGCCTGGCTGGGGGCCCGGTATAAAAACTAGCCCAGTCGTTAACGGAGAGCTCAGGGATTTGGCAGCCCCCTGTTCTAATGATGCCTTATCCGGGCAACGTGAATCTCTGCCCGGACGGACCGCCCTTTCTTTGCAAATCGTGGGATCAAATATGGAAAACAAACAAATTAATAACAAAAACAAAAATGACCCGCGAAATAGCTGGTAAAACCAGCGCGGCGGAAGACGCTAGGGCGAACCCGAAGGGGTCCCATCCTAGTTCCGGGGTGGGTGGCAAATCGCCGACCAAAGCCGATACCTTGGTGGAGTGGCTCTGCAACCCTGCGGCTGGCCTGCCTGCTGGTAAGGCTGCGGAGAGCGAGTTGCCATCGACTAGCGCCCAAGCCAAAGCTTACACCTATGCCGAGAGAAGGACTGCTGGCAACATACTCCGTCGGCAAAATGCAAGCACGATGTCCAGCCCGACCGACCAGTGGCGGAAAAAGGTCGAATGGGCATCAAAGGTGCTGCCCAACTTTGGCAAAGAGGCACCGAAGAGGGTTGCCCCGCCGAAGTTGACTGCCCAGCAAACAAAAAGGCAGCGCTCACAGGAGACTCCCGGACCGGCTCCGAAGCGCTCCAGAGTGCTGCCGAACGTATCGTTCGCGCAGATCGCAAAAGAAAGGACGCTGATTGGCGTCCTGGACAAAAGCAGCGCGGACTCGAAGATCCCCAGGAACCAGTGGAAGTGGGTGGAAGCGGCACTGGCCGACCGCTGCTTCGAGCTGCTGGAGAAACAGCCCGGCCCCCCTCCAGTCTGTAAAGACATGGGGTGGTACCAGGGCTGCATAAAAATTATAGCCTGCGAAGACGAGCGCTCCGTCCAGCTGTATAAAGCAGCGGTAGCGCAAGTCGGGGAGGTGTACCCAGGGGCGAAGCTTGTCGCGGTCAACTGGAACGAGGTGCCCAGTAGGCCCAGAGCAAGAGTCTGGGTGCCCGCCTCCATAAAGGAGCCTGAGCGCATCTTGAAAATGCTACAGCGGTGCAACCCGGAGCTACCAACCTCCGACTGGAGGGTAGTCAAGGTGGAGGCGAGTCAAGGCCCGATGCACCAGGCAGTTTTAGTCCTGAACAAGGAATCCCTAGCTCCGATTGAGGCCAAAAAAGGAGAGCTCAACTTTGGCTTCAGTGCGGTGAGCATCAGGGTCTACAAGTCGGATGCAGCGGCCGAGGCGCGTCCTGTCGACAACCCAGTCGAGCAGGACGTTGCCTCGGAGATCGAAGCACCCGATGACGACCCAGAGCCTGCCCACGACGACTACTCTTCCGACACGGCTCTTATGCGAGAGTTCGAGGCGATGTGTCGCGATGACACTATCGAGGACGACTCGGACGCCGACAATACAGTGGTGGAGATCTCTGTCGATGTCTCTAAGACTCCTTCAGATAAATCTCCACCACTGTAAAGCAGCATCCGCTGCCCTCATACTCCGCTTGGAAGCAAGCGGAGCAGACGTAGTCCTGATCCAAGAGCCTTGGGTAGTAGGAGACAAGGTCTGTGGATTAGCGACGAAGGAGCACAAGCTTATTGTAGCTCAAAAAGAAGGTAAAATACGTACCTGCATTCTTGCAAGGAAGCACTTAAATATCTTTCTGCTCCACAACTTTAGCAATGGTGACAACACAGCGGCAAGCCTTGAACTACAAGGTTCCCAAATAAGGCTGATGTCGTCCTACATGGCTCATGAGGAAAGCGATCCTCCCGGTGACCTAGTTCGCAAGCTCACCAGAGAAAGCGAAAGGTCGGATATAGGCCTTGTAATAGGCTGCGACGCCAACGCCCACCACACCAATGGGGGAGTTCGGACACAAATGTAAGGGGTGAGTCATTATTCAGCTTCATCCTAAACTCTAATCTTCTTATCTGCAATCGGGGCAATGATCCTACGTTTATAATTAAGAATAGACAAGAGGTAATTGACCTAACATTAGTGTCTCACAAACTGTCAGACATAGTAAGGAACTGGAAAGTTCTGGGAGACCATTCCTTTTCGGACCACAGGTATATCGAGACCACACTATCTCTCGAGAACCCAAAACCCACTGTCTTTGCTAACCCTAGGAAAGCCAACTGGGAAAAATATGTCACAGTCATGGAGGGACTTCTTCCCTCCAAGGCACCAATCTGCCTGAACACAGAGCACGATCTAAATCATCTAGTGGACAGGTTTACTAAAGCATGCAACACGGCCTTCACGGCAGCATGCCCATCAAACCAACACAAGGGGAAAAAGAAACCCCCTTGGTGGTCAAAACAAATAGATACCCTACGAAAAAGCTGCAGGTCCCTCTTCAACAGGGCCAAACGCGCTAACGAGGAGCAACACTGGGAAGATTATAAAAATAGTCTGGCCCTATACAAGAAAGAAATCAGACAGGCAAAAAGGGCCTCTTGGCAAAGATTCTGTTCTGAAATCGAGGTAACGTCGGAAGCTGCAAGACTGCGCAAGATCCTCTCCAAAACGACCCCCTCGGTGGGATACCTTAAGAGAAGCGATGGTACGTGGACCAACTCCAGTGAGGAGTCCCTACACATTCTTCTCGATACTCATTTTCCAGGGTGCTCCATCAATGGACCGACCCACTTCCCTAGTGAGGGTTCGATCACCTCGATGGAGCACATTTTCTCGAAACGGAACATAGGCTGGGCAATAAACAGTTTCCATCCGTTCAAATCCCCTGGTCCGGACCAGATCATTCCGGCCCAACTACAGAAAGCCGGAGACACGGCCATCAACTGGCTGCGTTGTATTTTTAAGAAGATACTGGTAGTGGGGAGAATACCACACGCTTGGCTTAAGGCAAAAATAGTCTTCATCCCTAAAGCAGGTAAAGCCTCGCACTCTACACCAAAGGACTTTAGACCAATTAGTCTATCGTCCTTCCTTCTCAAAACCTTTGAGAGACTCGTCGGGCTACAACTGAGAACTACTATAAATTCTCAATTGTTGTCAGGAGCACAGCATGCCTACCGGAAAGGAAAATCCACGGAAACGGCACTTCACGAAGTAATTTCGGGGATAGAGAAATCACTATACCTCAAAGAATACTGTCTAATCGCTTTTCTAGATATCGAGGGAGCTTTCAACAACGTCATACCCGGTGCCATTACGGAAGCGCTGACTGACCTTGGGGTGGATCGTCGCTTGGTGATGCTCATCGATCAATTGCTCACATGCAGGACGGTGACATCATCGATGGGATCGTCCACTCAGTCAAGGTATGTCAGTAGAGGCACACCGCAAGGTGGTGTCCTATCCCCCCTTCTATGGAACATAGCAGTCAACAAGATTCTATGTGACCTGGAAGGGGGGGGCTGCAAAGTCGTGGCATACGCGGACGACGTAGCAATTATCTTTTCGGGCAAATACCCTCAAACACTCTGCGACTTAATGACCGCAAAGCTCGCGAGACTGTCAAGGTGGACAGAATCGCGGGGTCTTGGAGTTAATCCCTCAAAGACAGAACTTGTGCTATTTACAAGCAAATACAAGATTCCGTCTCTAAACCCCCCCACATTAAACGGATGCAGGCTCTCCTTTAGCGACAGTGCCAATTACTTAGGGTTAGTAATCGACAAAAAGCTAAACTGGAACCTGAATATCAAAGACAGAGTGAAGAAGGCCACGATAGCCCTCTACACTTGCAAAAAAGCTATCGGCTTAAAATGGGGCATGAACCCAAGTATAGTCCAATGGATATACCAAGCCATAGTTAGACCGATAATTCTGTATGGAGTTACTGTATGGTGGCCGGCCTTATCAAAAAGGACGATCACCAAACAGCTCGACAAGGTTCAGCGAACAGCCGCCCTCTGCATCAGTGGAGCTCTTCGCACCACTCCAAACGATGCGCTAGATGCCATTCTGTGCCTCCAAAGCCTTGCCCTCGCAGGAAAAGAAAGGGCACAAATGGCAGCAATACGACTGAGAGACTCTGACCAATGGGCACCACAGCACACAGGTCACTCCTCAATACTAAACGGCAGTTCCGTCCCTACTAAAACGGACTACTGTGTTCCAAGGGAGTACACAGATACCCCCTTCGATGCAATTATCCCCCACAGAGACGAGTGGAGTGAGGGACCCCAGGCCCAAAAGGGGCCCTAAACATCTTCACAGATGGATCAAAGCTGAACAGTAGGGTCGGAGGAGGCATATACTCCGAACAGCTAAACATTAAGCACTCCTTTAGACTTCCTGATCACTGCAGTGTCTTCCAAGCGGAGGTCATTGCAATCAAGGAGGCCCTAAACTGCCTTCAGGAAACTACCGCCATGGTAACCTGCGTAAACATCTATAGTGATAGCCAAGCTGCAATCAAATCGCTTAATGCGATCTCCGCAAACTCGGCCACCGTTGCAGATTGCCGCAAATCTCTTCACGAGATGGCTCAGCAATTTGTTATTAGCCTTATATGGGTCCCGGGACATCGGGACATCGAAGGCAACTGTATTGCAGACGAGCTGGCCAGACTTGGCACTACAATCCCCCTTCTCCAAGACAAGGAGGATACTCGTATGCCGATGGCCACATGTAGGCTCATAATAAAGGAGCAATATAAGCAACTAACAGATAACAAGTGGCAATCAGTACCACGTTGTCGTATATCTCGGCAAACATGGCCGACCATAGATAGGAAGCGCACCTCTGAGCTATGCAGGCTCGGCAGACGAAGGTGCAGCGCAGTCATACGCTCCCTAACGGGGCACTGGTTAGTAGGTACCCATGCTAATAGACTGGGCGCCGCAAACAATGATTTTTGCCGTAGCTGTAGAGATGAAGAAGAGGATGAAACGGTGGAACACCTGTTCTGCTCTTGCCCAGCTCTCAGCAGAAGAAGGCTACAACATTTGGGTTCGCCCTTCTTTTCAGACATTTCGGTAATGTCCACCATATGTCCCAGAAAGATAGCTAACTTCATAAAAGCTGCAGGCTGGGACAACTGTTGACCTCGGGTCTCACAATGCGAGTAGGGGCAGATTCCCCCGCGGTATCACAACGGGCCGGAAACGGCCTAAGTGTGCTGGGCTCCCAGTGAGTCGGGCAGCCGCTGCAACCTAACCATACCCTAGAATGGTTAAGTATTAAAGTAAGATATAAGACAAGCGATAATGATTAGGGGATATTGACGGAGTAATGATATTAATGATAGGAAACAAAAAGAAACTCTATTCGATTACGATTGGCAAACTAGAATCATAGAAGGTTTGGTTCGATGCATATTTATGTACACGGTAAGTTGTTCGTTGGGTAACCTATCATACGTTGGTACGTTGCATTTTAGATAATCAAAACGCTGGCGAAAGATCATAACAAAACAAATACTCGAAAGCTTGGCATAGGTCAGTAATACAGTGCCGCTAAAAAGTCTGCGGTCGACGCATGGGTAACTCAATATACTTTCTTTTTACTGTTAAAATTATACACATTTAGGCAGACGTTTACGGTTAAACACTCACATTCAGATCAATCCATCGATGAAAGCGCTTCCATGTGGTTGATGAGGGTGGCTGTAAACTTTTGATAATCAATGTAATAGGAAAAGTATGTCTATGCGCGAGTATGGGTCTTCTTCATTCTCTCTTTGTTACCTTCTTCTTTACACAATCCATGCATAGAACCAAAATCACTCCAAAATAACGGATCTCCAATGGACTTTACTTTTCTTTAGTTCCTTTTACTTTGCTTTACGTTAAGCTACTGATTTTCATATTTTAGCATAATCAAGGCAGAAATTTAGGGAGGGATAGAAATAACGAAGAATGAGAATGGGGACAAGAAACTGGTCACTGCAAACGTAGATCGTCACTGCTGCACTGCAACGGTTTTCGCTGTCTCCTTTGATTTCACTTTCGGTGCGCTGGCGGCTGAAGAACGTGGAGGTCAAGAGGAATATAAAACTCTCTCTTTAGGTCTGGTCCAGGCGGCGTGAGCGAGGTATCCGCAAAGACAATTCTCTTAGGAGGGAATGTCACTGCACATACATATATGCACATCGATATATATGTTTAGGCCATCAGATGTTTCCCAGGTTGCACCGTTACATATGTAGGTAGGTCCGAATTCGTATGCCAAAACTCAATGCAATTAGGGTGGACATTAACACCACTGGGTCATTGTTCTGATATGTTCGGCACTACATATATATATATATACGGGAAGATATCTGTGCAGCTACGATATGACGTTAGGTAGCCCGTACGGTATTAAGTACGATAGAACGTCAGTACGTACGTACGTACGTACGGCCAAACCTGCAAATAGGTTTTGCGCGAACTATAATCTCTGTGGCCGGTTATTTGGGGGGTACACTAGAACTCACCCAAAGGGTTTGGCCTCTGCTTGATCTTGAGTTCTTCGGTCCTCGGATCCGAATATAGTCGGAGATAGTGCAAATAGCTCTTGAGCTGAACACGCGGTATATGTATGTAGACACAGTTATCGAGGTTAGGTTTAATCCCTTCTTCTGTATTCGCACTACGTTAGCTAAGACGTCCGTCTGGGATCACGATCGCAAAAGAAAAGAACGACATGCCCTTCCACTTCCTACGCTTAAGCTCTGGTTTCGCTCGTTCCGTCTTCACCACACTTTGACATTTGGCTCTGTTAGCCTATGTTATTTTGACATGAGCCTAATTGTTCTCAAAGTGCAAGGTGCATACGAAGGAAAGGTGGAACTGCGGTATGGTTGCTCACTACTAGATTTTCTGGGACAGGCGCCACTACAGCACCCCCCTACCAAGATCACACTTTACAGGGATTTACTGAAAAGAGTGATCCACGCCTGACACTATTGTTTTATGTCCTTAGCATGAAATTTTTCCAAAAGTCTTCCTTGTAAATCTTCCAGTTCGTAGTAGCTTTTACCAAGTCTTTTCCTAACCCGTGCTTTGACGAAAGTGGGCGCCAGCTTTGCATTGAAGCCTTTGCTAAAATTACTTTGCTGGAAGTTTCTTTTATATACTTCCTGACCTATGACAAATGCGACGTCTCGGCTACGTAAATTATAGGTTCTTTCGTTCCGACTATGCTGCTGTTGGGCTGATTGCATAGCTTTCTGACGGATTATATCAAACGAGTCGTCTCGCGAAAACTGAACGGTTCGATCCTCTAGCATTCCTAACTTTCTTAGCTCTAGCTAGAGCCATTGGTCACCATATGCTGACCAAACGCCACTTTGTATGGGGTTGAGTTAATAGCAGTATGTAAGCTTGAACGTAACGCACAGGCGATATGGCTCAGCTTGTCATCCCAATTTGATTGGTCGGGTTCAATATAAGCCTTTATCGCAGCAATGACTGAGCGATTCACGCGCTCCGACGCATTAGCTTGGGGCGAATGTACAGCGGTAAAGATATGATTTACGCCGTATTTTTGTAGCAACGCCTGGAATATCTGTGATTTAAACTGTACTCCATTATCTGATACTATCGTTTCGGGTACACCGAAGCAATGAAACAATTCTTCCTCAATGAATCGGATGATCGAATCCGCTGTAAATTTCTTAATAGGTTTGAGAAATGGGAACTTCGCGAAATGATCTAAGACTATAAAGATACCTATATTACCTGACTTACTTCTCGGATACGGTCCCAAGAAATCTATATACAATTTTTGAAAGAATCTGCTAGTCTCTTGAGTTTTTCCCATGGAAGGTCGCAAACAATGGCTTGGATGCTTTGAGCATTTGCATATCTCGCATTGATTAACATAGGACTTCACATCAGAGACCAAGTTTGGCCAATAAAAGTATCGTCTGATTCTCTCGAGTGTTTTATTGATACCGCCATGTGAGGAAAGCGGGTGATTATGAGCTTGACTCAGAACCACGGAAGTTAGGGCAGATGGTACCCATAATTTCCAACAGAGGTCATCGGCTACTTTGTCGCCTACTGCATGCTCAGCACGGCGATAAATGAAGTCATCAATTACCTTGACATCAGGCATTTTCGGCTGGTTAGCTTTAATTCTGGCTTTCAGCTCCTCATACTCAACGGAGTGAAAATGCGGCGAACTGAGATCTAACAGGCTATCCACTTTAATTTCGGACAAGTCCTCCGTGTAAGCTCGGGACAGGGCGTCTGGAACTTTGTTGTTTACTCCTTTTCGGTGAAGAATTTTGAAGTCAAACCCTTGTAACTTCAGTGACCATCTTGCGAGTCTTGAGCTCAAATCTGATTGACTCATGAGCCATTTCAACGATGCATGATCCGTAATTATTACAAATTCATGCCCTTCGATGTAAGCGCGAAACTTTTTGACACAAAGTACGGCCGCTAAACACTCTTTTTCGGTAACCGAATAATTCCGTTGGCAGTGATTTAGCTTCCTAGACATGTATGCAATCGGAACATCGTTACCTTCGACATCCTTTTGCATAAGTACTCCGCCTACACCAGTATGACTCGCATCGCAATGAATTGCGAATGGATTCCGAAAATTTGGACTATGCAAAACGGGAGCGCTACAAAGTTTATCCTTAAGATCTTCGAATGCCATTTTGGCCTCGTCCGTCCATTCAAACCTACGGCTCTTTTTCAATGTGTCTGACAAGGGAGCGGCTAGGCCGGCATAATTTCGAATGAATTTATGATACCATCCAGTTAGTCCTAAAAACCTTCGAACCTGTTTGACTGAACGAGGGGTAGGAAATTCACGAATGGCTGAAACTTTATCTGGATCGGTCTTAATAGTGCCATCACCAATGACATGACCCAGGTATTTCACTTCCTTCAAACAAAACTTACTTTTCTCTACATTAATCGTTAACCCAGCGCGTTTGAATTGCGCTGCCAACTCGGATAACACAAGCATATGCGTTTCGAATGAAGAGGATACCACGAGCAAGTCATCCAAATAAACGAACACTTCATGTCGTATCTGAGCAGGTATAACTTTATCCATTAGTTTACACAAGGTTTGTGGAGCATTGGTTAGCCCAAATGGCATCACAGTGTAATGATACAGGGGTCTTCCAGGAACGGTAAACGCGGTCTTTTCGCGAGTAGCTGGGGTCAATGGAATCTGCCAATAAGCATCTTTCAGATCGATGCTGGAAATATATTTAGCTTTTGGTAGGCGGCTTAATATTCCATCAATCAGGGGCATGGGATATGCGCTCTTCACTGTGACTTCGTTTAGCTTTCGGCTATCGAGACACAATCTCACCTTCCCCGGTTTCCTAACAAGAACCACTGGTGAAGACCATGGACTCTCGGATTCCTCAATAACACCAAGTGCTAGCATTCTATCTAACTCTTCGAACATAAGTTTTTCGACTGCAGGAGATACCGAATAATGCCGCTGTTTAATTGGCTTCGCGTCTCCTATATCAATATCGTGAGTTATCCAGCTCGTTTTGCCTAAACCTTCCTTAGCGAATGACGGAAACTTTTGGATAACATCTGATAACAAGGCATGTTGCAACTCTGATAAACTCATCTGAGTATGGGTTTCCTTAACTAATTCAGCAATCTCGGGGTTAGCCGGTTGGTTTAAAACCCCTGAAGGTAACAAGTCGAATGCAGACCAAAAGTCAATTCCAAGGTATAAATCTTGAGATAAGGATGGTACTAAATACAAGGTTATGGGTTTAGTTTCGTTTCGAAACATTACGGGAGTTTGGATCTTGCCTACAATTTTCTGAGCGGTCCCATCAGCTGTTCGCACAGAAGCATAATCGTTTTTGACCGTCGCTGGACTAACTTCCAACGCTAATTCACCTCCTATGCAACTGATAGTCGCTCCCGTATCCAAAAGACCACTGACTGTTCTCCCCAATAGTTGAACGGCTGCATAGGGTCTTATGTCTTGCGCATTCCCAACTACTGCCGATAACAGTTTGTTTCGTTCTTGTTTTCGGGCCCATTATATGCACACCTACGCAATTTCAGGCGGAGGGCGCGTTTGTTACCGCCTGCAATCTCTGTATTTGTTGTTAAGTCTGGTATTTGGGACATGTCCGGTGGAAGGGGTAGCGAGTTTGTAGTAGAATTCGCTACTCCGTATTGGTGGCTTTCGATACCATCGGTCTGCGTGCACTGATCAACGGTGCACGGACTTCCAAGTTTTTTGGATTGCACTTGCGACAGGAGGGCTTGTAGGTGTCAGATTTACCACACCCATAACAGAAAACTCTCCGCTCTCCAGTACATTCTTGGTATCGGTGACCTAGCTTCCCACAATTCCAACAATTAAGGGTTATAGCATCCAGACAAGTATCATCTATATGATCAGCTTCGTCTTCGCTCTCACTGAATGTTTGGTGCAATTCATTAATATGTCGTTTAGTCGCGACACGCGGCATTGAGGAAGTCGCTTTGGACAAGTTCTGTAGGAATCGTTCGCGAGTACGGACTATATGCCGCAACTCGGCGATACTGTTAATTGGGACATACAAGATTTCGTGTTGAATTTCCGGAACTAAGTTAGCTTTGAGCGCTTCTAGCAAATAAGGCTCTGTCATTGGCTGGACTAGTTTATCTGCCAAGGCTACTATGGTTTCATAAAAAACGTCGAAAGGTTCATTTGGCTTTTGTTTCCGCTGAGTGATCGCTGAACGGATATCCAAATCGGTACGACCGTCTTTGAATTGAACCTTGAGGGCCACACACAAATCGGACCACCGGATGAGAGTGACACTCTTGTGGTATCGCCAGAACCATTCGCTAGCACTACCCTCAAACAAATTGCTTGCATATCTGGCTAATAGTTCAAAATTCCCATTTAACGATTGGTTGGTCAGGGCGTTCACCCTATAAATGAAATCTTCTACTCCAATGGAAGAATGGCCTGAAAATCGTATTTTCCAATTCGAGATGATTTGACTTATTCGATCAGCACGTAACTCTGAGACTGGCGGAGTCATTCCTAAGCTATATCTAGATGTCTGCTCTCTGGCCTGCTGCCTTTCTGAACTAACACCGAACAGCTGCTGAAATGTTTGTTGTTCTACCTCATCGATGGTCTGCGTATTGATTGGTTGTGATCGAACACTTTCAATACTCTCCCGAGATGCCGTTTGCTGAATCGATAGCTTCTGTAGCCCCTGTTCGAGGGTCTGAGCTAATTTTTGGGTCTGAGCCTGGACTGCTGCTGCCATCGCGTCAGCAATAACTTGATGTAGACTTGAAGTTGTCGTAGCGTCCGTGGTCTGTCTGTATTTCCGGGTAATGCTCAGAAACATTTGCTCCGCTTGGGGCGTCTGCATTTGGGTCGGTGGCCCTACCCTTAGACCTAGTCTGGGGCATGCTTAAGCTGGAGTCTTGACTCGAAGTCTGAGCTGCGGCAATCTCCTCAGCTAAGTTCGAAGCCGAGGAGTGTAAACTAACGTGGCAGACAGGACAGGTCTTTTTGGCTCCAGTTTTACAATTAAAACAAGCACGATGAAATTGGTGTCCACAGCTGGTGGTAATCAACTGGGCTGCGTACTCAACTTCTTTGGCGCAAATGCTACAAATTATACCCCGATTTCCTATTTGAACTACATTCTCTGGACTACGACGAAGGGGCATGATTATCGTAGTTAATCTCTTAACCCAGAGCTTTTTATTGTTTAATACGAAAAGATCTACTAACTTTTTTTTTTTTTTTTTTTTTTTTTTTTATCCTAAAACAATTGAGGAAAATATCAAAATATTCTTAAATAAAGGGATCATGTTTTGCTTCAATGCACATAATTGAAAGACTGAACTCGTTAACTATCTAATATCACTGCCTAATAGAAACATTTATGTAGAAAGAAGGAACACCAGGTTGAACAGACTCTTTTTTACCGCGAGACAGGTTATAGCTTTTTGCCATAAATACACCTGATTTCAATCGGCGGCTGAATTCTATTCAACTACTGCACAACGTAGCTCGTACTTTTAGTTAACTGGACCAAGAGCTTCATCTGAAAGCATCGGGATTTCAACAGTCATTAAAGTACTTCCTACTTACAAAAATAATAGAAAATAAAAAGGATGAAAAATAGTTTTTTTTTTTTCCAGTGTATTCTCTCAACGCCTCGAGACAGGTTATAGCGTTTCGCCATAATCAAACCCGATATCAATCGATGGATGGAGTACACACAGGCAAACGAACGATCTACCGTAGAGGTTAGGTCACGCGCAGCTTGAGTGGACGGGACCAAGAGCTTAATGGAAAGCATCAGGATTTCAACCGTCTCTCTTTACCATCTCAACTCACAGAGCTCCTATTATCCTAACGAGGTGCACGGAATTGAGACTGAGATAGTTTAGCTACACGAAAACGCAACGTACGATATACACGGGATAGATACTTTTAAGAAAAGTGGTCTGAACCAAGAAGGATAAGGAATTTCGAGTCGGGTGTAGATGACTGACTTTCGGACAATTATTTGGGGCTTTTGACCGTTTCGGGCCCCACGTTGGGCGCCATATATTTAAATCTTTTATATTTTTCTATTCTTATATGTATAATCATATAGATAATACTGTAACAGATAACCCAGCAAGAGGCTAGGACTGAGACGGTACTCGAGCAGATGGTGGGGATGACCGAGATCCATGCACGCGTTGCTGCCGGTCTAATGTTTAGTCGGGTAGAGGGGGAGTGGGGTAGGGTTAGATCGTGTCAAGGGCTCGTGCATTAAAATTAAAGACAAATATGTTTCGCGTGCGGTTCTTGATTCAGACGTGAGAAATAAGAGAAAAACGACAGGGTAGGGAGATTAAACAGCGAAGCGAAGTCGAGCGGGAGTTGCTGGTGATGTTATTGCAACTCGATATGCCCACCCTTCCTTGATCATACCGGTCCAAATAGGCTGAGAAATTGGTAATGATCCCTAGAAAAATGCTCTACTTCTGTTTCTTTATGTCATCTCGGCGCCACATGATCCCTAAATACGGCAACAATTAACTTGAATTCATTATAATCGGTTTAATAAGGCTACTTCATTAAAGATTTCATCGCTGCTAAAGGTTCATATATACAAAGGTTTTGAAGATAATGGAGAATAAAGGTAGTTAGGTATGTTCACTTAAGCTGACATTAATATTACGAATTTGTATACCCTAGAATGGTTAAGTATTAAAGTAAGATATAAGACAAGCGATAATGATTAGGGGATATTGACGGAGTAATGATATTAATGATATGAAACAAAAAGAAACTCTATTCGATTACGATTGGCAAACTAGAATCATAGAAGGTTTGGTTCGATGCATATTTATGTACACGGTAAGTTGTTCGTTGGGTAACCTATCATACGTTGGTACGTTGCATTTTAGATAATCAAAACGCTGGCGAAAGATCATAACAAAACAAATACTCGAAAGCTTGGCATAGGTCAGTAATACAGTGCCGCTAAAAAGTCTGCGGTCGACGCATGGGTAACTCAATATACTTTCTTTTTACTGTTAAAATTATACACATTTAGGCAGACGTTTACGGTTAAACACTCACATTCAGATCAATCCATCGATGAAAGCGCTTCCATGTGGTTGATGAGGGTGGCTGTAAACTTTTGATAATCAATGTAATAGGAAAAGTATGTCTATGCGCGAGTATGGGTCTTCTTCATTCTCTCTTTGTTACCTTCTTCTTTACACAATCCATGCATAGAACCAAAATCACTCCAAAATAACGGATCTCCAATGGACTTTACTTTTCTTTAGTTCCTTTTACTTTGCTTTACGTTAAGCTACTGATTTTCATATTTTAGCATAATCAAGGCAGAAATTTAGGGAGGGATAGAAATAACGAAGAATGAGAATGGGGACAAGAAACTGGTCACTGCAAACGTAGATCGTCACTGCACTGCAACGGTTTTCGCTGTCTCCTTTGATTTCACTTTCGGTGCGCTGGCGGCTGAAGAACGTGGAGGTCAAGAGGAATATAAAACTCTCTCTTTAGGTCTGGTCCAGGCGGCGTGAGCGAGGTATCCGCAAAGACAATTCTCTTAGGAGGGAATGTCACTGCACATACATATATGCACATCGATATATATGTTTAGGCCATCAGATGTTTCCCAGGTTGCACCGTTACATATGTAGGTAGGTCCGAATTCGTATGCCAAAACTCAATGCAATTAGGGTGGACATTAACACCACTGGGTCATTGTTCTGATATGTTCGGCACTACATATATATATATATATACGGGAAGATATCTGTGCAGCTACGATATGACGTTAGGTAGCCCGTACGGTATTAAGTACGATAGAACGTCAGTACGTACGTACGTACGTACGGCCAAACCTGCAAATAGGTTTTGCGCGAACTATAATCTCTGTGGCCGGTTATTTGGGGGGTACACTAGAACTCACCCAAAGGGTTTGGCCTCTGCTTGATCTTGAGTTCTTCGGTCCTCGGATCCGAATATAGTCGGAGATAGTGCAAATAGCTCTTGAGCTGAACACGCGGTATATGTATGTAGACACAGTTATCGAGGTTAGGTTTAATCCCTTCTTCTTTATTCGCACTACGTTAGCTAAGACGTCCGTCTGGGATCACGATCGCAAAAGAAAAGAACGACATGCCCTTCCACTTCCTACGCTTAAGCTCTGGTTTCGCTCGTTCCGTCTTCACCACACTTTGACATTTGGCTCTGTTAGCCTATGTTATTTTGACATGAGCCTAATTGTTCTCAAAGTGCAAGGTGCATACGAAGGAAAGGTGGAACTGCGGTAGGGTTGCTCACTACTAGATTTTCTGGGACAGGCGCCACTACACTATCTTCCAAGAAAGATATAATCATACCTAAGTGCCTTGACCCATCTTCTGAAGGAGAACAATACTTCGCTTCCGCTTTAGAGAGTGAATTAAGGGAATGTAACCAGCTAAGGTTGGAACATTAAAATGACGAAGAGAAAGAGAAACTAAAGAAAGTTCTCTACGAGTTTAAAGACGTGCAGTACAAAGAAGGTGACAATTTGACCTTCACTAGTACAATAAAGCACGAGATTGAAACACATCACGAAGATCCTGTATATCGTCGACCATACAAATATGCTCAAATACACGATCAAGAAGTGAATCAACAGATCAAAGACATGATCAGACAGGGAATCATCCGCAAATCGAATTCTCCCTATTGTGCACCCATTTCTATGATACCCAAGAAATTAGACGCTTCAGGAAAGCAAAAATATAGAATAGTAGTACACTATAGAAGTCTAAATGAGGTGACAATTAAGGATAAATTTCCTACACCCAGAATGAATGAAATACTAGACAAACTAGGTAGATGCCAGTATTTCACGACTATTGATTTAGCTAAAGGATTCCATCAAATTCCTATGGAACCTAGCTCAATCTCAAAAACAGCTTTCTCAACTAAGCAAGGCCATTACGAGTTCACTCGTATGCCTTTTGGGCTAACCACTGCCCCTGCCACATTTCAAAGATGCATGAACAATTTGTTAGAAGATTTAATCTTCAAAGATTGCCTCGTGTATCTGGACGACATAATTATTTATTCCACTTCATTGGAAGAACATCTGTTGTCACTTAGAAAAGTCTTTGGAAAGTTGAGAGACGCCAATCTTAAGCTTCAATTGGATAAATGCGAATTCTTGAAGAAAGAAACAGAATTCCTAGGCCATGTAGTAACAACTAATGGCATAATACCTAACCCACGGAAAATATCCGCCATAATAAATTTCTCTATACCCAATACCACTACAAAAATAAAATCATTCATAGGTTTATGTGGATTTTATAGGAAATTCATTCCTAATTTCGCTAACATAGCAAAACCCATGACACTCAAACTAAAGAAACGAGCTGTCATAGATCCAACTGAGGAAAAATACGTCGAGGCCTTCGAAAAGCTGAAAGTGCTTATCACCTCAGACCCCATCCTCGCATTCCCAGATTTCGACAAAATGTTCATGGTAACAACCGACGCAAGTAACATTGCATTAGGAGCGGTTTTGTCACAAGACCACAAACCAATCTGCTACGCAAGTAGAACCCTAAACTATTCAGCAATAGAAAAGGAATTACTAGCTATAGGGTGGGCAACTAAATATTTCAGATCGTATCTGTTTGGTAGAACGTTTGAAATATTAAGTGATCATAAACCCTTGGTTTGGTTGAATAACCTCAAGGAACCAAATATGAAACTACAACGCTGGAAGATCAAATTAAATGAATTTGACTTCAAAATAAAGTATTTACCAGGAAAGGAGAACCATGTAGCTGACGCGTTATCAAGAGTAAAGATTAACGAAAACCTACTTGGGGAAACCATTAATAGTGATTGTACAACGGTCCATAGTGCTCAAGAAGATAATACCAATTATATTCCATTTACCGAGCGACCAATCAATTACTACAACAGGCAAATAGAACTGATTAAAGGAAATGAGGATAAAGGATAAAAAAAAACATCCCATTATTTCCACAAGATACTGATAAAAATAACGTATATTGAAATGACAGAATCATTAGCCAAAGACATAATAAAGGAATATGTGTGAATAAAGAAGAGTGCATTATATTTCCATAACGAAATAGATTTTCCACTGTTCCAAAGGGCATTCCTGGAAATAATCAGTCCCAATCACTTGACTAAATTGATTAAATCTAGCACCAAACTCATTGATATTCCGAATTATTCCGAGTTCAAGGAACGAATATTGAAGAATCATAAAGAACTACTTCACCCAGGGATCGAAAAGACCACTAATTGGTTTAAAGGAAAATTCTATTACCCTGATTACCAAAAGCTAATTCAAAATATAATCAATGAATGTCCCACGTGCAACGTTGCTAGTAGGTAATCAACAATTCCTGTCATGCATCGATGTATATTCTAAATTCGCTACCCTTGTAGAAGTTAAGAGTCGTGATTGGCTAGAAGCAAAGAGAGCCATCATAAAAGTCTTTAACGAAATGGGCAAGCCACAGGGAATTAAAGCCGACAAAGATTCAGCCTTTATGTGCGCAGCATTGCAAGCATGGTTGAATGCGGAAAACGTGAAGATCGAAATTACCACCAGCAAAAATGGGGTTTCTGATGTAGAACGGTTACACAAAACAATCAATGAAAAATTAAGAATTATTTCAAGCGAGGATAATATAGAGAATAGGCTCACAAAATTCGAGTTGATTCTATACATTTATAACCATAAAATGGTCCATAATACCACAAAAAGATCCCCAGCTGATATATTCCTGTACGCCGGACTACCAGACTATAATACCCAACTGAATAAGGTTAGACAGATCAATCATTTGAATAACGACAGAATTGATTTTGAAGTAGACACTCGCTACAAAAATGCACCACTAGTTAAAACAAAAACAACTAACCCGTTCAAAAGAACAGGGGAAATTAGGCAAGTAGACGAGAAACATTTTGAAGAGACAAATAAAGGGAGGAAAATCACCCACTATAAAACAAAGTTCAAAAGAAAGAAGAAAACTAATAAAAGTAAATATAATAATTGCAGAGTACCCGAAGAGAGTACTGGGAATCTGGAGCTACAACATGACTAAGATTATAATCTTACTAATGTTCACCGTCCCACAGTCTACGGGACAGAATATAGAGATAGATACCATTAATATACCCACTAATTATGAATATCACTATTTAACCATTAATATAACAAAAACAGATGAAACATATCAGAATTTACTAAATCAGGCAAACCAATTTAACAACGAAATCCAAGTCCAATATTTAGTCGAGAAATTACAACGTGAATTCAATGGCATAAAAATAGCCAAAAGAAACAAAAGAGGCCTTATAAATGTAGTAGGCACAATTTATAAATATCTATTTGGAACTCTAGATCAAGACGACAAAGTTGAACTAGAAGGGAAAATAGATAATCTGGCTAGCCACAGTGTTCAAGCTAACGAATTAAACTTAATAATTCAAGCAGTAAATTCTGGCATAGAAGTCGTCAATAAGTTAAACCAGGATAATGATAGAAACAAACAATTAGAAATACTAATATTTAACCTTCAACATTTCACGGAGTACATAGAGGATATTGAATTAGGCATGCAGTTAACAAGATTAGGAATTTTTAATCCAAAATTATTAAAGCAAGATTACCTGAAACACATCGATTCAGAAAAATTATTAAATATCAAAACACCCACTTGGTTAAAATCAGATACTAACGAAATATTAATAATTTCCAACATTCCACGAGAGATCAGAAATATTCCCATACTTAAAATTATTCCATATCCAGATGAAGATAATAATATTCTTACCGATCTAACGCAAAATAACTATTATATTTTGGAAAACGATGTATACAGTAAAGAATCAAAAAGAAAAATAAATGACGAATGTATATCAGGAATAGTAAAACAAATCGCAACAAAATGTCCATAAACCAAAGCACATCAAAACTTTCAAATAAATTTCATTGAACCCAATATATTGTTAACTTGGAAACTACCAAAAACTATATTAAACCAAGATTGCTCAAAACAAGAAATAGTAGTAGAAGGGAATACATTGATAAAAATACATAATTGCACTGCACAATTAAATGAATTCTTAATACAAAGCGTATATATTAACAATAATGTAACAAGAATCAAACCATTGTCATATTTACAAACCAAAGAAATCATAATAGAAAATACGCAATTAAATAATGTATTACATGTAAGTTTAATATTTCTGTTTGTCATAATCATAATAGGAGTATTAAGTTATAAATTGTTTAGTCTAAGTAAAAGCAAGAAGCTTAAACCCGACCCACACATAGAAACATCTTTAGACGAAGATGGAGAATCTCCAGCAAGCATAGTTTTAAATGCACCCGAACTATATCCAAGGATAATCGCCTGAGGACAGGCTTAAATCTAACGTTGGGGGAGTGACATATCCATAGCCCATGCTACGCATACCCTCTATCTATGTCTGTCACCCTACACCCACATACTATAAACAATCCAACACCCTCAGCCTCGAATCCCATAAACAATCCCACGCTCGAAGTGGACCGCTTGTAGCCGATAGCCGGCAATGTAAACAAACACCCTAAGCTAGGAGCCGAACATAAAACAATAGATGCCGCACTAGAATCACGCCACCCTCCAGAGATCAATTTCTAATCGATTCCTAAGAATCACGCCATCCTAGCTCACCAATCAGAATCGGTCATAAAACCGAGGAGGCCCGATTCTTAGCCACCCTCAAGTAATGCAACACCGATCATACGCAGCGGAAGCCTTTCATCAAAGCCGCCCTTTCCCACATATTGATCTAGGCACGTACACCCGCTCTTCCCACATATCGATCGGGGCACGTACACCATCATCGGAGCCGAAGCCAACGCCTCCGAATCCCAATCCGAGCATCGTAATATAAATAGTCTACATCTAAGTAGGGACTTCAGTTCTGTTCAAGACAAACATCAACCTAGACACCGTCGGAGAATTCATCTAAGTTAATTCCGTTTAAGACATCAGACCTTAGTCGCCGTCGGGGAAAATAACTAACCAATGTACATTACAGTTTAAGTGTTTAATAAAATCTTTTTAAAAACCTAAAACTGAGTGTCGCATATTTAACTATACATATATATATATAAAATAAATGTATTGCAAACACACACAAAAAAAAAAAAAACATATATTTCTTATTTAATTCTTTTCCGCTTACACTTATGCATAAGTTTACGTAACCCGCACTTGCTGACACTATATTTTTGTAACTGTGCCGACCTAAGGCATCGAACCCTTTAAAAGCTTAAGTAATATCCATATTGTAACTCAAACGAGAACTAGCAACGCTCCCCTCAACACCCAAAATTTGTAAGCAACACTTAATAATAGAGTTAAGACATATTTTTTTAATCGTACGCCCAAAATTTAGCATTAAGCCAACCCACCATGGATCATCAAGAAGCCGCAACACCCGCAGAGGCACCCGAGATCATCTATATCGATGACTCTACCGACTTTGAAGGCTCAGAGTCTGGGGCACCCACGTTCGGGAGAACCAAAGCCCCGCCGCAGTCCGAGAACGAAGACCATCGTCCGCCCCACTACATCCCAGAACCCAACTGCGAACCGTCGTGGTCAACCGCCAGCACCCCTATCCGCAACGAAGAGCAAGACGACGTCCCAATCTCCAACGGAGACGCATACGCCGACATAAGGCGGGACGCCCACCAAGAGCCGAGTCAAGCGGCAAATCGAACGACGAACTTTCGGACACAGAGAACTCCGAAGGCCCTCGGGATAGTCCCCCACGGTTTTCGCGACGACCATCCAGATTTCGGCGCGAAAATCTGTGGTCGCCACCACTATTCCGCCGCCGAGACCCCCGGACCTACTACTCGCCGAGTCCCGAACCGCCATCATTCGAACCAATGTTCGAACCGATGTTTGGACACGCGTACCATCATTACGACCCCCGAGACTGTGACCAGCAGGACAAGACCCTGGAACACTACTACCCGGAGTACACGCACCCGTACTCTGACGACGAGGAGAACGAGGAGGAGGAGCCCTCCGCCCGCCGGCTCATGGCCGATGAGGAGACGTTCCACTATACGGTCACACCGTGGAGCCTGCGCGTCACACGGGTCCATCTCATGACGGTGGACCTGCTCGTCCCGCCAGGCCGGAACGTCCATGCGTTCTTCCGAACGTTCCGAGAGCCCGCGGAAGCCCTCGACAATCGGCCCGCCTTCTCCGTCCCAGACCCGGTTGAACCTCCCCCGCGAGGAGGTAGAGACGCCGACGCCAACGTCAACAACATCAGCGACGTCAGCAACATCGCCACTGACGTCGACGACCCCGAAAACGAGCGAAAGTGCAACGGAACGACGAAAACACCCTGACCCCCCAGCAACGGCGTACACCCAGCGCGAACCAGCGATGACTACGGCAAAACACGCCAAGGTACTCCGCACTGAACCGAGCCCGGCTCGGGGGTCGGTAAAAGAGCTAGATCTAGAGCTGCAACACATGCCAGACACACCGGAAAGCCTCTCGCCCCCGGTAGCGACGAGTGGGTCGACGACATATCCATCGGGGAGCTACTGACGGTAGCTGCCGGGGACCAACCCGAAGTGGACAACGAAGACCTCGAGGAGCTTCTAGGCTTCTTACAGGAGGATTTCCCGCTGGTCGACCAAAGGCCAGAAGATGACAGCCTGGTCGAGGAAATCGGAAGGGCCGCCGGCCACCGGCCGTCGCCAGATTGGCAGGTCGACACCCCTGGCCGAGTAGTGCCTACTGGCTTGGTCGAGGAGGTACAATACCGCCTACAGCGGTTGGTTCTGGGACCGGAAATACCAGGTCCACAAGCAATCACTGGCCGGACCGGTCTGCGTCCGCCTCCTCCCGGAAGAAAGGGGGGGGGGGGGGGGGGGGGGGGGGGTGTAACGAACCCCAAGGGGGCGTTACAATTCACCACGTCGTACCAGCAATGGAGGACTTATAAACTTAAGATTAAGAATTACCTACATTTGTATAAAATTAAGCCATGACATATAATATACGAGAACTCTCCAAACCACCCACTTTTCTTCCACCGCACGCGCGCCGTTCGGCCACGCGACTACCCCTCCTACACCCATCCATAACTCTCCTACCTCTACCTCAATTGTGACCCAAAAACTTTCCCCTCCCACTAAGGTTCGATGCGACGGTTTTCTTTTCAACAAAAGAAATTGACCATCGGTGCATCGTCAGCACATATCCCCCCACCCATAAGTTTAAGTTAGCTAGTTCGATCCGCGGATGCTAGGTTCCGAGCGTTCTAGCGAAAGAAGTGCAAGACACTTACTCGGGAACCCGGCCGCGAGATAGACGTTGCTCCGCGCAGCAACTTACGATAAATTACTATACGCCGTACGTTAAGCCAACAAAGTCAAAAGAGATATCCAATAAATGAAACATTTAATCAAAGTGAACCCACCGAGTAATTCTATTTTTCGGGTGGGAACTACGACATAAATTCGCAACCGAGAATATCGCGGTACGGACCCACTCGAATTCTCAAATTACTTTGATCCTCTGATAGGTCCCACGAGTGTGACAACGCCTCGTATCCCTTATCCTTCTCGACCCCACGAGTGTGACAACGCCTCGTGCCCTTCACTATCTTCCCGAACCAACTCATACGGGCACGGTTACGCCTCATTCTCCTCCACTATTGTTTCTAGCCTAGTTAGGGCCGACCCCGTTTCCTGTAGAGGTTCTTGCAAACTACAAATTTCTTGTAGTAGGATCCTGGAGAAGACTGAGCTTACCTCAGCCTGAAATGGGAGCTTTACAAAATTTTGGCCCAAATGGAATGTGGGCAATGTGAAGGTGGCCCAGGGAAATGATAAAGAGATCCGTCCTCTGCCCGCAAAATGCTCCAAGGCAATATATACCCAGGGAGGAGTGTACACTGGCTAAGAAATGACTAGGCAATGCGAAGGAGGCCCAGGGAGATGATAAAGAGATCCGTTTACCACCCGCGAAGAAGGCCGAAAAAGAAGATAAAGAATCCGGTTACTGCACGCAAAATGCTCCAAGGCAATAAATACGTAGGGAGGAGTCAACAACGGCTGGAAAGGGCCTAGGCAAGGCGAAGGAAGCCCAGGGAGATGATAAGGAGATCCGGCCACTGCCCACTGGAAAGGAAATGCCTAGGCAATGCAAAAGAGGCCGAAAGAGAAGAATGAGGCAATGCGAAGGAGGCCAAAAGAGATGATAAAGTGATCCGGTTACTGCTCGCAAAATGCTCCAAGGCAGTATATACGCAGGGAGGAGTGTACACTGGCTGGAAAGTGACAGGGCAATGCGATGGAGGCCAAAAGAGATGATAATGTGATCCGGTTACTGCCCGCAAAATGCTCCAAGGAAATATATACGCAGGGAGGAGTTTACACTTTCTAGGAAATGCAAAGGCAGTGCGAAGAATGCCGAAGATATGATAAAGAGATCCGGCCACTGCCCGCAAAGTGCTCCAAGGCAATATATACGCAGGTAGGAGTGTACACTGGCTGTGAAGTGCCTAGTAAATGCGAAGGAGGCCGAAAGAGATGATAAAGAGATCCGGCCACTGCCCGCAAAATGCTCCAAGACAATATATACGCAGGGAGGAGTGTACACTGGCTGTGAAGTGCCTAGTAAATGCGAAGGAGGCCGAAAGAGATGATAAAGAGATCCGACCACTGCCCGCAAAATGCTCCAAGGAAATATAAACGCAGGGAGGAGTTTACACTTTCTAGGAAATGCAAAGGCAGTGCGAAGAATGCCGAAGATATGATAAAGAGATCCGGCCACTGCCCGCAAAGTGCTCCAAGGCAATATATACGCAGGGAGGAGTGTACACTGGCTGTGAAGTGCCTAGTAAATGCGAAGGAGGCCGAAAAAGATGATAAAGAGATCCGGCCTCTGCCCACTGAAAAGGAAACGCCCAGGCAGTGCAAAGAATGCCGAAGAGACGATAAAGAGTTCCAATTACTGCCCGCAAAGTGCTCCAAGGCAATATATACGTAGGGAGGAGTCAACAATGGCTGGAAAGGGCCTAGGCAATGCGATGGAGGCCCAGGGAGATGATAAAGAGATCCCGCCACTGCCCGCAAAGTGCTCCAAGGCAATATATACGCAGGGAGGAGTGTACACTGGCTGTGAAGTGCCTAGTAAATGCGAAGGAGGCCGAAAGAGATGATAAAGAGATCCGGCCACTGCCCGCAAAATGCTCCTAGACAACATATACGCAGGGAGCAGTGTACACTGGCTGTGAAGTGCCTAGTAAATGCGAAGGAGGCCGAAAGAGATGATAAAGAGATCCGACCACTGCCCGCAAAATGCTCCAAGTCAATATATACGCAGGGAGGAGTTTACACTTTCTAGGAAATGCAAAGGCAGTGCGAAGAATGCCGAAGATATGATAAAGAGATCCGGCCACTGCCCGAAAAGTGCTCCAAGGCAATATATACGCAGGGAGGAGTGTATACTGGCTGGGAAGGGCTTTGGAAATGCGAATTAGAACGAAAGATATGATAAAGAGATCCGGCCACTGCCCGCAAAATGCTCCAAGGCAATATATACGCAGGGAGGAGTGTACACTGGCTGTGAAGTGCCTAGTAAATGCGAAGGAGGCCAAAAGAGATGATAAAGAGATCCGGGCAGTGCCCGCAAAATGCTACAAGGTAATATATATGCAGGGAGGAAAGTATACTGGCTGGAAAATGCCTAGGCAATGCGAAGGAGGCCGAAAGAGATGATAAAGAGATCCGGACACTGCCCGCAAAATGCTCCAAGGCAATATATACGCAGGGAGGAGTTTACACTGGCTGTGAAGTGCCTAGTAAATGCGAAGGAGGCCGAAAGAGATGATAAAGAGATCCGGCCACTGCCCGCAAAATGCTCCAAGACAATATATACGCAGGGAGGAGTGTATACTGGCTGGGAAGGGCCTAGGCAATGCGAATGAGAACGAAAGATATGATAAAGAGATCCGGCCACTGCCCGCAAAATGCTCCAAGGCAATATATACGCAGGGAGGAGTGTACACTTTCTAGGAAATGCGCAGGGCAATGCGAAGGAGGCCGAAAGAGATGATAAAGAGATCCGGCCACTGCCCGCAAAAAGCTCCAAGACAATATATACGCAGGGAGGAGTGTATACTGGCTGGAAAATGCCTAGGCAATGCCAATGAGAACGAAAGAGATGATAAAGAGATCCCGCCACTGCCCGCAAAATGCTCCAAGACAATATATACGCAGGGAGGAGTGTATACTGGCTGGAAAATGCCTAGGCAATGCCAATGAGAACGAAAGAGATGATAAAAAGATCCCGCCACTGCCCGCAAAATGCTCCAAGGCAATATATACGCAGGGAGGAGTGTACACTGGCTAGGAAATGCCTAGGCAATGCGAAGGAGGCCCAGGGAGATGATAAAGAGATCCGGCCACTGCCAGCAAAATGCTCCAAGGCAATATATACAAAGGTAGGAGTGTACACTGGCTGTAAAGTGCCTTGTAAATGCGAAGGAGGCTTAAAAATGTGATAAAGAGATCTGGCCACTGCCCGCAAAATGCTACAAGATAATATATACGCAGGGAGGAGTGTACACTGGCTGTGAAGTGCCTAGTAAATGCGAAGGAGGCTGAAAGAGATGATAAAGAGATCCGGCCACTGCCCGCAAAATGCTCCAAGACAATATATACGCAGGGAGGAGTGTATACTGGCTGGAAAATGCCTAGGCAATGCCAATGAGAACGAAAGAGATGATAAAGAGATCCCGCCACTGCCCGCAAAATGCTCCAAGGCAATATATAAGCAGGGAGGAGTGTACACTGGCTAGGAAATGCCTAGGCAATGCGAAGGAGGCCCAGGGAGATGATAAAGAGATCCCGCCACTGCCCGCAAAATGCTCCAAGGCAATATATACGCAGGGCGGAGTGTATACTGGCTGGGAAGTGCCTAGGCAATGCGAAGGAGGCCCAGGGAGATGACAAAGAGATCCCGCCACTGCCCGCAAAATGCTCCCAGGCAATATATACGAAGGTGGGAGTGTACACTGGCTGTGAAGTGCCTAGTAAATGCGAAGGAGGCCGAAAGAGATGATAAAGAGATCCGGCCACTGCCCGCAAAATGCTCCAAGACAATATATACGCAGGGAGGAGTGTATACTGGCTGGGAAGTGCCTAGGCAATGCGAAGGAGGCCCAGGGAGATGACAAAGAGATCCCGCCACTGCCCGCAAAATGCTCCAGGCAATATATACGAAGGTGGGAGTGTACACTGGCTGTGAAGTGCCTAGTAAATGCGAAGGAGGCCGAAAGAGATGATAAAGAGATCCGGCCACTGCCCGCAAAATGCTCCAAGACAATATATACGCAGGGAGGAGTGTATACTGGCTGGGAAGTGCCTAGGCAATGCGAATGAGAACGAAAGATATGATAAAGAGATCCGGCCACTTCCCGCAAATTGCTCCAAGGCAATATATACGAAGGTAGGAGTGTACACTGGCTGTGAAGTGCCTAGTAAATGCGAAGGAGCCCAAAAGAGATGATAAAGAGATCCGGCCACTGCCCGCAAAAATGCTCCAAGTCAATATATACGCAGGGAGGAGTGTACACTGGCTGTGAAGTGCCTAGTAAATGCGAAGGAGGCCAAAGGAGATGATAAAGAGATCCGGCCACTGCCCGCAAAATGCTACAAGATAATATATACACAGGGAGGAGTGTATACTGTCTGGAAAATGCCTAGGCAATGCGAAGGAGGCCCAGGGAGATGATAAAGAGATCCGGCCACTGCCTTCAAAATGCTCCAAGGCAATATATACGAAGGTAGGAGTGTACACTGGCTGTGAAGTGCCTAGTAAATGCGAAGGAGGCCGAAAGAGATGATAAAGAGATCCGGCCACTGCCCGCAAAATGCTCCAAGACAATATATACGCAGGGAGGAGTGTATACTGGCTGGGAAGGGCCTAGGCAATGCGAATGAGAACGAAAGATATGATAAAGAGATCCGGCCACTGCCCGCAAAATGCTCCAAGGCAATATATACGCAGGGAGGAGTGTACACTGGCTGTGAAGTGCCTAGTAAATGCGAAGGAGGCCGAAAGAGATGATAAAGAGATCCGGCCACTGCCTTCAAAATGCTCGAAGGCAATATATACGCAGGGAGGAGAGTACACTGGCTAGGAAATGCCTAGGAAATGCGAAGGAGGCCCAGGGAGATGATAAAGAGATCCCGCCACTGCCCGCAAAATGCTCCAGGGCAATATATATACGCAGCGAGGAGTGTACACTGGCTGGGAAGTGCCTAGGCAATGCGAATGAGGCCGAAAGATATGATAAAGAGATCCGGCCACTGTCCGCAAAATGCTCCAAGGCAATATATACGCAGGGAAGTGTGTACACTGACTAGGAAAGGCCTAGGCAATGCGAAGGAGGCCCAGGGAGATGATAAAGAGATCCGGCCACTGCCTTCAAAATGCTCCAAGGCAATATATACGAAGGTAGGAGTGTACACTGGCTGTGAAGTGCCTAGTAAATGCGAAGGAGGCCGAAAGAGATGATAAAGAGATCCGGCCACTGCCCGAAAAATGCTCCAAGACAATATATACGCAGGGAGGAGTGTACACTGGCTGTGAAGTGCCTAGTAAATGCGAAGGAGGCCGAAAGAGATGACAAAGAGATCCGGCCACTGCCCGCAAAATGCTCCAAGACAATATATACACAGGGAGGCGTGTATACTTGCTGGGAAGTGCCTAGGCAATGCGAATGAGATTGAAAGATATGATAAAGAGATCCGGCCACTGCCCGCAAAATCCTCCAAGGCAATATATACGAAGATAGGGGTGTACACTGGTTGTAAAGTGCCTAGTAAGTGCGAAGGAAGCCGAAAGAGTTGATAAAGAGATCCGGCTACTGCCCGCAAAATGCTCCAAGACAATATATACGCAGAGGGGAGTGTACACTGGCTGGGAAGTGCCTAGGCAATGCGAAGGAGGCCCAGGGAGATGATAAAGAGATCCGGCCACTGCCTTCAAAATGCTCCAAGGCAATATATACGAAGGTAGGAGTGTACACTGGCTGTGAAGTGCCTAGAAAATGCGAAGGAGGCCGAAAGAGATGATAAAGTGATCCGGCCACTTCCCGCAAAATGCTCCAAGACAAAATATACGCAGGGAGGAGTGTTTACTGGCTGGGAAGGGCCTAGGCAATGCGAATGAGAACGAAAGATATGATAAAGAGATCCGGCCACTGCCCGCAAAATGCTCCAAGGCAATATATACGCAGGGAGGAGTGTACACTGGCTGTGAAGTGCCTAGTAAATGCGAAGGAGGCCGAAAGAGATGATAAAGAGATCCGGCCACTGCCTTCAAAATGCTCGAAGGCAATATATACGCAGGGAGGAGAGTACACTGGCTAGGAAATGCCTAGGCAATGCGAAGGAGGCCCAGGGAGATGATAAAGAGATCCCGCCACTGCCCGCAAAATGCTCCAAGGCAATATATATACGCAGCGAGGAGTGTACACTGGCTGGGAAGTGCCTAGGCAATGCGAATGAGGCCGAAAGATATGATAAAGAGATCCGGCCACTGCCCGCAAAATGCTCCAAGGCAATATATACGCAGGGAAGTGTGTACACTGGCTAGGAAATGCCTAGGCAATGCGAAGGAGGCCCAGGGAGATGATAAAGAAATCCGGCCACTGCCCGCAAAATGCTCCAAGGCAATATATACGCAAGGAGGAGTGTACACTGGCTGGAAAGTGCCTAGGCAATGCAGAGGCGGCCCAGGGAGATGATAAAGAGATCCCGCCACTGCCCGCAAAATGTTCCAAGGCAATATATACCCAGTGAAGAGTGTACAATGGCAGTGAAGTGCCTAGGAAAGTCCAAGGAGGCCGAAAGAGCTGATAAAGTGATCCGGTTACTGCCCAAAAATGCCCCAAGGCAATATTTGTATACGCAGGGAGATCCGGCCACTGCCCGCAAAATGCTCCAAGGCAAAATATACGCAGGGAGGAGTGTACACTGGCTGGGAAGTGCCTAAGAAAGTCCAAGGAGGATGAAAGAGTTGATAAAGTGATCCGGTCAATGCCCGCCAATTGCTCCAAGGCAATATATACGCAGGGAGGAGTATACACTGGATAGGAAATGCCTAGCCAATGCGAAGAAGGACCAGAGAGATGATAAAGAGATCCCTCCACTGCCCGCAAAATGCTCCAAGGCAATATATACGCAGGGAGGAGTGTACACTGGCTGTGAAGTGCCTAGTAAATGCGAAGGAGGCCGAAAGAGATGATAAAGAGATCCGGCCACTGCCTTCAAAATGCTCGAAGGCAATATATACGCAGGGAGGAGAGTACACTGGCTAGGAAATGCCTAGGCAATGCGAAGGAGGCCCAGGGAGATGATAAAGAGATCCCGCCACTGCCCGCAAAATGCTCCAAGGCAATATATATACGCAGCGAGGAGTGTACACTGGCTGGGAAGTGCCTAGGCAATGCGAATGAGGCCGAAAGATATGATAAAGAGATCCGGCCACTGCCCGCAAAATCCTCCAAGGCAATATATACGAAGATAGGGGTGTACACTGGTTGTAAAGTGCCTAGTAAGTGCGAAGGAAGCCGAAAGAGTTGATAAAGAGATCCGGCTACTGCCCGCAAAATGCTCCAAGACAATATATACGCAGAGGGGAGTGTACACTGGCTGGGAAGTGCCTAGGCAATGCGAAGGAGGCCCAGGGAGATGATAAAGAGATCCGGCCACTGCCTTCAAAATGCTCCAAGGCAATATATACGAAGGTAGGAGTGTACACTGGCTGTGAAGTGCCTAGAAAATGCGAAGGAGGCCGAAAGAGATGATAAAGTGATCCGGCCACTGCCCGCAAAATGCTCCAAGACAAAATATACGCAGGGAGGAGTGTTTACTGGCTGGGAAGGGCCTAGGCAATGCGAATGAGAACGAAAGATATGATAAAGAGATCCGGCCACTGCCCGCAAAATGCTCCAAGGCAATATATATACGCAGGGAGGATTGTACACTGGCTGGGAAATGCCTAGCCAATGCGAAGAAGGACCAGAGAGATGATAAAGAGATCCCTCCACTGCCCGCAAAATGCTCCAAGGCAATATATACGCAGGGAGGAGTGTACACTGGCTGGGAAATGCCAAGGTAATGCGAAGGAGGCCGAAAGAGATGATAAAGAGATCCGGCCACTGCCCGCAAAATGCTCCAAGACAATATATACGCAGGGAGGAGTGTATACTGGCTGGGAAAAACCTAGGCAATGCGAATGAGAACGAAAGATATGATAAAGAGATCCCGCCACTGCCCGCAAAATGCTCCAAGGCAATATATATACGCAGGGAGGAGTGTACACTGGCTGGGAAGTACCTAGGCAATGCGGAGGCGGCCCAGGGAGATGATAAAGAGATCCCGCCACTGCCCCCAAAATGCTCCAAGGTAATATATACGCAGGGAGGAGTGTACAGAGGATAGGAAATGCCTAGGCAATGCGAAGGAGGCCGAAAGAGATGATAAAGAGATCCGGCCACTGCCATCAAAATGCTCCAAGGCTATATATAGGCAGGGAGGAGTGTACACTGGCTAGGAAATGCCTAGGCAATGCGAAGGAGGCCCAGGGAGATGATAAAGAGATCCCGCCACTGCCCGCAAAATGCTCCAAGGCAATATATATACGCAGGGAGGATTGTACACTGGCTGGGAAGTACCTAGGCAATGCGAAGGAGGCCCAGGGAGATGACAAAGAGATCCCGCCACTGCCCGCAAAATGCTCCCAGGCAATATATACGAAGGTGGGAGTGTACACTGGCTGTGAAGTGCCTAGTAAATGCGAAGGAGGCCGAAAGATATGATAAAGAGATCCGGCCACTGCCCGCAAAATGCTCCAAGGCAATATATACGCAGGGCGGAGTGTATACTGGCTGGGAAGTGCCTAGGCAATGCGAAGGAGGCCCAGGGAGATGACAAAGAGATCCCGCCACTGCCCGCAAAATGCTCCCAGGCAATATATACGAAGGTGGGAGTGTACACTGGCTGTGAAGTGCCAAGTAAATGCGAAGGAGGCCGAAAGAGATGATAAAGAGATCCGGCCACTGCCCGCAAAATTCTCCAAGACAATATATACGCAGGGAGGAGTGTATACTGGCTGGGAAGTGCCTAGGCAATGCGAATGAGAACGAAAGATATGATAAAGAGATCCGGCCACTTCCCGCAAAATGCTCCCAGGCAATATATACGAAGGTGGGAGTGTACACTGGCTGTGAAGTGCCTAGTAAATGCGAAGGAGGCCGAAAGAGATGATAAAGAGATCCGGCCACTGCCCGCAAAATGCTCCAAGACAATATATACGCAGGGAGGAGTGTATACTGGCTGGGAAGTGCCTAGGCAATGCGAATGAGAACGAAAGATATGATAAAGAGATCCGGCCACTGCCCGCAAATTGCTCCAAGGCAATATATACGAAGGTAGGAGTGTACACTGGCTGTGAAGTGCCTAGTAAATGCGAAGGAGGCCGAAAGAGATGATAAAGAGATCCCTCCACTGCCCGCAAAATGCTCCAAGTCAATATATACGCAGGGAGGAGTGTACACTGGCTGTGAAGTGCCTAGTAAATGCGAAGGAGGCCAAAGGAGATGATAAAGAGATCCGGCCACTGCCTTCAAAATGCTCCAAGGCAATATATACGAAGGTAGGAGTGTACACTGGCTGTGAAGTGCCTAGTAAATGCGAAGGAGGCCGAAAGAGATGATAAAGAGATCCGGCCACTGCCCGCAAAATGCTACAAGATAATATATACACAGGGAGGAGTGTATACTGGCTGGAAAATGCCTAGGCAATGCGAAGGAGGCCCAGGGAGATGATAAAGAGATCCGGCCACTGCCTTCAAAATGCTCCAAGGCAATATATACGAAGGTAGGAGTGTACACTGGCTGTGAAGTGCCTAGTAAATGCGAAGGAGGCCGAAAGAGATGATAAAGAGATCCGGCCACTGCCCGCAAAATGCTCCAAGACAATTTATACACAGGGAGGAGTGTATACTGGCTGGGAAGTGCCTAGGCAATGCGAATGAGAACGAAAGATATGATAAAGAGATCCGGCCACTGCCCGCAAAATGCTCCAAGGCAATATATATACGCAGGGAGGATTGTACACTGGCTGGGAAGTACCTAGGCAATGCGGAGGCGGCCCAGGGAGATGATAAAGAGATCCCGCCACTGCCCCCAAAATGCTCCAAGGTAATATATACGCAGGGAGGAGTGTACAGAGGATAGGAAATGCCTATGCAATGCGAAGGACGCACAGGGAGATGATAAAAAGATCCGGCCACTGCCCGCAAAATGCTCCAAAGCATTATATACGAAGGGAGGAGTGTACACTGGCTGTGAAGTGCCTAGTAAATGCGAAGGAGGCCCAGGGAGATGACAAAGAGATCCCGCCACTGCCCGCAAAATGCTCCCAGGCAATATATACGAAGGTGGGAGTGTACACTGGCTGTGAAGTGCCTAGTAAATGCGAAGGAGGCCGAAAGATATGATAAAGAGATCCGGCCACTGCCCGCAAAATGCTCCCAGGCAATATATACGAAGGTGGGAGTGTACACTGGCTGTGAAGTGCCTAGTAAATGCGAAGGAGGCCGAAAGAGATGATAAAGAGATCCGGCCACTGCCCGCAAAATGCTCCAAGACAATATATACGCAGGGAGGAGTGTATACTGGCTGGGAAGTGCCTAGGCAATGCGAAGGAGGCCCAGGGAGATGACAAAGAGATCCCGCCACTGCCCGCAAAATGCTCCAGGCAATATATACGAAGGTGGGAGTGTACACTGGCTGTGAAGTGCCTAGTAAATGCGAAGGAGGCCGAAAGAGATGATAAAGAGATCCGGCCACTGCCCGCAAAATGCTCCAAGACAATATATACGCAGGGAGGAGTGTATACTGGCTGGGAAGTGCCTAGGCAATGCGAATGAGAACGAAAGATATGATAAAGAGATCCGGCCACTTCCCGCAAATTGCTCCAAGGCAATATATACGAAGGTAGGAGTGTACACTGGCTGTGAAGTGCCTAGTAAATGCGAAGGAGGCCAAAAGAGATGATAAAGAGATCCGGCCACTGCCCGCAAAATGCTCCAAGTCAATATATACGCAGGGAGGAGTGTACACTGGCTGTGAAGTGCCTAGTAAATGCGAAGGAGGCCAAAGGAGATGATAAAGAGATCCGGCCACTGCCCGCAAAATGCTACAAGATAATATATACACAGGGAGGAGTGTATACTGTCTGGAAAATGCCTAGGCAATGCGAAGGAGGCCCAGGGAGATGATAAAGAGATCCGGCCACTGCCTTCAAAATGCTCCAAGGCAATATATACGAAGGTAGGAGTGTACACTGGCTGTGAAGTGCCTAGTAAATGCGAAGGAGGCCGAAAGAGATGATAAAGAGATCCGGCCACTGCCCGCAAAATGCTCCAAGACAATATATACGCAGGGAGGAGTGTATACTGGCTGGGAAGGGCCTAGCAATGCGAATGAGAACGAAAGATATGATAAAGAGATCCGGCCACTGCCCGCAAAATGCTCCAAGGCAATATATACGCAGGGAGGAGTGTACACTGGCTGTGAAGTGCCTAGTAAATGCGAAGGAGGCCGAAAGAGATGATAAAGAGATCCGGCCACTGCCTTCAAAATGCTCGAAGGCAATATATACGCAGGGAGGAGAGTACACTGGCTAGGAAATGCCTAGGAAATGCGAAGGAGGCCCAGGGAGATGATAAAGAGATCCCGCCACTGCCCGCAAAATGCTCCAGGGCAATATATATACGCAGCGAGGAGTGTACACTGGCTGGGAAGTGCCTAGGCAATGCGAATGAGGCCGAAAGATATGATAAAGAGATCCGGCCACTGTCCGCAAAATGCTCCAAGGCAATATATACGCAGGGAAGTGTGTACACTGACTAGGAAAGCCTAGGCAATGCGAAGGAGGCCCAGGGAGATGATAAAGAGATCCGGCCACTGCCTTCAAAATGCTCCAAGGCAATATATACGAAGGTAGGAGTGTACACTGGCTGTGAAGTGCCTAGTAAATGCGAAGGAGGCCGAAAGAGATGATAAAGAGATCCGGCCACTGCCCGAAAAATGCTCCAAGACAATATATACGCAGGGAGGAGTGTACACTGGCTGTGAAGTGCCTAGTAAATGCGAAGGAGGCCGAAAGAGATGATAAAGAGATCCGGCCACTGCCCGCAAAATGCTCCAAGACAATATATACACAGGGAGGCGTGTATACTTGCTGGGAAGTGCCTAGGCAATGCGAATGAGATTGAAAGATATGATAAAGAGATCCGGCCACTGCCCGCAAAATCCTCCAAGGCAATATATACGAAGATAGGGGTGTACACTGGTTGTAAAGTGCCTAGTAAGTGCGAAGGAGGCCGAAAGAGTTGATAAAGAGATCCGGCTACTGCCCGCAAAATGCTCCAAGACAATATATACGCAGAGGGGAGTGTACACTGGCTGGGAAGTGCCTAGGCAATGCGAAGGAGGCCCAGGGAGATGATAAAGAGATCCGGCCACTGCCTTCAAAATGCTCCAAGGCAATATATACGAAGGTAGGAGTGTACACTGGCTGTGAAGTGCCTAGAAAATGCGAAGGAGGCCGAAAGAGATGATAAAGTGATCCGGCCACTGCCCGCAAAATGCTCCAAGACAAAATATACGCAGGGAGGAGTGTTTACTGGCTGGGAAGGGCCTAGGCAATGCGAATGAGAACGAAAGATATGATAAAGAGATCCGGCCACTGCCCGCAAAATGCTCCAAGGCAATATATACGCAGGGAGGAGTGTACACTGGCTGTGAAGTGCCTAGTAAATGCGAAGGAGGCCGAAAGAGATGATAAAGAGATCCGGCCACTGCCTTCAAAATGCTCGAAGGCAATATATACGCAGGGAGGAGAGTACACTGGCTAGGAAATGCCTAGGCAATGCGAAGGAGGCCCAGGGAGATGATAAAGAGATCCCGCCACTGCCCGCAAAATGCTCCAAGGCAATATATATACGCAGCGAGGAGTGTACACTGGCTGGAAGTGCCTAGGCAATGCGAATGAGGCCGAAAGATATGATAAAGAGATCCGGCCACTGCCCGCGAAATGCTCCAAGGCAATATATACGCAGGGAAGTGTGTACACTGGCAGTGAAGTGCCTAGGAAAGTCCAAGGAGGCCGAAAGAGCTGATAAAGTGATCCGGTTACTGCCCAAAAATGCCCCAAGGCAATATTTGTATACGCAGGGAGATCCGGCCACTGCCCGCAAAATGCTCCAAGGCAAAATATACGCAGGGAGGAGTGTACACTGGCTGGGAAGTGCCTAAGAAAGTCCAAGGAGGATGAAAGAGTTGATAAAGTGATCCGGTTAATGCCCGCCAATTGCTCCAAGGCAATATATACGCAGGGAGGAGTATACACTGGATAGGAAATGCCTAGCCAATGCGAAGAAGGACCAGAGAGATGATAAAGAGATCCCTCCACTGCCCGCAAAATGTTCCAAGGCAATATATACGCAGGGAGGAGTGTACACTGGCTGGGAAATGCCAAGGTAATGCGAAGGAGGCCGAAAGAGATGATAAAGAGATCCGGCCACTGCCCGCAAAATGCTCCAAGACAATATATACGCAAGGAGGAGTGTACACTGGCTGGAAAGTGCCTAGGCAATGCAGAGGCGGCCCAGGGAGATGATAAAGAGATCCCGCCACTGCCCGCAAAATGCTCCAAGGCAATATATACCCAGTGAAGAGTGTACAATGGCAGTGAAGTGCCTAGGAAAGTCCAAGGAGGCCGAAAGAGCTGATAAAGTGATCCGGTTACTGCCAAAAATGCCCAAGGCAATAATTTGTATACGCAGGGAGATCCGGCCACTGCCCGCAAAATGCTCCAAGGCAAAATATACGCAGGAGGAGTGTACACTGGCTGGGAAGTGCCTAAGAAAGTCCAAGGAGGATGAAAGAGTTGATAAAGTGATCCGGTTAATGCCCGCCAATTGCTCCAAGGCAATATATACGCAGGGAGGAGTATACACTGGATAGGAAATGCCTAGCCAATGCGAAGAAGGACCAGAAGAGATGATAAAGAGAATCCTCCACTGCCCGCAAAATGCTCCAAGGCAATATATACGCAGGGAGGAGTGTACACTGGCTGGGAAATGCCAAGGTAATGCGAAGGAGGCCGAAAGAGATGATAAAGAGATCCGGCCACTGCCCGCAAAATGCTCCAAGACAATATATACGCAGGGAGGAGTGTATACTGGCTGGGAAAAACCTAGGCAATGCGAATGAGAACGAAAGATATGATAAAGAGATCCGGCCACTGCCCGCAAAATGCTCCAAGGCAATATGTACGCAGGGAGGAGTGTACACTGGCTGTGAAGTGCCTAGTAAATGCGAAGGAGGCCGAAAGAGATGATAAAGAGATCCGGCCACTGCCTTCAATATGTTCGAAGGCAATACATACGCAGGGAGGAGTGTACACTGGCTGTGAAGTGCCTAGAAAATGCGAAGGAGGCCGAAAGAGATGATAAAGTGATCCGGCCACTGCCCGCAAAATGCTCCAAGACAAAATATACGCAGGGAGGAGTGTACACTGGCTGGGAAGTGCCTAAGAAAGTCCAAGGAGGATGAAAGAGTTGATAAAGAGATCCGGCCACTGCCCGAAAAATGCTCCAAGACAATATATACGCAGGGAGGAGTGTACACTGGCTGTGAAGTGCCTAGTAAATGCGAATGAGAACGAAAGATATGATAAAGAGATCCGGCCACTGCCCGCAAAATCCTCCAAGGCAATATATACGAAGGTAGGGGTGTACACTGGTTGTAAAGTGCCTAGTAAGTGCGAAGGAAGCCGAAAGAGTTGATAAAGAGATCCGGCTACTGCCCGCAAAATGCTCCAAGACAATATATACGCAGAGGGGAGTGTACACTGGCTGGGAAGTGCCTAGGCAATGCGAAGGAGGCCCAGGGAGATGATAAAGAGATCCGGCCACTGCCTTCAAAATGCTCCAAGGCAATATATACGAAGGTAGGAGTGTACACTGGCTGTGAAGTGCCTAGAAAATGCGAAGGAGGCCGAAAGAGATGATAAAGTGATCCGGCCACTGCCCGCAAAATGCTCCAAGACAAAATATACGCAGGGAGGAGTGTTTACTGGCTGGGAAGGGCCTAGGCAATGCGAATGAGAACGAAAGATATGATAAAGAGATCCGGCCACTGCCCGCAAAATGCTCCAAGGCAATATATACGCAGGGAGGAGTGTACACTGGCTGTGAAGTGCCTAGTAAATGCGAAGGAGGCCGAAAGAGATGATAAAGAGATCCGGCCACTGCCTTCAAAATGCTCGAAGGCAATATATACGCAGGGAGGAGAGTACACTGGCTAGGAAATGCCTAGGCAATGCGAAGGAGGCCCAGGGAGATGATAAAGAGATCCCGCCACTGCCCGCAAAATGCTCCAAGGCAATATATATACGCAGCGAGGAGTGTACACTGGCTGGGAAGTGCCTAGGCAATGCGAATGAGGCCGAAAGATATGATAAAGAGATCCGGCCACTGCCCGCAAAATGCTCCAAGGCAATATATACGCAGGGAAGTGTGTACACTGGCTAGGAAATGCCTAGGCAATGCGAAGGAGGCCCAGGGAGATGATAAAGAAATCCGGCCACTGCCCGCAAAATGCTCCAAGGCAATATATACGCAGGGAGGAGTGTACACTGGCTGGAAAGTGCCTAGGCAATGCAGAGGCGGCCCAGGGAGATGATAAAGAGATCCGCCACTGCCCGCAAAATGCTCCAAGGCAATATATACCCAGGGAAGAGTGTACAATGGCAGTGAAGTGCCTAGGAAAGTCAAGGAGGACGAAAGAGCTGATAAAGTGATCCGGTTACTGCCCAAAATGCCCAAGGCAATATTTGTATACGCAGGGAGATCCGGACCAAAGATAAAAAGTCCGCAAAATGCTCCAAGGCAAAATATACGCAGGGAGGAGTATACACTGGCTGGGAAGTGCCTAAGAAAGTCCAAGGAGGATGAAAGAGTTGATAAAGTGATCCGGTTAATGCCCGCCAATTGCTCCAAAGCAATATATACGCAGGGAGGAGTATACACTGGATAGGAAATGCCTAGCCAATGCGAAGAAGGACCAGAGAGATGATAAAGAGATCCCGCCACTGCCCGCAAAATGCTCCAAGGCAATATATACGCAGGGAGGAGTGTACACTGGCTGAGAAATGCCAAGGTAATGCGAAGGAGGCCGAAAGAGATGATAAAGAGATCCGGCCACTGCCCGCAAAATGCTCCAAGGCAATATATACCCAGGGAAGAGTGTACAATGGCAGTGAAGTGCCTAGGAAAGTCCAAGGAGGCCGAAAGAGCTGATAAAGTGATCCGGTTACTGCCCAAAAATGCCCCAAGGCAATATTTGTATACGCAGGGAGATCCGGCCACTGCCCGCAAAATGCTCCAAGGCAAAATATACGCAGGGAGGAGTGTACACTGGCTGGGAAGTGCCTAAGAAAGTCCAAGGAGGATGAAAGAGTTGATAAAGTGATCCGGTTAATGCCCGCCAATTGCTCCAAAGCAATATATACGCAGGGAGGAGTATACACTGGATAGGAAATGCCTAGCCAATGCGAAGAAGGACCAGAGAGATGATAAAGAGATCCCTCCACTGCCCGCAAAATGCTCCAAGGCAATATATACGCAGGGAGGAGTGTACACTGGCTGAGAAATGCCAAGGTAATGCGAAGGAGGCCGAAAGAGATGATAAAGAGATCCGGCCACTGCCCGCAAAATGCTCCAAGACAATATATACGCAGGGAGGAGTGTATACTGGCTGGGAAAAACCTAGGCAATGCGAATGAGAACGAAAGATATGATAAAGAGATCCGGCCACTGCCCGCAAAATGCTCCAAGGCAATATGTACGCAGGGAGGAGTGTACACTGGCTGTGAAGTGCCTAGTAAATGCGAAGGAGGCCGAAAGAGATGATAAAGAGATCCGGCCACTGCCTTCAATATGCTCGAAGGCAATACATACGCAGGGAGGAGTGTACACTGGCTGTGAAGTGCCTAGAAAATGCGAAGGAGGCCGAAAGAGATGATAAACTGATCCGGCCACTGACCGCAAAATGCTCCAAGACAAAATATACGCAGAGAGGAGTGTTTACTGGCTGGGAAGGGCATAGGCAATGCGAATGAGAACGAAAGATATGATAAAGAGATCCGGCCACTGCCCGCAAAATGCTCCAAGGCAATATATACGCAGGGAGGAGTGTACACTGGCTGTGAAGTGCCTAGTAAATGCGAAGGAGGCCGAAAGAGATGATAAAGAGATCCGGCCACTGCCTTCAAAATGCTCGAAGGCAATATATACGCAGGGAGGAGAGTACACTGGCTAGGAAATGCCTAGGCAATGCGAAGGAGGCCCAGGGAGATGATAAAGAAATCCGGCCACTGCCCGCAAAATGCTCCAAGGCAATATATACGCAGGGAGGAGTGTACACTGGCTGGGAAGTGCCTAAGAAAGTCCAAGGAGGATGAAAGAGTTGATAAAGAGATCCGGCCACTGCCCGAAAAATGCTCCAAGACAATATATACGCAGGGAGGAGTGTACACTGGCTGTGAAGTGCCTAGTAAATGCGAATGAGAACGAAAGATATGATAAAGAGATCCGGCCACTGCCCGCAAAATCCTCCAAGGCAATATATACGAAGGTAGGGGTGTACACTGGTTGTAAAGTGCCTAGTAAGTGCGAAGGAAGCCGAAAGAGTTGATAAAGAGATCCGGCTACTGCCCGCAAAATGCTCCAAGACAATATATACGCAGAGGGGAGTGTACACTGGCTGGGAAGTGCCTAGGCAATGCGAAGGAGGCCCAGGGAGATGATAAAGAGATCCGGCCACTGCCTTCAAAATGCTCCAAGGCAATATATACGAAGGTAGGAGTGTACACTGGCTGTGAAGTGCCTAGAAAATGCGAAGGAGGCCGAAAGAGATGATAAAGTGATCCGGCCACTGCCCGCAAAATGCTCCAAGACAAAATATACGCAGGGAGGAGTGTTTACTGGCTGGGAAGGGCCTAGGCAATGCGAATGAGAACGAAAGATATGATAAAGAGATCCGGCCACTGCCCGCAAAATGCTCCAAGGCAATATATACGCAGGGAGGAGTGTACACTGGCTGTGAAGTGCCTAGTAAATGCGAAGGAGGCCGAAAGAGATGATAAAGAGATCCGGCCACTGCCTTCAAAATGCTCGAAGGCAATATATACGCAGGGAGGAGAGTACACTGGCTAGGAAATGCCTAGGCAATGCGAAGGAGGCCCAGGGAGATGATAAAGAGATCCCGCCACTGCCCGCAAAATGCTCCAAGGCAATATATATACGCAGCGAGGAGTGTACACTGGCTGGGAAGTGCCTAGGCAATGCGAATGAGGCGAAAGATATGATAAAGAGATCCGGCCACTGCCCGCGAAATGCTCCAAGGCAATATATACGCAGGGAAGTGTGTACACTGGCAGTGAAGTGCCTAGGAAAGTCCAAGGAGGCCGAAAGAGCTGATAAAGTGATCCGGTTACTGCCCAAAATGCCCCAAGGCAATATTTGTATACGCAGGGAGATCCGGCCACTGCCCGCAAAATGCTCCAAGGCAAAATATACGCAGGAGGAGTGTACACTGGCTGGGAAGTGCCTAAGAAAGTCCAAGGAGGATGAAAGAGTTGATAAAGTGATCCGGTTAATGCCCGCCAATTGCTCCAAGGCAATATATACGCAGGGAGGAGTATACACTGGATAGGAAATGCCTAGCCAATGCGAAGAAGGACCAGAGAGATGATAAAGAGATCCCTCCACTGCCCGCAAAATGCTCCAAGGCAATATATACGCAGGGAGGAGTGTACACTGGCTGGGAAATGCCAAGGTAATGCGAAGGAGGCCGAAAGAGATGATAAAGAGATCCGGCCACTGCCCGCAAAATGCTCCAAGACAATATATACGCAAGGAGGAGTGTACACTGGCTGGAAAGTGCCTAGGCAATGCAGAGGCGGCCCAGGGAGATGATAAAGAGATCCCGCCACTGCCCGCAAAATGCTCCAAGGCAATATATACCCAGTGAAGAGTGTACAATGGCAGTGAAGTGCCTAGGAAAGTCCAAGGAGGCCGAAAGAGCTGATAAAGTGATCCGGTTACTGCCCAAAAATGCCCCAAGGCAATATTTGTATACGCAGGGAGATCCGGCCACTGCCCGCAAAATGCTCCAAGGCAAAATATACGCAGGGAGGAGTGTACACTGGCTGGGAAGTGCCTAAGAAAGTCCAAGGAGGATGAAAGAGTTGATAAAGTGATCCGGTTAATGCCCGCCAATGCTCCAAGGCAATATATACGCAGGAGGAGTATACACTGGATAGGAAATGCCTAGCCAATGCGAAGAAGGACCAGAGAGATGATAAAGAGATCCCTCCACTGCCCGCAAAATGCTCCAAGGCAATATATACGCAGGGAGGAGTGTACACTGGCTGGGAAATGCCAAGGTAATGCGAAGGAGGCCGAAAGAGATGATAAAGAGATCCGGCCACTGCCCGCAAAATGCTCCAAGACAATATATACGCAGGGAGGAGTGTATACTGGCTGGGAAAAAACCTAGGCAATGCGAATGAGAACGAAAGATATGATAAAGAGATCCGGCCACTGCCCGCAAATGCTCCAAGGCAATATGTACGCAGGGAGGAGTGTACACTGGCTGTGAAGTGTCTAGTAAATGCGAAGGAGGCCGAAAGAGATGATAAAGAGATCCGGCCACTGCCTTCAATATGTTCAAAGGCAATACATACGCAGGGAGGAGTGTACACTGGCTGTGAAGTGCCTAGAAAATGCGAAGGAGGCCGAAAGAGATGATAAAGTGATCCGGCCACTGCCCGCAAAATGCTCCAAGACAAAATATACGCAGGGAGGAGTGTACACTGGCTGGGAAGTGCCTAAGAAAGTCCAAGGAGGATGAAAGAGTTGATAAAGAGATCCGGCCACTGCCCGAAAAATGCTCCAAGACAATATATACGCAGGGAGGAGTGTACACTGGCTGTGAAGTGCCTAGTAAATGCGAATGAGAACGAAAGATATGATAAAGAGATCCGGCCACTGCCCGCAAAATCCTCCAAGGCAATATATACGAAGGTAGGGGTGTACACTGGTTGTAAAGTGCCTAGTAAGTGCGAAGGAAGCCGAAAGAGTTGATAAAGAGATCCGGCTACTGCCCGCAAAATGCTCCAAGACAATATATACGCAGAGGGGAGTGTACACTGGCTGGGAAGTGCCTAGGCAATGCGAAGGAGGCCCAGGGAGATGATAAAGAGATCCGGCCACTGCCTTCAAAATGCTCCAAGGCAATATATACGAAGGTAGGAGTGTACACTGGCTGTGAAGTGCCTAGAAAATGCGAAGGAGGCCGAAAGAGATGATAAAGTGATCCGGCCACTGCCCGCAAAATGCTCCAAGACAAAATATACGCAGGGAGGAGTGTTTACTGGCTGGGAAGGGCCTAGGCAATGCGAATGAGAACGAAAGATATGATAAAGAGATCCGGCCACTGCCCGCAAAATGCTCCAAGGCAATATATACGCAGGGAGGAGTGTACACTGGCTGTGAAGTGCCTAGTAAATGCGAAGGAGGCCGAAAGAGATGATAAAGAGATCCGGCCACTGCCTTCAAAATGCTCGAAGGCAATATATACGCAGGGAGGAGAGTACACTGGCTAGGAAATGCCTAGGCAATGCGAAGGAGGCCCAGGGAGATGATAAAGAGATCCCGCCACTGCCCGCAAAATGCTCCAAGGCAATATATATACGCAGCGAGGAGTGTACACTGGCTGGGAAGTGCCTAGGCAATGCGAATGAGGCCGAAAGATATGATAAAGAGATCCGGCCACTGCCCGCAAAATGCTCCAAGGCAATATATACGCAGGGAAGTGTGTACACTGGCTAGGAAATGCCTAGGCAATGCGAAGGAGGCCCAGGGAGATGATAAAGAAATCCGGCCACTGCCCGCAAAATGCTCCAAGGCAATATATACGCAGGAGGAGTGTACACTGGCTGGAAAGTGCCTAGGCAATGCAGAGGCGGCCCAGGGAGATGATAAAGAGATCCGCCACTGCCCGCAAAATGCTCCAAGGCAATATATACCCAGGGAAGAGTGTACAATGGCAGTGAAGTGCCTAGGAAAGTCCAAGGAGGCCGAAAGAGCTGATAAAGTGATCCGGTTACTGCCCAAAAATGGCCCAAGGCAATATTTGTATACGCAGGGAGATCCGGCCACTGCCCGCAAAATGCTCCAAGGCAAAATATACGCAGGGAGGAGTGTACACTGGCTGGGAAGTGCCTAAGAAAGTCCAAGGAGGATGAAAGAGTTGATAAAGTGATCCGGTTAATGCCCGCCAATTGCTCCAAAGCAATATATACGCAGGGAGGAGTATACACTGGATAGGAAATGCCTAGCCAATGCGAAGAAGGACCAGAGAGATGATAAAGAGATCCCTCCACTGCCCGCAAAATGCTCCAAGGCAATATATACGCAGGGAGGAGTGTACACTGGCTGAGAAATGCCAAGGTAATGCGAAGGAGGCCGAAAGAGATGATAAAGAGATCCGGCCACTGCCCGCAAAATGCTCCAAGACAATATATACGCAGGGAGGAGTGTATACTGGCTGGGAAAAACCTAGGCAATGCGAATGAGAACGAAAGATATGATAAAGAGATCCGGCCACTGCCCGCAAAATGCTCCAAGGCAATATGTACGCAGGGAGGAGTGTACACTGGCTGTGAAGTGCCTAGTAAATGCGAAGGAGGCCGAAAGAGATGATAAAGAGATCCGGCCACTGCCTTCAATATGCTCGAAGGCAATACATACGCAGGGAGGAGTGTACACTGGCTGTGAAGTGCCTAGAAAATGCGAAGGAGGCCGAAAGAGATGATAAAGTGATCCGGCCACTGACCGCAAAATGCTCCAAGACAAAATATACGCAGAGAGGAGTGTTTACTGGCTGGGAAGGGCATAGGCAATGCGAATGAGAACGAAAGATATGATAAAGAGATCCGGCCACTGCCCGCAAAATGCTCCAAGGCAATATATACGCAGGGAGGAGTGTACACTGGCTGTGAAGTGCCTAGTAAATGCGAAGGAGGCCGAAAGAGATGATAAAGAGATCCGGCCACTGCCTTCAAAATGCTCGAAGGCAATATATACGCAGGGAGGAGAGTACACTGGCTAGGAAATGCCTAGGCAATGCGAAGGAGGCCCAGGGAGATGATAAAGAGATCCCGCCACTGCCCGCAAAATGCTCCAAGGCAATATATATACGCAGCGAGGAGTGTACACTGGCTGGGAAGTGCCTAGGCAATGCGAATGAGGCCGAAAGATATGATAAAGAGATCCGGCCACTGCCCGCAAAATGCTCCAAGGCAATATATACGCAGGGAAGTGTGTACACTGGCTAGGAAATGCCTAGGCAATGCGAAGGAGGCCCAGGGAGATGATAAAGAAATCCGGCCACTGCCCGCAAAATGCTCCAAGGCAATATATACGCAGGGAGGAGTGTACACTGGCTGGAAAGTGCCTAGGCAATGCAGAGGCGGCCCAGGGAGATGATAAAGATATCCCGCCACTGCCCGCAAAATGCTCCAAGGCAATATATACCCAGGGAAGAGTGTACAATGGCAGTGAAGTGCCTAGGAAAGTCCAAGGAGGCCGAAAGAGCTGATAAAGTGATCCGGTTACTGCCCAAAAATGCCCCAAGGCAATATTTGTATACGCAGGGAGATCCGGCCACTGCCCGCAAAATGCTCCAAGGCAAAATATACGCAGGGAGGAGTGTACACTGGCTGGGAAGTGCCTAAGAAAGTCCAAGGAGGATGAAAGAGTTGATAAAGTGATCCGGTTAATGCCCGCCAATTGCTCCAAGGCAATATATACGCAGGGAGGAGTATACACTGGATAGGAAATGCCTAGCCAATGCGAAGAAGGACCAGAGAGATGATAAAGAGATCCCTCCACTGCCCGCAAAATGCTCCAAGGCAATATATACGCAGGGAGGAGTGTACACTGGCTGGGAAATGCCAAGGTAATGCGAAGGAGGCCGAAAGAGATGATAAAGAGATCCGGCCACTGCCCGCAAAATGCTCCAAGACAATATATACGCAGGGAGGAGTGTATACTGGCTGGGAAAAACCTAGGCAATGCGAATGAGAACGAAAGATATGATAAAGAGATCCGGCCACTGCCCGCAAAATGCTCCAAGGCAATATGTACGCAGGGAGGAGTGTACACTGGCTGTGAAGTGCCTAGTAAATGCGAAGGAGGCCGAAAGAGATGATAAAGAGATCCGGCCACTGCCTTCAATATGTTCGAAGGCAATACATACGCAGGGAGGAGTGTACACTGGCTGTGAAGTGCCTAGAAAATGCGAAGGAGGCCGAAAGAGATGATAAAGTGATCCGGCCACTGCCCGCAAAATGCTCCAAGGCAATATGTACGCAGGGAGGAGTGTACACTGGCTGTGAAGTGCCTAGTAAATGCGAAGGAGGCCGAAAGAGATGATAAAGAGATCCGGCCACTGCCTTCAATATGCTCGAAGGCAATACATACGCAGGGAGGAGAGTACACTGTCTAGGAAATGCCTAGGCAATGCAGAGGCGGCCCAGGGAGATGATAAAGAGATCCCGCCACTGCCCGCAAAATGCTCCAAGGCAATATATACCCAGGGAAGAGTGTACAATGGCAGTGAAGTGCCTAGGAAAGTCCAAGGAGGCCGAAAGAGCTGATAAAGTGATCCGGTTACTGCCCAAAAATGCCCCAAGGCAATATTTGTATACGCAGGGAGATCCGGCCACTGCCCGCAAAATGCTCCAAGGCAAAATATACGCAGGGAGGAGTGTACACTGGCTGGGAAGTGCCTAAGAAAGTCCAAGGAGGATGAAAGAGTTGATAAAGTGATCCGGTTAATGCCCGCCAATTGCTCCAAGGCAATATATACGCAGGGAGGAGTATACACTGGATAGGAAATGCCTAGCCAATGCGAAGAAGGACCAGAGAGATGATAAAGAGATCCCTCCACTGCCCGCAAAATGCTCCAAGGCAATATATACGCAGGGAGGAGTGTACACTGGCTGGGAAATGCCAAGGTAATGCGAAGGAGGCGAAAGAGATGATAAAGAGATCCGGCCACTGCCCGCAAAATGCTCCAAGACAATATATACGCAGGGAGGAGTGTATACTGGCTGGGAAAAACCTAGGCAATGCGAATGAGAACGAAAGATATGATAAAGAGATCCGGCCACTGCCCGCAAAATGCTCCAAGGCAATATGTACGCAGGGAGGAGTGTACACTGGCTGTGAAGTGCCTAGTAAATGCGAAGGAGGCCGAAAGAGATGATAAAGAGATCCGGCCACTGCCTTCAATATGCTCGAAGGCAATACATACGCAGGGAGGAGAGTACACTGTCTAGGAAATGCCTAGGCAATGCGAAGGAGGCCCAGGGAGATGATAAAGAGACCCCGCCACTGCCCGCAAAATGCTCCAAGGCAATATATATACGCAGCGAGGAGTGTACACTGGCTGGGAAGTGCCTAGGCAATGCGAATGAGGCCGAAAGATATGATAAAGAGATCCGGCCACTGCCCGCAAAATGATCCAAGGCAATATATACGCAGGGAAGTATGTACACTGGATAGGAAATGCCTAGGCAATGCGAAGGAGGCCCAGGTAGATGATAAAGAGATCCGGCCACAGCCCGCAAAATGCTCCAAGGCAATATATACGCAGGGAGGGGTGTACACTTTCTCGGAAATGCGCAGGGCAATGCGAAGGAGGCCCAGGGAGATGATAAAGAGATCCGGCCACTGCCCGCTAAATGCTCCAAGGCAATATATACGCAGGGAGATCCGGCCACTGCCCGCAAAATGCTACAAGATAATATATACGCAGGGAGGAGTGTACACTGGCTGGAAAGTGCCTAGGCAATGCAAAGGCGGCCCAGGGAGATGATAAAGAGATCCCGCCACTGCCGCAAAATGCTCCAAGGCAATATATACCCAGGGAAGAGTGTACAATGGCAGTGAGGTGCCTAGGAAAGTCCAAGGAGGCCGAAAGAGCTGATAAAGTGATCCGGTTACTGCCCAAAAATGCCCCAAGGCAATATATACGCAGGGAGATCCGGCCACTGCCCGCAAAATGCTCCAAGGCAATATATACGCAGGGAGGAGTGTACACTGGCTGGGAAGTGCCTAAGAAAGTCCAAGGAGGATGAAAGAGTTGATAAAGTGATCCGGTTACTGCCCGCCAAATGCTCCAAGGCAATATATACGCAGGGAGGAGTATACACTGGATAGGAATTGCCTAGCCAATGCGAAGAAGGACCAGAGAGATGATAAAGAGATCCCTCCACTGCCCGCAAAATGCTCCAAGGCAATATATACGCAGGGAGGAGTGTACACTGGCTGGGAAATGCCTAGGGAACGCGAAGGAGGCCGAAAGAGATGATAAAGAGATCTGGCCACTGCCTTCAAAATGCTCGAAGGCAATATATACGCAGGAAGGAGAGTACACTGGCTAGGAAATGCCTAGGCAATACGAAGGAGGCCAAAAGATATGATAAAGAGATCCGGCCACTGCCTTCAAAATGCTCGAAGGCAATATATACGCAGGGAGGAGTGTATACTGGCTGGGAAAAACCTAGGCAATGCGAATGAAACAAAAGATATGATAAAGAGATCCGGCCACTGCCCGCAAAATGCTCCAAGGCAATATGTACGCAGGGAGGAGTGTACACTGGCTGTGAAGTGCCTAGTAAAAAAGAAGGAGGCCGAAAAATATGATAAAGAGATCCGGCCACTGCCCGCAAAATGCTCCAAGGCAATATGTACGCAAGGAGGAGTGTTCACTTGTTGTGAAGTGCCTAAAAAAGTCCAAGGAGGCCGAAAGAGCTGAAAAAGTGATCCTGTTACTGCCCGTCAATTGCTCCAATGCAATATGTACGCAATGAGGAGTGTACACTGAATAGGAAATGATTTGGCAATGCGAAGGAGGCCGAAAGAGATGATAAAGAGATCCGGCCACTGCCCGCAAAATGCTCCAAGGCAATATATTTACGCAGCGAGGAGTGTACACTGGCTGGGAAGTCCCTAAGCAATGCGAAGGAGGCCGAAAGAGATGATAAAGAGATCCGGCCACTGCCTTCAAAATGCTCCACGGCAATATATACGCAGGGAAGTGTGTACACTGGTTGTGAATTGCCTAGTAAATGCGAAGGAGGCCGAAAGAGATGATAAAGAGATCCGGCCACTGCCCGCAAAATGCTCCAAGACAATATATACGCAGGGAGGAGTGTAAAATGGCTGTGATGTGCCTAGAAAAGTCCAAGGAGGCCGAAAGAGCTGAAAAAGTGATCCAGTTACTGCCCGTCAATTGCTCCAATGCAATATGTACGCAATGAGCAGTGTACACTGACTAGGAAATGATTTGGCAATGCGAAGGAGGCCGAAAGAGATGATAAAGAGATCCGGCCACTGCCCGTAAAATGCTCCAAGACAATATATACGCAGGGAGGAGTGTATACTGGCTGGGAAGTGCCTAGGCAATGCGAATGAGGCCCAGGGAGATATGATAAAGAGATCCGGCCACTGCCCGCAAAATGCTACAAAATAATATTTACGTAGGGAGGAGTGTATAATGGCTGGGAAGTGCCTAGGCAATGCGAAGGAGGCCGAAAGAGATGATTAAGAGATCCGGCCACTGCCTTCAAAATGCTCCAAGGCAATATATGCGAAGGTTGGAGTGTACACTGGCTGGGAAGTGCCTAGGCAATGCGAATGAGGCCCAGGGAGATATGATAAAGAGATCCGGCCACTGCCCGCAAAATGCTACAAGATAATATATACACAGGGAGGAGTGTACAATGGTTGGGAAGTGCATAGGCAATGCAAAGGAGGCAAAAGAGATGATAAAGAGTTCCGGTTACTGCCCGCAAAATGCTCCAAGAAAATATATACGCAAGGAGGAGTGTACACTGGCTGGGAAGTGCCTAAGCAATGCGAAGGAGGCCGAATGAGATGATAAAGAGATCCGGCCACTGCCCGCAAAATGCTCCAAGAAAATATATACGCAGGGAGGAGTGTACACTGTCTAGGAAATGCCTAGGCAATGCGAAGGAGGCCCAGGGAGATGATAAAGAGATCCCGCCACTGCCCGCAAAATGCTCCAAGGCAATATATACGAAGGTAGGAGTGTACACTGGCTGGGAAGGGCCTAGGCAATGCGAATGAGGCCGAAAGATATGATAAAGAGATCCGGCCACTTCCCGCAAAATGCTCCAAGGCAATATATACGCAGGGAGGAGTGTACACTGGCTTGGAAGTGCCTAGGCAATGCGAATGAGGCCAAAAGATATGATAAAGAGATCCGGCCACTGCCCGCAAAATGCTCCAAGGCAATATATACGCAAGGAGGAGCGTATACTGGCTGGGAAGTGCCTAGGCAATGCGAATGAGAACGAAAGATATGATAAAGAGATCCGGCCACTGCCCGCAAAATGCTACAAGATAATATATACACAGGGAGGAGTGTACAATGGTTGGGAAGTGCACAGGCAATGCAAAGGAGGCCAAAAGAGATGATAAAGAGATCCGGTTACTGCCCGCAAATTGCTCCAAGAAAATATATACGCAAGGAGGAGTGTACACTGGCTGGGAAGTGCCTAAGCAATGCGAAGGAGGCCGAATGAGATGATAAAGAGATCCGGCCACTGCCTTCAAAATGCTCCAAGGCAATATATACGCAGGGAAGTGTGTACACTGGCTAGGAAATGCCTAGGCAATGCGAAGGAGGCCCAGGGAGATGATAAAGAGATCCGGCCACTGCCCGCAAAATGCTCCAAGGCAATATATACGCAGGGAGGAGTGTTTACTGGCTGGGAAGTACCTAGGCAATGCGAATGAGAACGAAAGATATGATAAAGAGATCCGGCCACTGCCCGCAAAATGCTCCAAAGCAATATATACGCAGGGAGGAGTGTACACTTTCTTGGAAATGCCTAGGCAATGCGAAGGAGGCCGAAAGAGATGATAAAGAGTTCCAGTTACTGCCCGCAAAATGCTCCAAGAAAATATATACGCAGCGATGAGTGTACACTGGCTGGGAAGTGCCTAGGCAATGCGAAGGAGGCCGAAAGAGATGATAAAGAGATCCCGCCACTGCCCGCAAAATGCTCCAAGGCAATATATACGCAGGGAGGAGTGTACACTTTCTAGGAAATGCCCTGGGTAATGCGAAGGAGGCCCAGGGAGATGATAAAGAGATCCCGCCACAGCCCGCAAAATGCTCCAAGGCAATATATACGCAGGGAGATCCGGCCACTGCCCGCAAAATGCTACAAGATAATATATACGCAGGGAGGAGTGTACACTGGCTGCGAAGTGCCTAGGCAATGCAAAGGGGGCAAAAGAGATGATAAAGAGTTCCAGTTACTGCCCGCAAAATGCTACAAGATAATATATACACAGGGAGGAGTGCGCAATGGTTGGGAAAAGCATAGGCAATGCAAAGGAGGCCAAAAGAGATGATAAAGAGTTCCGGTTACTGCCCGCAAAATGCTACAAGATAATATATACACAGGGAGGAGTGCGCAATGGTTGGGAAAAGCATAGGCAATGCAAAGGAGGCCAAAAGAGATGATAAAGAGTTCCGGTTACTGCCCGCAAAATGCTCCAAGAAAATATATACGCAGCGATGAGTGTATACTGGCTGGGAAGTGCCTAGGCAATGCGAATGAGGCCCAGGGAGATATGATAAAGAGATCCGGCCACTGCCTTCAAAATGCTCCAAGGCAATATATACGCAGGGAAGTGTGTACACTGGCTAGGAAATGCCTAGGCAATGCGAAGGAGGCCCAGGGAGATGATAAAGAGATCCGGCCACTGCCCGTAAAATGCTCCAAGACAATATATACGCAGGGAGGAGTGTATACTGGCTGGGAAGTGCCTAGGCAATGCGAATGAGGCCCAGGGAGATATGATAAAGAGATCCGGCCACTGCCCGCAAAATGCTACAAGATAATGTATACACAGGGAGGAGTGTACAATGGTTGGGAAGTGCATAGGCAATGCAAAGGAGGCAAAAGAGATGATAAAGAGTTCCAGTTACTGCCCGCAAAATGCTACAAGATAATATATACACAGGGAGGAGTGCTCAATGGTTGGAAAAAGCATATGCAATGCAAAGGAGGCCAAAAGAGATGATAAAGAGTTCCGGTTACTGCCCGCAAAATGCTCCAAGAAAATATATACGCAGCGATGAGTGTACACTGGCTGGGAAGTGGCTAGGCAATGCGAAGGAGGCCGAAAGAGATGATAAAGAGATCCCGCCACTGCCCGCAAAATGCTCCAAGGCAATATATACGCAGGGAGGAGTGTACACTTTCTAGGAAATGCCCTGGGTAATGCGAAGGAGGCCCAGGGAGATGATAAAGAGATCCCGCCACTGCCCGCAAAATGCTCCAAGGCAATATATACGCAGGGAGATCCGGCCACTGCCCGCAAAATGCTACAAGATAATATATACGCAGGGAGGAGTGTACACTGGCTGGGAAGTGCCTAGGCAATGCAGAGGTGGCCCAGGGCGATGATAAAGAGATCCCGCCACTGCCCGCAAAATGCTCCAAGGCAATATATACGCAGGGAGGAGTGTACACTTTCTTGGAAATGCCTAGGCAATGCGAAGGAGGCCGAAAGAGATGATTACGAGATCAGGCCACTGCCCGCAAAATGATCCAAGAAAATATATACGCAGGGAGGAGTGTAAAATGGCTGTGAAGTGCCTAGGAAAGTCCAAGGAGGCCGAAAGAGCTGATAAAGTGATCCGGTTACTGCCCAAAAATGCCCCAAGTCAATATAAACGCAGGGAGATCCGGCCACTGCCCGCAAAAGGCTCCAAGGCAATATATACGCAGGGAGGAGTGTACACTGGCTGGGAAGTGCCTAGGAAAGTCCAAGGAGGATGAAAGAGTTGATAAAGTGATCCGGTTACTGCCCGCCAAATGCTCCAAGGCAATATATACGCAGGGAGGAGTATACACTGGATAGGAAATGCCAAGCCAATGCGAAGAAGGACCAGAGAGATGATAAAGAGATCCCTCCACTGCCCGCAAAATGCTCCAAGGCAATATATACGCAGGGAGGAGTGTACACTTTCTTGGAAATGCCTAGGCAATGCGAAGGAGGCCGAAAGAGATGATAAAGAGATCCGGCCACTGCCCGCAAAATGATCCAAGTAAATATATACGCAGGGAGGAGTGTAAAATGGCTGTGAAGTGCCTAGAAAAGTCCAAGGAGGCCGAAAGAGCTGAAAAAGTGATCCTGTTACTACCCGTCAATTGCTCCAATGCAATATGTACGCAATGAGGAGTGTACACTGACTAGGAAATGATTTGGCAATGCGAAGGAGGCCGAAAGAGATGATAAAGAGATCCGGCCACTGCCCGCAAAATGCTCCAAGACAATAAATACGCAGGGAGGAGTGCATACTGGCTGGGAAGGGCCTAGGCAATGCGAAGGAGGCCCAGGGAGATGATAAAGAGATCCCGCCACTGCCCGCAAAATGCTCCAAGGCAATATATACGAAGGTTGGAGTGTACACTGGCTGGGAAGTGCCTAGGCAATGCGAATGAGGCCCAGGGAGATGATAAAGAAATCCCGCCACTGCCCGCAAAATGCTACAAAATAATATATTCGTAGGGAGGAGTGTACAATGGCTGGGAAGTGCCTAGGCAATGCGAAGGAGGCCGAAAGAGATGATAAAAAGATCCGGCCACTGCCTTCAAAATGCTCCAAGGCAATATATACGCAGGGAGGAGTGTACACTGGCTAGCAAATGCCTAGGCAATGCAAAGGAGGCCCAGGGAGTTGATAAAGAGATCCCTCCACTGCCCGGAAAATGCTCCAAGGCAATATATACGAAGGTAGGAGTGTACACTGGCTGGGAAGTGCCTAGGCAATGCGAATGAGAACGAAAGATATGATAAAGAGATCCTGCCACTGCCCGCAAAATGCTCCAAGGCAATATATACGCAGGAAGGAGTGTACACTGGCTGTGAAGTGCCTAGTAAATGCGAAGGAGGCCGAAAGAGATGATAAAGAGATTCGGCCACTGCCCGCATAATGCTCCAAGACAATATATACGCAGTGAGGAGTGTATACTGGCTGGGAAGTGCCTAGGCAATGCGAATGAGAACGAAAGATATGATAAAGAGATCCGGCCACTGCCCGCAAAATGCTTCAAGATAATATATACGCAGGGAGGAGTGTACACTGACTGGGAAGTGCCTAGTAAATGCGAAGGAGGCCGAAAGAGATGATAAAGAGATCCGGTTACTGCCCGCAAAGTGCTCCAAGGAACTATATACGCAGGGAGGAGTGTACACTTTCTAGGAAATGCCCAGGGCAATGCGAAGGAGGCCAAGTGAGATGATAAAGAGTTCCGGTTACTGCCCGCAAAGTGCTCCAAGGCAATATATACGCAGGGAGGAGTGTACACTTTATAGGAAATGCCTAGGCAATGCGAAAGAGGCCCAGGGAGATGATAAAGAGATCCGCCCACTGCCCTCAAAATGCTTCAAGGCAATATATACGCAGGGAGGAGTGTACAATGGCTTTGAAGTGCCTAGGAAATGCGAAGGAGGCCGAAAGAGATGATAAAGAGATCCGGTTACTGCCCGCAAAGTGCTCCAAGGAACTATATACGCAGGGAGGAGTGTACACTTTCTAGGAAATGCCTAGGCAATGCGAAAGAGGCCCAGGGAGATGATAAAGAGATCCGCCCACTGCCCGCAAAATGCTCCAAGGCAATATATACGCAGGAAGGAGTGTACACTGGCTGTGAAGTGCCTAGTAAATGCGAAGGAGGCCGAAAGAGATGATAAAGAGATTCGGCCACTGCCCGCATAATGCTCCAAGACAATATATACGCAGTGAGGAGTGTATACTGGCTGGGAAGTGCCTAGGCAATGCGAATGAGAACGAAAGATATGATAAAGAGATCCTGCCACTGCCCGCAAAATGCTCCAAGGCAATATATACGCAGGAAGGAGTGTACACTGGCTGTGAAGTGCCTAGTAAATGCGAAGGAGGCCGAAAGAGATGATAAAGAGATTCGGCCACTGCCCGCATAATGCTCCAAGACAATATATACGCAGTGAGGAGTGTATACTGGCTGGGAAGTGCCTAGGCAATGCGAATGAGAACGAAAGATATGATAAAGAGATCCGGCCACTGCCCGCAAAATGCTTCAAGATAATATATACGCAGGGAGGAGTGTACACTGACTGGGAAGTGCCTAGTAAATGCGAAGGAGGCCGAAAGAGATGATAAAGAGATCCGGTTACTGCCCGCAAAGTGCTCCAAGGAACTATATACGCAGGGAGGAGTGTACACTTTCTAGGAAATGCCCAGGGCAATGCGAAGAGCCCAAATGAGATGATAAAGAGATCCGGTTACTGCCCGCAAAGTGCTCCAAGGCACTATATACGCAGGGAGGAGTGTACACTTTCTAGGAAATGCCCAGGGCAATGCGAAGGAGGCCAAATGAGATGATAAAGAGATCCGGCCACTGCCCGCAAAATGCTCCAAGACAATATATACGCAGGGAGGAGTGTATACTGGCTGGGAAGTGCCTAGGCAATGCGAATGAGAACGAAAGATATGATAAAGAGATCCGGCCACTGCCCGCCAACTGCTCCAAGGCAATATATACGCAGGGAGGAGTATACACTGGAGAGGAAATGCCTTGGCAATGCGAGGGAGGACCAGGGAGATGATAAAGAGTTCCGGCTACTGCCCGCAAAATGCTCGAAGACAATATATACGCAGGGAGGAGTGTACACTTTATAGGAAATGCCTAGGCAATGCGAAAGAGGCCCAGGGAGATGATAAAGAGATCCGCCCACTGCCCTCAAAATGCTTCAAGGCAATATATACGCAGGGAGGAGTGTACAATGGCTTTGAAGTGCCTAGGAAAGTCCAAGGAGGCCGAAAGAGCTGAAAAAGTGATCCGGTTTTTGCCCGTAAATAACGTTCGAATCTTGAGAATAGAAATGTTATGCTGAAATGTTATATTGTCTCTTATACGAACGAAGCTCATGCTGGCAGCGTCCGCTCATGAAGAGGGCGACTCTGCCAGAATAAAACACTTGTAGTTTGAAGTCGAAACAGCGCACAAGTGTTTTCTGTCGGTCTGTCCGGTTCCCGTGTCCACTTAAATTTGAGTCAACTGTGCTTAACGGCACAAACTGTGTTTAGTGCAGCGTTTGGATTTGTACCAAACATTTTGGCGCCCCCGGGTGGACACTGGATCTCGTACTGGATAGAAGTTGGATTGGATCATACTCGGCGCTTTGTTGGATATCTCCATTGGATATCATCTCTCGCTCGTTGTTGTTGCTGTTCTTTGGTATTCCTGGTTGGTATGGAACATGCATGTTCAAATTACCCTCAACAAATGCACAGGTAAATTAAAGTGCCCAATAGAATTACCAACAATAAAACGGCCTGTTAATAAAGTATTTAACAAAGTGAAAGGTCCGTTATATGTATGTATACCTTCATATATATTCAATTTACATATGTTGTTTAACTTGAGTGATCACTGTACTTGTGGTCAACGGCACCTCAAAGAGGTGCCGACAAGCAAAGAAGAAACAGCAATAGTTTCGCGCGCAAGCTCTGACCGCTGCGCATCATTCCCCCCCCTCGCCCGTCGTCGTAACAGATTTTCGTTTCTGCTTTGCGCGAACGGTTTATGCTAGCACTTTCGTTTTATGCATAGTTCTGTGCGCTCTTGTTCTCTCGCTCTCGTAACGGCCAGTATAGCCGATCATAGCAACGTATTGCATCGCATAGCAGAGCATAGCCAGCAGAGCCGAGCCCCTAAGTTTTAAGCTTGTTGCGGCAATTTCGTTTCGCTCTCTCTATCTCTCGGCAAAATAACACAGCATAGCAGCCAGAGAGCTAAGTCTCCAATTTGAGATCGGTAAATCTTGTTCGTGGAGCCTTTCTCACTCAGTTTAGAAACTGTTCCCGTCACAGCGTCCGTTCTCATATTGGGAGCGAACATAGACTTGAGTTATTTTTCGCATTCGCTCGTCTCACTCGACCAGAACTGTTCCCATCACAGCGTCCGTTCTCATATTGGGAGCGAACATAGACTTGAGTGATTTTTCGCATTCGCTCGTCTCACTCAATCCAGCAGCTTGTCCCATCGCATCAGCTGTTCTAATCGTTTAGTTCAACAGAGCCTAATAAAGGTTGAGTGATTCTTGAGTGGAATCTAGTGTTTAATAAAAACAATTATAAAGTAGCTTCAAGTAGCTTCTATCGTCGAAAAAGACGATTCAGGTGTGCTTCTGAGGAAGTTAAACGCAGTCAAACGGGATATTGACAGAACTGCGAAAGCAGTACAAAACAACAATATCTCGGCCAATCAATTCGAGCTGGAATGTCGCTTAAATATATTAGATAGCTACATAGATCGCGCATTCTCTTTGCAGTTGCAAATTGATGATATCGATCCAGATTTAGCATCGCGTTCCGAGCTCGAAGAATTGTGCGTGTCAACTAAAGCGTTTTTAATGGCTATTAAAAGACCAAATCCGCCTACTTGTTTGAACAAATCAGTTCTAAATACCACCATGTCACATACAAGGAACCTGCCCAAGATGAAATTGCCAAAGTTTGGTGGGAATTATTCTGAATTCAAAAATTTCATTGGTTTGTTTTCAAGCATCATTGATAGTGACATGTCTTTAAGTAACGTCGAAAAGTTCAACCATCTCTTCAATTGTTTAGAGAACGAAGCATTAGGCACTGTTAAGGCTTTCCCGGTGACAGATCAGAACTATTGCAAGGCTCTTGAGGCTCTAAAGCAGGTTTATGACAACGAGTGTCTCATGTTCCTTGATGGCGTAGCTAAACTCTTTGAGTTACAGGCGATGCAGGCGCCGTCGGCAAGTGCATTACGGTCACTTATTGACACGGCATCTGCCATATACGAATCATTACTGTCAGTTGGGGATGACAAGGTTATTGCTCACGCCCTGCTAATACACCTCGTTCTGTCGAAAGTTGACACAAAAACCCATTCAAGATGGAAGGAAAATTTGGATTACCAAAAGGTTCCGTCGTGGTCCGAATTTGTAGCCGCATTAAACAAGCGCTATCAGCATTTGTCGGCTGAAGAATCCACTTCCGGGCGGTTAAGAGGTCGTAAATTCTCGCAAGAGACAAAAAATAGGCGGGAATGGGAATGCGTTGGCTGTAGCAGAGGCCAGGACACAAATGTTGTGTCTACAACTACAACTACAATGTTGACTCGGCGACAACACCAACCGCCCGTCATGCGCTTGGGTCTCAGGGAGCCGTGGCAGCTGAAAGGTCGAATCAGTTGTCGTCAAATCATGCCATGGCAGCTTATTCTGATCAGGTAGTTCTGGCCACAGCAATTGTGGACATTAAAGGTGGCTCCAGTCAGCGACAGCCAGCCAGGGTACTGCTGGATTCTGGCTCACAAGTAAATTTCATTACCGAGGAGCTCGCTCGAAATTTAAAACTTAAACGAATTCGCAAAGACATAAGCTTATTGGGAATCGGAAAGGCGAGCATATATGCACACCAAGTGGTGCAAACAACAGTGTGCTCTCGAGTTCAACAATTCGAAATAGCCACTGACTTCGTTGTTTTAAAGTCGATTTCGTCGTACCATCCTGAGAAAGCCGTTCCGTCAGACTTGCTGACAATTCCTAACGATTTCCCACTGGCCGATCCAGGTTTCCATAAACCCCAAAGAGTGGATCTGCTGCTAGGAGCTGACGCATTCTTTGAGATATTGAAACATGACCAATTCAAACAACAAAACACGCTGACGTTGCAAAATACGGTCTTTGGGTGGGTGGTGTCTGGTCGCTGCAGATCCAACGGACCCCGAAGCAACGAAGCATGCTCTATGGTGAGCACGTTGCAGGAGTTTTGCCCTCTACAAAACCTCGTCAAACGTTTCTGGGAGTTGGAAAATGTTCCAAATGCGTCTATAGAAAGACTGTATACCCCCCAAGAAACTATGTGTGAAAAATCGTTCGTTGACTCCATCACACGATTACCCTCCGGTCGATTGCAAGTTTCTTTGCCATTCAAGTCAAGCCCGACATCTCTCGGTTCGTCATTTGAGCCAGCCAGAAGACGATTTTTGTCTTTAGAAAGGCGATTATGCCAAAAACCTGCCATGAAATCCATGTTTATGGAATTCATGGAGGAATATGTGTCGTTAGGCCATATGACGGCAGTAGAAAACTCAATTCCGGTAGAGCCGCATTGTTTCATACCGTATCAGTGCGTGGAACGACCGCAAAGTACAACCACTAAGCTCAGAGTGGTATTTGATGCGTCGTGCAAAACTACGAGCCAAGTGGCGCTCAATGATTTGCTCATGGTTGGAGCAACCATCCAGCCGTGCCTATATGCCACGTTGCTGAGATTTTGCTGTCGCAAATTCGCTCTTACAGCAGACATAACAAAGATGTACCGTCAAGTCCAAGTTGACGAGGCGCAGCGCCAATTCCAATTAATTATTTGGAGACGAACAAGTTCGGACCCGTTGCAAGTGTTCCGACTCAATACAGTGACGGCTGGCGAAAATCCTCTAGCTGAACCCTCCACGAGGGTGCCGGCTGGGCAATGGGCACTGCATTGTCCCTGACAAGGGTAATGCAGTGTCGCTTGCTCCGTCCGAGGCAATGCAGTGTCTAGCTAAGGCAATGGCCCAGCGTCTTCTCGACCTCGAGTCGGGGGAGCGGGGTCAGGGCCATGGCTAGAGGTGCCTGGCGGGTAGGCCTAAAACGCTAGGGGGTGGTTCCCCCGAAAAACATTAACCACGTATGGACCTTCGGGCCAAGTATGGAGCGGAAAGAGGAAGATACACGGGTTGGGATGTCAACCCAAACGTCGGTGGGAAGCGTGGCTGCTACCACCGGCGGGCACGGGGAGGAGCAATCCTCTCTTCGTGTCGCCAGTGGCCACACCTCGGACGTGACGGGAGCAGGTCACGTCAGTTGCAACACTACTGCCACAACCCCCCTCTGTAGGATGAGCCGCGCAGGTGCCGTTGTCGAGGCAGACTTGGACCTGGAGAGCGTGCTGTCCATCAGCAAAACAGAGGAGGACAGCCTTCTTCGCTCGCCTGAACCAGGTACCAGCTCCCTGCGCAGGGAAGGGCCGAAGCGTTCGAGGGAGGGGATGAAGGCCAAAGCCCAATACAAGGCGGCCCTCAAGATAGTAGGCAGGCTCCAAGGCAAGGCGGATATTTCCCAGGAGGAGAAATCCAAGCTAGCTTGGGCCGAGCTGAAGGTAGAGGAGGGCCGTAAGTACTACGCGCAGGTGCCACAGATGAAGGCATCGACGAGCCAGCACGCCAACAAGGTGGAAGAGTTGCTGGCTACCAAAAGGCAGCGCTCGACCGACAGTGCCGTCACTCCGGCGAGCAAGCGGCAGCGTGGACCCAAGAGAGCGGAACCTCCACCTAAACCGGCAAAGCAGGGGTCAGGCGAGAAAATCAGCGATGTGTCCAAGAGACACCTGATTGTAGCACTCATCGACAGACGTGATGAGAATGGGAGGATAACAGCGGCGCAGTGGAAAATGGTCCACGCGCGGCTGGTAGACTCCCTGTTTACAAGGATGGATGAGAACCCAACAGCTCCCATGCCCACCTTCGATGGTGCTGGGTGGCTGAATGGGGTCAAAATCCTGAAATGTAAGGACGACCCGACGCTGAAGTGGCTGACGCAAACGGTCTGCCAACTGGAAGCGATGTGGGATGGGGCCAAGCTGGAGGTGGTGGACAGGGAGCTAATCCCGTCCATACCAAAGGCGAAGGTGCTCTTCCCCATCGCAATCCAAGGGGACCGTGCGCTGAAGCTCCTTCAGCGACAAAACCCTGAGATACCGACCGCTGACTGGAAGGTATTGCATGCTGGTAGCCCATTACCCAACGAGGGGGGCCAGCATGTGATCCTCCAGATCAACAAAGCAGCGGAGGATCAACTTTACCCCAAGTACGGAAAAATGGCGTGGGGTATGGGGAGCGTGTACCTGCGCCTCAAAAAGCGTCACCCCAGCGACTAGGACGCACACACCCTGCAGGCAGGCGAAGTGGAGAAGGACCTCGGTCTGGATACCATCGTAGAGGCCGCCCAGGGTATGGCGTTGGACGACACGATCGAAGAAGAGGACGGTGACCTGACCGTAGTAGTCAACCCGTCGTATGCAGGGGAGCCAGCTGCTCATGAAACTGAGTGTGCTGCAGCTCAACTTGCATAAGAGCAAGACAGCATCAGCGGAGCTCCACACTGCCATGGAGCAAGGGCCCGCTGACATAGCTTTGGTCCAGGAGCCCTGGATTGCATCAGGCAATTCGGTGGCCGGGCTAAAGCTCTCAAATTACAACACACTCTACTCAACACCGGTAAGCAGGAATAGAACTGCCGTACTAGTACGGAAAGGAATCCACGCTTACCTTATGTCTCATTACAGCACAGACGACCTGACAGTAGTTATGCTGGAAAGTGAGGAGAAGCGCCTTCTGGTAGCCTCCTGCTACATGGCGTGGGGGGAAGTGTGTGGGGAAGCTCTGATATTAACGACCGAGGTGAGTCACTCCTAGACTTTATACTAACAAATAACATAGATGTAGCAAACGTGGGGGAGGAATACACCTACGTGGGTCCCACCTCGTCAAACGTGCTTGATCTAACTCTCGCAACGGGAAAGAGTACCAACAAATCTGGATAGAAGGTCCTCGAAAGACCTTCCTTCTCAGACCACAGGTACATTCAATTCAAGTGCGAATTTGAATACACTCCGAAAGTGATAGTCTATAGAAACCCCCGGAACACAAACTGGGAGATGTTTAGAAAGACAGTCAGCTCGAAACTCGCGAGCCCGGGCTCAGTGAAATCCGCGGAGGATATAGAGAAGTCCTTAGAGACCCTATCTACGGAACTGCTAGAGGCATACCACACAGCATGCCCACCATCTAGAACAAGGAAGAAGTCCAAACCACTCTGGTGGAATCGAGACCTCTCTCTGCAATGAAACAACCTCATGGAATTTTTCAAGCTCGCTAAACTAGCGAACGACGAGAACATCAATGAGGAATACAAGACCCTATTAAGGGAATACAAGAAGGAGATACGTAAGGCACGGCGTAGCTCATGGAGAAACTTCTGCTCCAGCATTGAGAAAGTGTCTGAAACAGCTAGGCTGAGGAAGCTGCTGTCAAAGCAACCCACAGTACAAAGCCAACTCAAACTAGACAACGGACAGTGGTCGGAGGGCAGCAAAGAAGCCCTAACGGCACTAATGGAGGCCCACTTCCCAGGATGCACCGAGGTCACCGATGCCGAAACGCATCAGGACCTAGCAACTGAGGAACAAACACCCCCAACAGATCTGATAACCCCAAAGAAAATCCAATGGGCTATAGATTCCTTCACGGGCATAAAGGCACCTGGACTGGACGGAATATTCCCAGCCATGCTGCAAATGACCCAAGAGGTGATCACCCCATGGCTTCTCGCGATATACGCAGCATGCCTAAGAACAGGCTATATCCCGATCCAATGGAGAACCTCTAGAGTTGTCTTCCTCCCAAAAGCAGGAAAGTGCAGCCATGTGAGTTCCAAGGATTACAGACCGATAAGCCTGACCTCTTTCTTACTGAAAACATTAGAAAAGCTGCTGGATCTACATATTAGAACCAAAGTAAGCGGACTAATGTCAACCAACCAACACGCCTACACCAAGGGAAAATCGGTGGAAACAGCACTGCACTCGCTAGTAGCTACCGTCAAGAAAGCCCTCAACACTAAGAAATATGCACTTGGAGTATTCGTAGTCATATCCGGAGCATTCAATAACGTAGCTACAGATGCCATAATGGACTGCCTAGGAGCAACCAGCACCCACCCAGCAATCAACCTCTGAATAAAAAAACTTCTAAGTTGTAGACGGGTGCAATCAGAGTGGGGCACCGCTTCCATGGTCAGAGGGGCACACCCCAGGGTGGAGTCCTGTCACCCCTGCTATGAAACCTGGTGGTCGACAACCTCATCAAGAGATTCGAAAGGAAAGCCCCAAAAATAACAGCTTATGCAGACGACATAAGCGTACTTATCACGGGTGTATGTCCATCGACTCTCAGCTCCATAATGGAACGAACACTCAGGGAGATATGTGAGTGGGCAGATGGAGTAGGACTCAGTATCAACGCGGACAAAACGGACCTCATCCTCTTCACCAAGAGATACAAGGTACCAACATGGGTCCCCCCGAAAGTCAACCAAACAAGGCTAACCCCTAAAGCACAGGTCAAATACCTCGGCACAGTACTGGACAGTAAGCTGGCATGGAGACCCAATGTAGTAGAGCGGGTGAAAAAGGCCACCAATGCACTATATGCATCCAAGAAGATGCTTAGTAGCACATGGGGTCTGTCGCCCGCTCTGATGCATTGGATCTACGTCTCGGTAGTGTGACCAACTCTGCTGTATGGAGTCCTAGTGTGGTGGAAAGCCACTGAAAAGAAGACGTACCACAAGCTAATGGAACGAACCCAGCGGCAGGCTTTGCTCTGTATAACGGGAGCGCTGAGGTCAACGCCAACCAATGCACTCAAAACAATACTCGGAATCGACCCCCTCGACATCTACGCTAGGCTGACTGCAAGCAAGGCGGCACAGCGCTTGATTGCGTCGGGGAACATGTCTCCTCAAAGATTCGGGCATAGCTCAATTGGAATGGACATGATCAGTTCAACCGACTTCATGATCCCCCAAACGTGCCTTGAAGTAAAAACAAACCTCCTCATGGGATCCGAAGACTGGAAAGCGGGACGGGACCAGACTCAACACCTTAACATATACACCGACGGCTCCAAGATGAATGAAGGAGTAGGAGCAGGCCTATACTGTACAAACCCTGAAATAAGGGCGTCGTATAAGCTACCCGACCGATGCAGCTCACAGAGCGACCACACAATACGGTTAACATATTCGTTGACAGCCAAGCAGCGATAAAATCCATGCAGTCGTCCGCGGTCAGTTCCAGAAGTGTCCTGGCAAGCAGGGAGGCACTAGAATCCCTAAGCACGACTAAGTCAGTGCAGATCTATTGGGTTCCCAGTCACCAGGGCATCGAAGGAAACGAAGAGGCGGACGTTCTGGCCAAGGAAGGCGTCGGGCTGGCAAACGATATGACAGAAAGCGTGCCGGTCTCCCTAAGGACGCTACAAAGCGACCTGGAGAAGCAGGCCAAAATAAGGACAGATAGCAGGTGGAAGAACACCACCACCTGCAGAATCTCGAAAATCATGTGCAAGAAACGCAATGATAATCTCAGCCACTATCTGCTGCATCTTCCACGGAAGGATTGCAGACTGTTAGTGGGCATACTAACAGGCCACTGCCTGGCTGCGTCGCATGCAACCAGGCTGAACATCACTAACAGTGACATCTGCAGGAAATGCAATGAGCCTGGGGCTGTCGAAACCCTGGAGCATCTCATCTGCCGGTGTCCGGCTCTCTTAAGGGCAAGGAGAATGTACCTGGGCGCACCGATGCTGGCATCACTGGAGGATGCCTCCAAGAGGTCGCCAGGGAAACTGCTTGCCTTTGCGAAAAATAACTCGATTCTGGGAGACTTCGGAACCTCAGAAGCACCCTCGTAAGGTCCATACAAAGATCCGGATTACTAAGGGCTTTTTTGGCCTATGAGAGGCCCCGTTGAGGACCGTCCGGGATAACCTAACCTAACCTAATACAGTGATGTATGGTACTGCCATTTCTGGCTGTACGGTGTTTGAAGTATCTGAGCGACACTCATGCAAATTCGCATCCAATTGGCGCGAAGTCTCTTGCGTCGGATTTTTATGTGGATGATCTTCTTACAGGAGCAGACACAAAATCCGAGCTAAGTATATTGCGTCAACAATTGGTTGAAATCCTAACTGTCAACTAGTCGATAGTCAGCAAGAAAATATGGTCATTTCTTGGTCTGATATGGAACCCTCAGACAGACATTTTCAAATATAGTCTGAAGCCAATTGTCTCGTCCGAAACTACAACCAAGAGAGCAATATTATCTGTCATAGCCAGTCTTTTTGATCCTTTAGGCCTGCTATGTCCAGTAATTACAAATGCAAAGATATTCTTGCAGGAAATTTGGCTATTAAGCCTTGGTTGGGACGATCCCATTCCCTCGAACGTACATAAAAAGTGGGAATCGATGGCTTTAGATATGCAAAAATTGCATGACGTAACCTTTCTACGATTTATAGGAGCCAGCGCAAGCACTCGATGTCAAATACATGGGTTTGCAGATGCGTCCACGCGAGCATATGGCTGTTGTGTGTACGTTCGGGTTTCCCATTCTAATGGAGTGTCCGTTAAACTACTAACGGCAAAATCTAGGGTGGCACCCTTAAAGACCAAAACAATTCTAAGATTAGAGCTATGTGCAGCTCATTTTTTAGCAAAGTTGTGGGAGGAGGTTCGGTCGCTCCCAACTAACAACATTTGTGTCGAATCGAGTTGCTGAGATACAGGACATTACTTCGACAGCCCTATGGAGACATGTGCCCACCAAAGAAAATCCGGCAGATCTAGTATCTCGAGGAATATCGGTGGCCGACTTAAATTCGCTGTTGTGGTTCAATGGCCCGTCGTTCTTGCAACAAAAATCCAGACATTGGCCTCAAAATCCTCATTTACAGTTGACGGAAGCAAATGCGTTATTGGAGAAAAAGAAGGTAGCCACGGCGCTTATCGCAGCCGATGTTGAGAAAAACCCCATTCTCACAATCATGCAGAATTCGTCTTCATACATGAAAGTGGATAGCACAATTGCGTATATCCGCCGGTTCATCAATAGAAGAAAGGGAGTCACTTGGAGTAGTACCTAACCGTCATCTGACGAGCTCGGCGCAGCGTTTTTAACAGCAGTTCAAGTAGTTCAAAGAGACGCATTTTCGCAGGAAATCGACAAATTAAAGAAGTCATCCAAGTTGCAGGCATCACTGCAAAAGCTAAATCCCTTCATGTCGGAAGAACAAGTGGGCTCATGCTCATTTTCGTTGATGCGAGTAGGCGGTCGACTACTGAATGCACCCCTAGCCCATAATGCTAAATTTCCAATTTTAATGCCAAAAAATTGTAGATTTGTTACTCTCTACCTTAGCTATCTACATCGAGCCAATTGTCACGCTGGACCCCGTGCACTAGTGGGATTCCTAAGGCAATCCATTTGGCTAATAAATGCACGGAGAGAGTGTAGTGCCATTGTCCGGAAATGCGTACACTGTTTCCATTACAAGCCAAAGCTTCTCTCACAAATCATGGGGAACCTTCCTGCTGATCGTTTGCGTGGGAATCAACCTTTTGAAATTAGCGGAGTTGATTTGTTCGGACCGGTTCGTGTATCGCTTGGCATTCGAGGCAAGCAGCCTCTCAAAATGTACATAGCAGTGTTCGTCTGCTTCGCATCTAAGGTTGTACACCTAGAAATTGTGAAAGACTTGACAGCTAATACTTTCATTTTATGTTTATCCAGGTTTATTGGACGTCGTGTCCCGCTTGTCCGGCTATATTGCGACAACGCGACCAACGCGACCAACGCGTATGCTGCGGCTCACCGTTTTTCGGTGGAGTTTATCCCGCCCCGAGCCCCGCACATTGGAGGCCTGTGGGAGTCGGCGGTGAAGTCCGCCAAGCATTTGTTGCTCAGGGCCATGGGCAGCGCAGTGCTCAAGTAGGACGAGCTGCACACGGTGGCCTTCGAGGCCGTGCTGAGTTCCAGGCCACTGGTGGTCGACAGCGGCAGTGCCAACGAAGGGGAGGTGCTGACTCCCGCACACTTACTCGTCGGCAGAACGCTAGTTTCGCTACCGCCCGAATCAGAGCTGCCCAGACCAGACAACCTGTCGTATCTGCAACGATGGCAGCTCGTGTCTGCCATCAAGCAAAGGTTTTGGAGAGACTGGTCCAGAGATTATCTGCTCAGCCTTCAGCAGCGAGGGAAGTGGTGCCAAAAGGTCGCCAATCTAGAGCCAGGCAAGGTGGTGGCAATCCACGAGGACAATGTGCCACCACAAATGTGGCTTATAGGAGTAGTGGAGGAGGCAATCCCAGGAGCGGACGGGAAGGTTCGCGTGGCCGTAGTGAGGACTAAGGTCGGCCTATATAAGCGATCTATCCATCGGCTGGCGCCCATTCCAATGGATTGAAGCCTTTGCATAGGCTGTCAACGCGGCCGATGTTGAGGCAATTACGTTGCCTATAGTATTAGTCTTAGTAAATAACGTTCGAATTTCGAGAATAGAAATGTTATGCTGAAATGTTGTATTGTCTCTTATACGAACGAAGCTCATGCTGGCAGCGTCCGCTCATGAAGAGGGCGACGCTGCCAGAAAAAAACACTTATAATTTGAAGTCGAAACAGCGCACAAGTGTTTTCTGTTGGTCTGTCCGGTTCCCGTGTCCACATAAATTTGAGTCAACTGTGCTTAACGGAACAAACTGTGTTTAGTGCAGCGTTTGGATTTGTACCAAACATGCTCCTAGGCAATATATACGCAAGGAGGAGTGTACACTGGCTGTGAAGTGCCTAGTTAATGCGAAGGAGGCCGAAAGAGATAATAAAGTGATCCGGTTACTGCCCGCAAAATGCTCCAAGCCAATATATACGTAGGAAGGAGTCAACAATGGCTGGGAAGTGCCTAGGCAATGCGAAGGAGGCCCAGGGAGATGATAAAGAGATCCCGCCACTGTCCGCAAAATGCTCCAAGGCAATATATACGCAGGGAGGAGTGTCACTGGCTGTAAAGTGCCTAGTAAATGCGAAAGAGGTCGAAAGAGATGATCAAGCGATCCGGCCACTGCCCGCAAAATGCTCCAAGGCAAAATTTACGCAGGGAGGAGTGTACATTTTCTAGGAACTGCCTAGGCAATGCGAAGGAGGCCGAAAGAGATGATAAAGAGATCCGGTTACTGCCCGCAAAATGCTCTAAGACAATATACACGCAGGAAGGTGTGGTCGCTGGGTGGGAAGTGCCTAGGCAATGCGAAAGAGGGCCCAGGGAGATGATAAAGAGATCCGGCCACTGCCCGCAAAATGCTCCAAGGCAAAATATACGCAGGGAGGAGTGTACACTTTCTAGGAAATGCCTAGGCAATGCGAAGGAGGCCGAAAGAGATGATAAAGAGATCCGGCCACTGCCCGCAAAATGCTTCAAGGCAATATATACGCAGGGAGGAGTGTACAATAACTTTGAAGTGCCTAGGAAAGTCCAAGGAGGCCGAAAAAGATGATTAAAAGATCCGGTTACTGCCCGCCAAATGCTCCAAGGCAATGTATACGCAGGGAGGAGTGTACATTGGCTGTGAAGTGCCTAGTAAATGCGAAGGAGGCCGATAGAGATGATCAAGCGATCCGGTAGCTTCCCGCAAAATACTCCAAGACAATATATACACAGGGAGGAGTGTACACTGGCTGGGAAAAGCCAAGGCGATGCAAAGGAGGCCAAGGAAGATAAAAAAGAGATCCGTCCACTGCCCGCAAAATGCTCCAAGGCAATATATACGCAGGGAGGAGTGTACAATGGCTGGGAAGTGCCTAGGCAATGCGAAGGCGGCCTTAAAAGATGATTAAGAGATTCAGTTACTGCCCGCAAAATGCTCCAAACCAATATATACGCAGGGAGGCGTGTACACTGGCTACAAAGTGCCAAGGCGATGCAAAGGAGGTCCAGGGAGATAAAAAAGAGATCCGGCCACTGCCCGCAAAATGCTCCAAGGCAATATATACGCAGGGAGGAGTGAACGCTGGCTGTAAAGTGCCTCGGAAATGCGAAGGCGACCGATAGAGATGATAAAGAGATTCAGTTGCTGCCCGCTAAATGCTCCAAGGCAATATATACGCAGGGAGGAGTGCACAATGGCTGGGAAGTGCCTAGGCAATGCAAAGGAGGCCCAGGAAGATGATAAAGAGATCCGGTTACAGCCCGCAAAATGCTCCAAGGCAATATATACGCAAGAAGGAGTGAACACTTGCTGTGAAGTGCCTAGTAAATGCAATGGTGGCCCAGGGAGATGATAAAGAGATCCGGCCACTGCCCGCAAAATGCTCCAAGACAATATATACGCAGGGAGGAGTGTGCACTGGCTAGGAAGTGCTAGGGCGATGCAAAGGAGGCCCAGGGAGATAAAATAGAGATCCGGCCACTGCCCGCAAAATGCTCCAAGGCAATATATACGCAGGGAGGAGTGTACATTGGCTGTGAAGTGCCTAGTAAATGCGAAGGGGGCCGAAAGAGAAGATAAAGAGATCCGGTTACAGCCCGCAAAATGCTCCAAGGCAATATATACGCAAGAAGGAGTGAACACTGGCTGTGAAGTGCCTAGTAAATGCAATGGTGGCCCAGGGAGATGATAAAGAGATCCGGTTACAGCCCGCAAAATGCTCCAAGGCAATATATACGCAGGGAGGAGTGTCACTGGCTGTGAAGTGCCTCGGAAATGCGAAGGCGACCGATAGAGATGATCAAGCGATCCGGTAGCTGCCCGCAAAATGCTCAAAGACAATATATACGCAGGGAGGAGTGTACACTGGCTAGGAAGTGCCAAGGCGATGCAAAGGAGGCCCAGGGAGATAAAAAAGAGATCCGGCCACTGCCCGCAAAATGCTCCAAGGCAATATATACGCAGGGAGGAGTGTACATTGGCTGTGAAGTGCCTAGGCAATGCAATGGATGCCCAGGGAGATGATAAAGAGATCCGGTTACAGCCCGCAAAATGCTCCAAGGCAATATATACGCAGGGAGGAGTGTACAATGGCTGGGAAGTGCCTAGCCGATGCGAAGGAGGCCCAGGGAGATGATAAAGAGATCCGTCCACTGCCCGCAAAATGCTTCAAGGCAATATATACGCAGGGAGGAGTGTACACTGGCTAGGAAGTGCCAGGGCGATGCAAAGAAGGCCCAGGGAGTGTAGGAGCCAAATGTAGAGAAATGTTAGAGAACATCACTGATGGATCAAGTTCTATTTCGATAAAGAATAAAGGCGCCGAGCTATAATTAAACTTCGAAAGTGGATCGTAAGTTGTAAGCTTTTCGACAAGCTTTAGAAAGAGAGTCGCTGCATTGTTCATGCATTCAAGCGAAACGCCGTTGCGATGCACTGCTAGGAGAGCAACATAAAGAGAGCATAGATCGAAGCTTGGTCGAAGTTTCACTCAAATTAGCTAAAAGATCATACGAGTATACCGTTAAAGCTCACAAATATCACCCGATTATACAGTTAAAGCTCCAAGCATCATCTTATCTTTGAGCTTTATGTTGGTAGGGCTTAAGGGTTATTGCAAGGTTTTGCTAGAACTATTAGCAAAGAACCAAGGCATAAGAACAGACGTGATTGTGGCGCATTGATGATTACATATAAATCTAACCAACGACTGTACATTCTTACGCAATACCTCGTGGCTGATAGAAAATTGTTCGGATTTTTTTTGTGTCTAATAAACCAAAAGTAGTGAAAACCCAAAGCGAAGAAAAATATCTCAGGTATGTCTATAGACATTTAGGAAAGTGCTCGGGGTAATATATATTAATTTTTGTGTTATAGGACTGTGGTCGAAAGCCTTCTTCCGTACCCCAAGTACCAGCTTAAGCTGCGTGGTGTACAAATATACATTTATATATATATTTATATATAATATATATATATATAAACGCCACTTCGAGAGGTTTGTGACCAGCTTAAGCGAAAAGCCAAGCGGCACACCTCCACCGTTTTCTTTGGGGACACGAATTAACAAACCGTAATCGTGCATTAGCAGTTGGAAGCAGCCACAACCTTCTGGAAGTACAGACTAACAGCGGCGCCTCGGAACATTTCCTTGCGTAATCAAAACAGCCCCCACCCCCCCCCCCCCCCCCTCATTTGCCGAAACCGTAGTGTGAATATTAGGCAGACTTTGACTTGAGTTGCAACGCTTAATCCCGATCGGATGAATTAAGAGGATATATCGTCTACAACGTCGACTGATCTAGCTGCGTCAGCGGAATCCGATCATGATTTCGATTTAGCTGCCTTACCCAAATTCTGGATTCTTCGAAGACGCAGTGCCGAGTCTGCTGACTGACCTGTATTACGAGTAGCTGCTATCAACCACGTCAATAGAGAGTCTTTACTTGCCGTTAATACAGGACATGAATTTCTTTTTCTATATTATATTTAGTCTAAATCATTTCTTTTTTTTTTTTAGTTACGGCTTATATAGATTTATATCTAGTTATGTAATCAAGGAAACCTAATAGTTTTTATATTGAATGGGTATGAGAGTATAGCTTTTTATTTGAGATTTCAAAATCGTACGGATCAGTACGCTCGTGTGCATATATATTAATTTTATTTTCGTCCGCAGAAACATTCACCTACGTCATCCTTGAGCTCAACGATCACGAAAGGAGTAAGTGTTAATGAAACATCCAAAACGCTGTGAGTTATTAATTGCAACAATGTGTATGCACAAAGACAAAAAGTAACCTGCGTGTTACGCTATTGAATTTTATTCCATATTAATACCCGTATACATATATTGCTGTATTTCATCCATTCTTTCTAATAACTATATATTACTCGCGAAACCATATCTTTACCCAACTTTTATATCTTATTAAATTCATATTAATATTTTAAGTTGTTAAGAACAGAAATGAATTTGGAGTATAGGATTACGAAACCATTGAAATATATATAATGTCATTAATTCTGAAGCAAAATTCTAAAATGTTGTAAATTCAGGCGTCCGCCCTCAGACAGGCATGATCAGGGCGGTCATATGAAGACAGTATGAGTTTATAGGGTCTATACGGTTCAATATACCTGTATAGCATAGGTTGGAAGGGTAGAGAAGAGAGAGATACTCGATGCCACCTGAGTCTCTCACAACTTGAGTGGAGTAGTTGATATGAAGGTTTTCACAAAACAACAAATTATTACATCCATTGCTATTTCCCCCAACTTCAGTTTAACCGCGGTTCTTGTTTTCATTTTTTTTTGTTTCTAGTAAATGTGTACCTAAAATATTATGCGAGTGTGTATCAGTATGAGATAGAGTAGAACGAACCCCGACAATCCAGCGAGCTTAGTCAGAGCATAGCTAGAGGTAAACACGAAATCTCTTCATACTAGTTTGGGTAAAAGACAGCTATCCCACACCTGCACGCTACATAATTGGCGCCCAACGTGGGGCCCGAAGGGGCATGATTCCTCATGAAAGTGGTACATAACATCAGTATCAGGTTCATGTCATTTTGGGGCTAGGCTCCACTATAGCCCTTTATTCCATCCAAAACAATATTTTCCTTGGTGTTCTATACGGATAGATCTCTCTAGAGAGGAGTACAGTAGATACTGCATATGGAATATGCGATTTATTTTCATAGCTGGAATGGTCGACCTATGTATAATCTGTTGTCTCTTACTTGGGGTAGGCTAGCTTATAGACATTTACAAAATTTGGACATCATGATGTAGAGCTCCACCAACGAGATGGCTAAAGATGTTGCTTTAGAGAATTGCGGGAATTATTCAAAAGATGGATATCCCGACTCAAGTATATTCATTATCTTACTTCGATTTTGGTTGTAGAGATTCCTATATCAAATTCTAGTTCTAGATGGTGAAAGTCTCAGATTCTAGGAATTACGATCGTCTATTTATAATAGGTAGAGACCGTCCATTATCCGGACTTACACCTTCTAAAACCATTGCAATAGAAACGGTCAGCCTATTAAGCTTAATTACTATTCAAGTTAAAACGTACTGTTTTCGTAGTGGACCGCCTAGATCATGCTTGAAGAGGACGACATATTTTCATTTTCATTCATTTATCAAAAAAAAACGAGGGGGAACGTTGTGAGCCACGGCAAAGGCCGCGGCTCTACCTTATACCCGGTGATTGTAGGGGGCGGATCACCAGGTATTCACAACGCTTTTCTTTCTTTCGCTTAACTATATTTTCGGTAATGTAGGTCTAGTAGGTAATAACAAAACTTATGTATTCGAATTCGTATGTACATATGTAGGTAGGCCGAGAAAGACGGCGAACGAGCGTAACGGGGGTGGGAGCGTAACTGAACTCCCGCTCAAGCTAGTGGCCGCCCGAGCGCCGGGCGGCTCTCCTGAGGGCCGTGTGCAAGAGCGTACGAGAGCGAGTCGGGCGCGGAGCGCTCTCCAGAGCGCTCTCCACAGTGCGCTACGGAAGTTTGCGGCTGCCCTGAACATCCTCCCCCCCCTTGCAGGATTGCAAAGTATAATTGACGGTTTTGTATAATAGAAGAGAATCTACGGATGGCGGCGGTATCCCTGGATGCTGGTATGCCGAAACCAAGGGCGACGCTGCTGCAATTCCTCCGAAAGGCTGGCCGGCGGGGCTACGAGGGCGGCGTTTAGCTCGGGACGCAGGAGATGGCGACGAAGATGCTGAGGCTGAGCGGGCTGCACGACGAGACGCAGGGATGTGAAGTAGCGTGTGGTGATTCTTGCCACACTCCCTGCACAGCCCGCCACTGCGACAATCACCTCCGGAATGCTGATGAGCCAGGCAGTTCGTGCAATACTTATTTGTAAGTACGGCTCGGAGCCTCTTCACAGGGCTCCACCGTAGGAAGTGGTGGCAGGTCCGTAGCGGATGCACTCCTGAGCAGACTCGGCATCGGTAGGAGTTCAGACCGCAAGCGCGTCGGCTCTCAATGATACGGTCGGCGCGGGAATGTGGGCCCAAGGCTGGATGCGGAAATCTAGGATGAGATGAAGGTGTCGACGAAGCATTATTACGAAAGTTGTAACGGGTTAAAGGCCCCCTTGGGCTTTGGACATTGTCATGTGGTTACATTGAACTAAGTTCAAGCTTGGGCGTGAACTTGGCACGGAGTTCTGATCGCCAACACAGTGATTCTTACGAATATCTTCCCGTTGGTCAACCGTAGGAGACCGTCCTCGCAATTCTGCGGAGAAAGCCGGAAGGGGATTGCTTTTGTACACTCGAGAGCCCGCGTCTCTTACCCTTTGGATAGGTGCTCTAGACACCTGACTCGAAAAGGATGCAACTTGTGGAGCTCTCTGAACGGCCGTGTTAGACACTGGCCCAGAGAGCACCCAACCGAAAACTGTTTCTTGCCCGAGGAGAGAGCCACATATTTTCGTCTGTAAGCCGCTTAACAGTACGGATGGTAGTATGTCAGCTCCAATCAGGACATCGATTGGTGAGCTCTCAAAAAATGTAGGATCCGCCAACGGAAGGCTAGGCAAGTCTCTCAGCAAATTTTGGGAGATCGGATGCGAGGGGATATTCGCTGCCACCTCCGGAATAACGTAAGCTGTAACGTTTAAGTGTAACCCCGACTTAGTCGGAGCGTGGATGGAAAAATTGCAGAGCTTCTTCGACTGAGCGGATACAGTATGATTAATGCCGGAGACCTGTGTCTGGATAGGTTGGAACGGCAGTTTGATCATGCTGACTAGACGTTCCGTAATGAACGTGGCCTCGGAGCCCGAGTCGATCAAAGCGCGGGCGCGAAAATTGGTCCCCAGATGGCAAATATTAATCATAGCCGTGCTCAGGAGGACCGCACTTGTACCGGAAGCGAAATAAGACTGAACGTTGGACAAGGATGCGGAAGAACTCGGGTGTTGTACGGATGTGGAAGTCGGCTCGCTGGAACTTGGATAGCCACGGTGCAGCAGCGTGTGGTGCCGTTCCCCACAAGTGACGCAGTTGTGGGCGCTTTGGCATTCTCGGATCTGATGTCCTCGTGCGAAACAGTTCAGGCATAGCTGTTTATGTTTAATATAGCTGGAACGAGCATCAACAGTCATGTGGAGGAAGCGAGGACAATCACGGATTGGATGATTCTCTTTGGAGCAGAGATCACATGTCCTCCTCTGCGGATTCACTGTTGTCTCAAACGAGTGAACCCTCCTAGGAACAGGACTCCCTTGGGACCGGAACGGGTTATTTCTAGAAGGTATCGGATTCGGATCGCCTTTCGAACTATGTGCATGGGACGGGTTGCCCTCGATGGCCACCAAGGTCAGATACCTCTGACTCAGGAAGGAGTCCATCTCCTTCCATGGGGGCATCTCCTTCTTCGTGGTGACGGAGTCTTCCCACGAGGCCCGGGTCAACTTGGGCAATTTGGAGGCGCAAATCGTTACCAACAAACTGTCCCAGTTTTCGGTAGAGACCTTGGAATGCGCCAGTGCGGTTAGCACCCCGTGGATCGTCCCCTGGAGCTCCTTCAGAGCACGACTCGATTCGGAAACAACTGGGGACAGCGAGAGGAGAATATTTATCTGGTTGGTCACCAGGAGCCGGTTGTTCTCATACCGGTCACGGAGGGAATTCCATGCCGCCTCGAAGCCGTCGTTGGTCAACGGGGATTTTTCTACGATGGCTTTTGGGTCGCCACTGGTCTTCGTGGTTAAGTGGTACAGCTTTTCTACGGGTGAGAGCCTCGGATTATGGATGTAAATGGCTGTGAAGAGGTCCCGAAAAGTGGGCCAGCGAACGTAATCCCCCGTGAACACTTCGATGTCACAGGGTGGCAGTCGACAGCCGCCATTGGAGCCCGGCTGTGCAGGAAGACGGACTACTGGGCTGGCCGATTGGACCGTAAGGTCTTCTAGGCCCCGTTCATAATCGTCATAGCACGTGTCGTACATGGCTTGGATATCTAGTTGGGTGTCAGGATCCTCGTCCACCGACGCAATTGAACAGGCCTCGAATTCAGCATCCACCTTTGCCCACATGCTCTGTAAGCGGTCTCTACGGACCTGAGCGATAGCGGGGGATGGCGTGCTGGTACCGGAAGCGGTAAAGCGGTCTTTCAAACTGGTCAGCCTGCCGATGGCTGCTACCAATTTCGCACGTGCGGAGAGGAATGCTGTTTGGGCCATTGGAGAAGTGCGTCGAGAGCTGATGGGACTGGTAGGTGGAAGAGCTGGCACCTTTAACGTGACTGGCGAAGGGAACAGGACCGATTTGCCCTTTGCCGCGGAACTCGTACTCGATTTAGGCGTACCGGGTAACCTTATCGGTTTAGTCACCGAGGTAGGTGTTCCTGGGGTGGAACTACTGCGTGGTGTCCTACTACCGGGAGCGGGCAAAAGTTTTTTGCTGTCCTCGTCACCAGTGGGCATGTTCTGACCTCACTCGCTGAGAACAACGAAACGGAAGCGGAAGCGTCGGGCGGATGGACACGGAAAATGGACCCAACAACCCTTTGGTATGGACTTGTTGGCAAATCGGAGGCGCTTGGGTATACTAAGGCGATCGGGCCCTAATATTGGGAGTCGGTGGCAAGTGACACCCAAAAACAATATACCCGCCGAAAGTAGGGTAGCGCGTCACCGGACAAGCCACCACCAAAAACGATACACCCTCAAAATACAGGGTAGCGAGTCGCTTGGCGCTCCGTTATGCGCAAGAGCGGCGCCGGTAATCTGCTCTCCCAACAAAAAAACAACGCGCGCAACGGTGGAGAGGCGAACGCGAAAACGAGCAAAAGCAGGCACCGCTATTGCTGCTTGTATGTATGGATGTCGGTGCGGGGAGGTATGGATGTACAGACGCAAGAATATGCAGCTAATATATACAAATGTATGTATGAGGGTATGGAAAAAATAAGTGTAGATTCGGATAAATGGTTTATATATGTTGGGCTGCGTATGTAGATGGGTAAAATATGTATGTATGTTCGGATGTGCAAGAATATGCAGTTTTACGGATGTGCAAGAATATGCAGTTTTATGTGTATATAGTTCGGATATATATATATATATATTTTATGTGTATATATATATATGATGCGCAAGGATATGCGGTTGGGATATATGTATGTACGTGCAAGAATATGCAGTTGTGATATATACGGATATAGGTGCGCTTAAGTGCGGATTAGTACATATACATATATATATGCAGACGCAAGAATATGCAGTCAATATATAGGTAAATACATATGTATGCGGATATGGATAAAGGCGGGCAAGAATATGCAGTTAAATATGTACGGATGTAGCGTAGTTAGGAGGAGCGGAAGATCGGAGAACGGACAGAATAGCCGCTTGGCATTGGACGGAAAAACCAAGATCGTACTTATCTTAATAGAGCGATCCGCCTATGCTTGCTGGGGTGCGCTTCTCCTTGTTGGGGAATATCCGGCTCGAAGGACCAATGCTTGTAGGGGGCGGATCACCAGGTATTCACAACGCTTTTCTTTCTTTCGCTTAACTATATTTTCGGTAATGTAGGTCTAGTAGGTAATAAAAAAACTTATGTATTCGAATTCGTATGTACATATGTAGGTAGGCCGAGAAAGACGCGAACGAGCGTAACGGGGGTGGGAGCGTAACTGAACTCCCGCTCAAGCTAGTGGCCGCCCGAGCGCCGGGCGGCTCTCCTGAGGGCCGTGTGCAAGAGCGTACGAGAGCGAGTCGGGCGCGGAGCGCTCTCCAGAGCGCTCTCCACAGTGCGCTACGGAAGTTTGCGGCTGCCCTGAACATCCTCCCCCCCCTTGCAGGATTGCAAAGTATAATTGACGGTTTTGTATAATAGAAGAGAATCTACGGATGGCGGCGGTATCCCTGGATGCTGGTATGCCGAAACCAAGGGCGACGCTGCTGCAATTCCTCCGAAAGGCTGGCCGGCGGGGCTACGAGGGCGGCGTTTAGCTCGGGACGCAGGAGATGGCGACGAAGATGCTGAGGCTGAGCGGGCTGCACGACGAGACGCAGGGATGTGAAGTAGCGTGTGGTGATTCTTGCCACACTCCCTGCACAGCCCGCCACTGCGACAATCACCTCCGAAATGCTGATGAGCCAGGCAGTTCGTGCAATACTTATTTGTAAGTACGGCTCGGAGCCTCTTCACAGGGCTCCACCGTAGGAAGTGGTGGCAGGTCCGTAGCGGATGCACTCCTGAGCAGACTCGGCATCGGTAGGAGTTCAGACCGCAAGCGCGTCGGCTCTCAATGATACGGTCGGCGCGGGAATGTGGGCCCAAGGCTGGATGCGGAAATCTAGGATGAGATGAAGGTGTCGACGAAGCATTATTACGAAAGTTGTAACGGGTTAAAGGCCCCCCTTGGGCTTTGGACATTGTCATGTGGTTACATTGAACTAAGTTCAAGCTTGGGCGTGAACTTGGCACGGAGTTCTGATCGCCAACACAGTGATTCTTACGAATATCTTCCCGTTGGTCAACCGTAGGAGACCGTCCTCGCAATTCTGCGGAGAAAGCCGGAAGGGGATTGCTTTTGTACACTCGAGAGCCCGCGTCTCTTACCCTTTGGATAGGTGCTCTAGACACCTGACTCGAAAAGGATGCAACTTGTGGAGCTCTCTGAACGGCCGTGTTAGACACTGGCCCAGAGAGCACCCAACCGAAAACTGTTTCTTGCCCGAGGAGAGAGCCACATATGTTCGTCTGTAAGCCGCTTAACAGTACGGATGGTAGTATGTCAGCTCCAATCAGGACATCGATTGGTGAGCTCTCAAAAAATGTAGGATCCGCCAACGGAAGGCTAGGCAAGTCTCTCAGCAAATTTTGGAAGATCGGATGCGAGGGGATATTCGCTGCCACCTCCGGAATAACGTAAGCTGTAACGTTTAATTGTAACCCCGACTTAGTCGGAGCGTGGATGGAAAAATTGCAGAGCTTCTTCGACTGAGCGGATACAGTATGATTAATGCCGGAGACCTGTGTCTTGATAGGTTGGAACGGCAGTTTGATCATGCTGACTAGACGTTCCGTAATGAACGTGGCCTCGGAGCCCGAGTCGATCAAAGCGCGGGCGCGAAAATTGGTCCCCAGATGGCAAATATTAATCATAGCCGTGCTCAGGAGGACCGCACTTGTACCGGAAGCGAAATAAGACTGAACGTTGGACAAGGATGCGGAAGAACTCGGGTGTTGTACGGATGTGGAAGTCGGCTCGCTGGAACTTGGATAGCCACGGTGCAGCAGCGTGTGGTGCCGTTCCCCACAAGTGACGCAGTTGTGGGCGCTTTGGCATTCTCGGATCTGATGTCCTCGTGCGAAACAGTTCAGGCATAGCTGTTTATGTTTAATATAGCTGGAACGAGCATCAACAGTCATGTGGAGGAAGCGAGGACAATCACGGATTGGATGATTCTCTTTGGAGCAGAGATCACATGTCCTCCTCTGCGGATTCACTGTTGTCTCAAACGAGTGAACCCTCCTAGGAACAGGACTCCCTTGGGACCGGAACGGGTTATTTCTAGAAGGTATCGGATTCGGATCGCCTTTCGAACTATGTGCATGGGACGGGTTGCCCTCGATGGCCACCAAGGTCAGATACCTCTGACTCAGGAAGGAGTCCATCTCCTTCCATGGGGGCATCTCCTTCTTCGTGGTGACGGAGTTTTCCCACGAGGCCGGGTCAACTTGGGCAATTTGGAGGCGCAAATCGTTACCAACAAACTGTCCCAGTTTTCGGTAGAGACCTTGGAATGCGCCAGTGCGGTTAGCACCCCGTGGATCGTCCCCTGGAGCTCCTTCAGAGCACGACTCGATTCGGAAACAACTGGGGACAGCGAGAGGAGAATATTTATCTGGTTGGTCACCAGGAGCCGGTTGTTCTCATACCGGTCACGGAGGGAATTCCATGCCGCCTCGAAGCCGTCGTTGGTCAACGGGGATTTTTCTACGATGGCTTTTGGGTCGCCACTGGTCTTCGTGGTTAAGTGGTACAGCTTTTCTACGGGTGAGAGCCTCGGATTATGGATGTAAATGGCTGTGAAGAGGTCCCGAAAAGTGGGCCAGCGAACGTAATCCCCGTGAACACTTCGATGTCACAGGGTGGCAGTCGACAGCCGCCATTGGAGCCCGGCTGTGCAGGAAGACGGACTACTGGGCTGGCCGATTGGACCGTAAGGTCTTCTAGGCCCCGTTCATAATCGTCATAGCACGTGTCGTACATGGCTTGGATATCTAGTTGGGTGTCAGGATCCTCGTCCACCGACGCAATTGAACAGGCCTCGAATTCAGCATCAACCTTTGCCCACATGCTCTGTAAGCGGTCTCTACGGACCTGAGCGATAGCGGGGGATGGCGTGCTGGTACCGGAAGCGGTAAAGCGGTCTTTCAAACTGGTCAGCCTGCCGATGGCTGCTACCAATTTCGCACGTGCGGAGAGGAATGCTGTTTGGGCCATTGGAGAAGTGCGTCGAGAGCTGATGGGACTGGTAGGTGGAAGAGCTGGCACCTTTAACGTGACTCGCGAAGGGAACAGGACCGATTTGCCCTTTGCCGCGGAACTCGTACTCGATTTAGGCGTACCGGGTAACCTTATCGGTTTAGTCACCGAGGTAGGTGTTCCTGGGGTGGAACTACTGCGTGGTGTCCTACTACCGGGAGCGGGCAAAAGTTTTTTGCTGTCCTCGTCACCAGTGGGCATGTTCTGACCTCACTCGCTGAGAACAACGAAACGGAAGCGGAAGCGTCGGGCGGATGGACACGGAAAATGGACCCAACAACCCTTTGGTATGGACTTGTTGGCAAATCGGAGGCGCTTGGGTATACTAAGGCGATCGGGCCCTAATATTGGGAGTCGGTGGCAAGTGACACCCAAAAACAATATACCCGCCGAAAGTAGGGTAGCGCGTCACCGGACAAGCCACCACCAAAAACGATACACCCTCAAAATACAGGGTAGCGAGTCGCTTGGCGCTCCGTTATGCGCAAGAGCGGCGCCGGTAATCTGCTCTCCCAACAAAAAAACAACGCGCGCAACGGTGGAGAGGCGAACGCGAAAACGAGCAAAAGCAGGCACCGCTATTGCTGCTTGTATGTATGGATGTCGGTGCGGGGAGGTATGGATGTACAGACGCAAGAATATGCAGCTAATATATACAAATGTATGTATGAGGGTATGGAAAAAATAAGTGTAGATTCGGATAAATGGTTTATATATGTTGGGCTGCGTATGTAGATGGGTAAAATATGTATGTATGTTCGGATGTGCAAGAATATGCAGTTTTACGGATATGCAAGAATATGCAGTTTTACGGATGTGCAAGAATATGCAGTTTTATGTGTATATAGTTCGGATATATATATATATATATATATATATTTTATGTGTATATATATATATGATGCGCAAGGATATGCGGTTGGGATATATGTATGTACGTGCAAGAATATGCAGTTGTGATATATACGGATGTAGGTGCGCTTAAGTGCGGATTAGTACATATACATATATATATGCAGACGCAAGAATATGCAGTCAATATATAGGTAAATACATATGTATGCGGATATGGATAAAGGCGGGCAAGAATATGCAGTTAAATATGTACGGATGTAGCGTAGTTAGGAGGAGCGGAAGATCGGAGAACGGACAGAATAGCCGCTTGGCATTGGACGGAAAAACCAAGATCGTACTTATCTTAATAGAGCGATCCGCCTATGCTTGCTGGGGTGCGCTTCTCCTTGTTGGGGAATATCCGGCTCGAAGGACCAATGCTTGTAGGGGGCGGATCACCAGGTATTCACAACGCTTTTCTTTCTTTCGCTTAACTATATTTTCGGTAATGTAGGTCTAGTAGGTAATAACAAAACTTATGTATTCGAATTCGTATGTACATATGTAGGTAGGCCGAGAAAGACGGCGAACGAGCGTAACGGGGGTGGGAGCGTAACTGAACTCCCGCTCAAGCTAGTGGCCGCCCGAGCGCCGGGCGGCTCTCCTGAGGGCCGTGTGCAAGAGCGTACGAGAGCGAGTCGGGCGCGGAGCGCTCTCCAGAGCGCTCTCCACAGTGCGCTACGGAAGTTTGCGGCTGCCCTGAACACCCGGTACTCAGTCAGTATACACATACATACATATATGAGCAATGTTCGCAAAAGGGACAAATTAAATTTTGGGCAAAAAATAATATTTCAAAAAAATGAAGTCAAATCATTTTTGGAATATTATACATGTTTTTAATTTTGTTTGCATATCCTGCTTGCTATAACTGCTTCTAAATTTCTACATGACATGTATAACTACATATTTGAGACGTAGAAGTGTTTGCGACAGAGAGAGAGGGAATGAGTCAGCGCTTGGCAGGCGTTGCGTAGCCACTGAAATTTAATTTGTTTCTTCTGGCCATAATATTGATCCGACCTGATCCATATTCGGCAATCTGATAGATATGGTAATTTTCTATGATTCTACCATTCTTTTTGGTTTTAATTTTTCTTAAAAATTGTGGATTCCACAGATTTTCGTTCTTTGTGGGGGCGGAAAGGGGCGTGGCAAAATTTTGAAACACACTTGTGCTGGTTTGATATCACAGGAGCTTGGATAGAAAGTTTGGTTGCTCTAGCTCTTATAGTCTCTGAGATCTAGGCGCTCATTTGGACGAATAGGTAAAGCAGACAGGGTCGCGAAATTTCGAAATACATTTGGAGTAGTGTGATCACAGAGGAGACTGGATACAAAACTTGGTTGCTCTAGCTTTAATAGTCTCTGAGATATAGGCGCAAATGAGGACGGACAGACGGACGGACGGACGGACGGACGGACAGACAGACATGGCTATATCGACTCGGCTATTGATGCTGATCAAGAATATATATACTTTATGGGGTCGGAAACGCTTCCTTCTGGGCGTTACACACAACCGTTATCCCCACAAATCTAATATACCCTTATACTCTTCGAGTACCGGGTATAAAAATAGGAAAGATTCCCTATTAGTTAGTTCATATTTCATACAGTTTATGAAACGATATTTCATATAGTGGTTAGTTTATTTAGGTACCTTATTTTGATTTATATTTGAACATGGCAGTACACCGTAGTAATGAAAATTTAGCTTCAGCATTGAGTAGCCAAGAATCGTCTTGTGTTATTTGCAATGGAAGTCTAAGACAAGATCAACTTATAGCCACAACGTCTTGTCAACATCGATATCATAACACGTGTATATGCGAACATTTGAAGAATGATAAGTCTTGCCCTGTGTGCAAGACCAAATGCGATCCTAAGGGGTTGCGATATGAAAATAACACTCTAGCAGCGGAATTGAACCTAAGTTCAGGGCCCCTTCCAGATAATGTTCATGGTAACGAATCTTTCGTTAGGGCACAGCTAGGTCCAATGTTAACTCAGAAAGAAAGGAAGACACCCGATAGAAGTCGAGGCGGAGGAGCTATCAAGCCAGTATCGATCGTTATATCTCAGGAAGTCGTCAGTCGATCAGTAGCAATGGAAATACGTCACTGGGTAATGCGCAAGCAGAGGACCTTACAGGTTACATCCATTCGGTCATGAAAGGTCAGGAGAAAACGATGATGGAAACTCTTAGTTCCTTCATTAAATCTTCTATTGAGCAGACTATACAGACCCAGTTTTCAAATCTAAATTTAGCCGCAAATACCACGAGAAATCGAGATTCATCAGAGACACGGATTAATAGTAGACGGGAAGTAGACAACAGTAGAAATATGCTCAGAGGCAATTCTCAAGAAGGAAGCCCTAGAAGTATTCAGGCAGTAGGAAATGTGGCACCGGCAAAGGCCGCAAATATTCTACTAAGTTGGAGTCTTAAATTTGATGGTTCTCGGGATTCAATGCATGTGGAAGAATTTCTATATCGCGTTCGTGCTCTTACGGGACAGACTCTTGGAAACGATAATCAGTTACTTTGCGATAATTTGCATCTGCTTTTCACGGGCAAAGCCAGCGATTGGTTCTGGGATTTTCATAGAAGAAACCACCAATACTGCTGGCAATCGTTTTGTACGGGCTTTAGAGAAAGATTCGACGATCAGAAAGATGATTTTGACCTTTGGGAAATGATCAGGAAACGGCAACAGAAGGAAAATGAATCCTTTGAAGATTTTCAGTCGGCCATTGAAAAGTTAGTGGCTCGGCTTTCGCATGAGATAAGTGAACTTAAACTTATTGATATTCTTAAACGGAATGCGAAAAGCGCTCTTCGATACGAGCTTTTGCATTTGAAAATCCAGAATAGAAGTGAGCTGAGGGAGGAAGTAAAGAAGCATGAACATTTCTGTAAAGAGGCAGGAAACTTTCTACCTCGAAACAGAGTTACTAAACCCAATGTATCCGAAATTCAGAGTGATGACGAAGAGCTCGAAGAAGAGAGTATCTCCGAGCTGCGTCGTAAGCGGTTTGTCTGCTGGAATTGCGACAAAACCGGTCATCGATTCGAAGACTGTGTAGCGGAACGCCGCGTCTTTTGTTATGGATGTGGGGCGAAAAATACATTTAAGCCAAAGTGTGAGAAATGTAACCCATCGGAAAACCGGAAACGGGATGCGCAAACCAACACCAGTTTGACGCATCCGGCAATGATGATAGATTAACAGAAAAATGTTTCCAAGTAAACGTCTCCAGCTCGGATTGTTCTAAAGTTATCTCTGACAGTTCCTTTGTAGAGGTACAAACCCAGACGGAGGAAGTAGATTATGATTGTGACATCGTACACGTAGATAAGTTACCATTTAAGTGTCAACCGAAACGATCAACCACACGATTGAGACAATTCTGGGCCAAAATAAAGAGGGTTCGAAAGCGACTTGTCTCTTTAGGACGTTGAAATGCAATGACTGCACCATCAAGTGGCCCAAGCGACACCAGCCGATGGCTGTTACGCGCGGATCCCAGGCAAGAACGTAGCCCACCTCCCGCCCAACCGACCGAGGGGCGCTGCCGCATGACGTGCGACTCGTAAACCGAACCGAACGCGGACATGCAGGAAAGATAGGTGTTAGACTAGTGTTCGAGGAAAAGTAGAACTAATCTAACTAAAGAAGAAAAGTAATTACTAATTACGGGAAAGATGTAGAAGTATCAGTAATTTAAGACTAGGAAGGGAGTTAGTGGTAGATATAATATGGTAGAGGGAATTATAATCAGAGCATAGGACCCTAAATGGTTCATGCAAGGAGTAATTCGATCTACAAAGCGGAAGAAACAACGGTGTATAGTTCCTAGTGCTTCTAATAGGAATCGTGAAGTTTATGCGGCTCAACAGGTCAGGGCTATCTACCTCACCCTTGATCAAGTTGTGCACAAAAATCATGCCAAACATTTTCCTACGATTAGCTAAGGTTGGAAGGTTTATTAAGAGCAATCTATTAGAGTAAGACGGCAGTCTCACACTTGCATCCCAGCTGAGGCCGCGAAGAGCAAAAAGTAAAAAGTTTTTCTGAACTGATTCTATACGGTCTTGGTGTACGTTGTACTGAGGGCACCATACACAAGAGCCGTATTCTAAAATCGGACGAACCAGAGAGGTGTAGAGAGTCTTTGTTATATAGGGGTCGTCAAATTCCTTTGACCACCTCTTTATAAACCCAAGCACGCCCATGGCCTTATTCACCATGGTGGAAATGTGTTCTGAAAACTTTAACTTGGGATCTAGTAGAACACCAAGATCATCAACCCGGGTAATTCTCTCAAGAGAACCACCACAAAGGGTGTAAGGAACCAGAAAGGCGCTGGAGCGATGAAAAGTCATTACTTTACATTTTGAAGCGTTAAGGTTTAATAAATTTGCACAACACCAAGACTGAAATCTATCGAGATCGGTTTGCAACCTGGATTGGAAAGAAATGTCTTTATACTGGACACAGAGCTTAACATCATCCGCATACATTAGTACTCGAGAGTATGTTAATACAGAAGGTAGGTCATTTATAAAGAGAGTAAAGAGTAAGGGGCCTAGATGGCTGCCCTGAGGTACACCCGAAGTCACCATAACTGGAGAGGACAGGGAGTTTTTGAAAAGGACTCTTTGAGACCTAGAACACAGGTAGCTAGAGATCCATCTCAGGAGATTGGGCGGGAACCCTAGAAGGTCGAGCTTTTGTGCTAGGAGGGAATGGTTTACAGAATCGAACGCTTTACTAAAATCGGTGTAAACAACATCCGTCTGCAAATTACCTTGAAAGCCTTTTATTATAAAGGAGGTAAACTCCAATAAATTTGTAGTGGTTGATCTCCGCCTTATAAATCCATGTTGAGTTGGAGATATAAGTGATCTGCATAGGTGCTGCTGGTGCGGAGTTAAAATTTTCTCAAACACTTTAGGAATAGCGGATAACTTAGATATACCTCTATAGTTCATTGCGTCAGACTTGCTACCTTTCTTATGGAGAGGAATTATAAACGACTCCTTCCATATCGGGGGAAAGCATGAAGAAGTTATAGATAGGTTGAACAGTTTAAGCAACGGCCCACACAGAGACTCGGCACAATACCTGAGTACACAGCCGGGAACTCCGTCCGGACCCGGTGAGAACACCGGCTTTACTGTTCGTAGATCATGAAGCAACGAGCTTTCATTTAGCAAAGGACAGAAAATGCCGTTCGACCGCGGTAAACTGTATGGATACGGCTGACCAGAGTAAACGTCCTGCGAATAGGTAGTTTGGAAAAAACGGGCAAAAAGATCGGCAATTGCCTGATCATTATCTGCCGACGTATTACGGAAAGATAGCGAGGATGGGTGTGCGGACGTTCTACGCTTACTGTTTACAAAGCTGTAGAACTGTTTGGGGTCCTTAGAAAAACTTATCCTGCATCGAGATAGGTAATTCTGATAGCATTGAGCGTTAAGAACTGAAAAGTTTGACCGAGCTTGAGAAAGAGAAGAAGGAGAGCCAACTTCTTGAAATTTTTTATATCGTCTTGATTTTAAAATTTTTAGATGGGATAACTCCTTGGTAAACCAAAGGGGTTTTCTTGATCTAATCGGACAGAAAAGTGGTACACAAGAGACAAAAAGTGAGTCCAGTGCATCATAAAAAATGTTTGTGCCTGTCGTAACATCACTGCACAAATATAAAGCGGACCAATCAAAATCCCTAATGAGATTATTAAACTTCGTAAACTCGGCTTTACGGAAGCAGCGGACACATTGGGGTAGTCTACCCGACCGATCCAGTACCGTTCGTCCTAGGTCGAGCGACACTTCGAAAGTAGGATGGTAGGCATCTTCAGGTATAGAGAGCGGGGGGACTCGAGTTAACAACGCTACGGTCGGATCCGTTACAAAGCACAGATCAAGAAATCGACCCAAGGAATTTTTAACATTGTTAACTTGAGACAGAGACAGGTCAATCAAGCCGTCAACAAAGTCATGGCGTGCCATGGGTACCGGGCTATTAGACTCATTTGCCGAAGACCAAACAATTCCTGGCAAGTTGAAGTCACCAAGAACTATCATGTGATCTTTGTCAGATAGTGAGGAAGAGATAGCGGTTAAGGCGGACAAATGCTGCTCGTAAATTGCGATATCCGAAGAAGGAGGAATATACGAACAAGTTATGAAAACTGAGAAAGCGGGAAGAATCAGTTTTACACACAGAAATTCCAGTTCCTGCTGGATCTGGACTGTGAAGAGTTCCGACGTGAAGTTTGAGTCCACAGCAATCAGAACCCCTCCTGCACGTCGAGACGAATGATCCTTTCTAAAAGTTGTGTACCGACCTTCCAAAACTTCGGAACTAAGAATGTCCGGCTTTAACCAGGTTTCGGTAAACACAATAACGTTGGATGCAAATGCGACACTATCCAGGAAAAGAATGCTGAGCTTACTACGCAAGCCTCGAACATTCTGATAGGTCACTAAAAGAGAGTTTGTTAGTTTTTTCGACGGGTGGAGGTAGAGCGGGAAGATGACAAAGGAGCACTGGTCTGATTAGTTGGCAGAGTTATTGGAGGCCTAGTCTTCTTCTTTGCCTTAAACTCCTTCACCACCAAATGCTCCGGCCAAAATTTGGCAGAACAGATGGTGTTAAAATGAGTTTGGGAGACACTTATTTTAAAAGAAGCTATCTCCCTGGCATAAGAAAAGTTGAACTTTTCCACCTTGAAATCAACGGCTTGTATGCGGCTTTGAATATAAGCCGTCACATCTTTAATTGTGGAGTCAGGGGCAAGTCGTGAGACAAAAACTTGTCTCTTTGGTGGGATCCCGACCAATCTTGGCACCACATCACCTGTGATGGTAATACCCGGTGGTCCGGGTCGTATATTGACTGGTGGGGTCGGAATTGCGGGGACAGCTAAAGAATTTGCGGACATTACGGACACGGACGCTACAGACGGTCTTGGCTGCATGCTCTCCGACGCGATAAATTCGGCTACCGAATTTTCATCACCAGCAGCTGTCGTTGCCTTTGGAGTGGCGAACGATATCAACTGCTGCACTTTTGGGGTGGTCGGAGTCAGCATCGGCCGGTCGAGGGGCAGTCGGCACATGCAGATCCCGCGGAGTGACCTTTTTGCGCCTAGGAGACTCAGTCAGTAGTTTGAAACTATTAAACTGAGACTCCATGGCTAGGATCCGATCGTATTGCTCTTTGAAGCCCACGGTCAGCTCCCTAAAGCCCTTCCGGGTCTGCCTCATAAACGCTGCCATCTCCTTCTCAACCGAACGGCATGCCTCAAAGCTATAATGCAGGCCATTCCGTTTTGAGATGGCATCACCCACGAGACCGGTGATCCCGGCGCATTTAGCGTGCACTACGCTATCGCAGAGCCAGCAGGGGATACTCGGCTGGTCATGGGTGATCTGCTTCTTGCAGGTTTTCTTAACACAGACCACAGAGAATTCCATTTTAAAATGTAAAATTTATTTTATTATTTTTTCTTTCAAAAAAAACTGATATCAGACCAGTGTGCCAAAATAAACGCCAAGAGAGGAATAAGTAAGAATGAGAGCGGTTACCGCAGCTACACTTGAGAGAGAGAGAGCGCTACTGCACAGAAAATATCGAGAGCGAGAGAGGAAGAACAGTTATTTAAGTGTGGGTGATAGGGAGAGAGTGATAAATCAGCAAAACTAATAGGTGAGAACGGCTAAATATGATACTGCGTGTACTTACGAAAAGCACAAACAAAATCACGCTGCTAACAGCGATGCAAAAATAATAATTTAAATTATGTTTTTCACAGCAAACAGGCATGCACTCGCGATCAAGAAATAGATGATATAGGAGGTTGTTAATTTATGAATTTTTTTAGGGGTTATTTTCATAAAACACCGGCTTTTTAAGCAAAATAGGAAGAGAGTAAGCGGAGCGCAAAACAAAAACACGTCTGACTACTACAAAGAGAATCGAACGAATTTTGAATCTTGTCTCATCGGTCTTTATGAGCTCGGATAACAGATTATTTGTAGAACTAAGAAGAAAAACAAAACTTCATAGCTTTGTTAGATTCAGGAGCGACAATAAGTTGTCTCGGAAGTGAAGCTGCTATATCGTTCTCCCAGCATTCAAAGGCGAAGAAATGCTCGGGAAATATTCGAACAGCCAATAATGAATCTTGTAAAGTCGTAGCAAAAATCACTTTTCCTATAACTTTTAGAGACCATACTAAGGATATAGAATTCTTCATAATACCAGCCTTGAAACAAAATGTATATTTAGGAATTGATTTCTGGAAAGAGTTTGGTCTTTTGGCGAGATTGTTAACTGATAGACCTGTAATACATGAATTAGACGTAGGAAATGAAGCCAAGGTTTCAGAATCACCACCGTTACAAAATTTAAGCGAAGACCAAAAGGTTAGATTAGAGTACGTAATCAATTCGTTTCCATCGTTCGAAAAGGAAGGATTAGGTCGTACCAGCGCTATCGAACATTCAATCGAAATGATACCAGATAGACCAGTAAAACAGCGCCATTGGCCGATTTCCCCCGCAAAGGAAAAGTTAATGTTTGATGAAGTAAAGAAAATGCTAGCGTTAGACGTGATCGAGGAATCAAAAAGTTCCTGGAGTAGTAATTGCGTGCTAGTTAAGAAAGGGACGAAAAATCGCTTATGTTTAGATTCACGGGAGATTAATAAGAACACTCGCAAAGATGCGTACCCATCACCACATATTGATGGCATCCTTAGCAGGTTACCACCAGCAAGGTATGTCACAGGACTGGACATGAAACATGCATACTAGCAGATTCCCTTAGAAGAAAAGTCTCGTCACTATACCGCCTTTACCATTCCTAATAGAACGCTTTACCAGTATAAAGTAATGCCTTTTGGCTTAACAAATGCTGCTCAGACCTTGTGTCGACTTATGGATCAGGTGATACCTGCCTATCTTCGGAATCGGGTTTTCGTCTATTTGGACGATTTACTTATGCTCTCCGATGACTTCGACTCACACATGTTGTTGTTGCAAGAGGTAGCGATTCATTTGCGTAAAGCAAACCTTACGATCAACATAGCCAAGTCAAACTTTTGTATACGAGAGATTAAATATCTAGGATTTATAATCGGTGAGGGTCAGTTAAAGACAGACCCTGGCAAAATAAGATCTATAATGGATTTCCCTGTTCCGAAAACGGTAAAGCAGTTAAGGAGATTTATCGGACTAGCGGGATGGTACCGACACTTCGTCGATAACTATGCCAAAGTCAGCTTTCCTTTAACAGAGTTACTGAAAAAGCATCAGTCACTTAACTGGAACGCATCAGCTGATGCAGCTTTCATTAAACTTAAGTCCTGCTTGACATCTGCTCCAATATTAGCTACCCTCGATTTTAAGAAACCCTTTATTTTAGTATGCGACGCAAGCACCTTTGGTCTAGGCTGTGTGTTAGCTCAGTTAAATGAGGAAGGGATAGAATTACCTATAGCATTTATGTCCGAAAAACTTTCCAAGGCACAACGGAACTATTCGGTCACCGAGCTCGAGAGCTTGGCCGTAATTAAAGGTATAAAAAAGTTTAGAGCTTACGTCGAAGGGCAGGAGTTTGAAGTCATAACAGACCACGCGTCATTACAGTGGCTTATGAGACAGAAAGACTTGTCGGGTCGATTGGCTCGGTGGGCTATAAAATTGCAAGGATTCAATTTCCAAATTTCGCATCGTAAGGGGTCAGAAAATATAGTAGCCGATGCGTTATCACGTCAAGATGAACCTGAGGTTATAGAACTGAAGGCTCATGGACCCATAGTGGACCTTACGTCGATGGAGTTTAAATCAAGGGAATACATGGATCTAATAGACGACATAAGGGTTAATCAACTTAAGTTACCCGACTTGAGGGTTAAGGATAATTTGGTCTATAAGAGGACTGAACCATCTTTTGGGGACGCGATAACAGACAAACAATCTTGGAAGCTTTGGGTTCCGTCAGGCCTTACCAACGATATAATTTCTAGAGCTCATGACCCTCCAGACGCTTCCCACAGTGGTATCGGTAAAACCATTGATAAGGTACTTGTTTTGGCCAAAAATGGTAACACAAATACGAGCCTACGTATCGCAATGTGACATTTGTCGTCAAACTAAAAGCGCTAATGTCGTATTAAGGCCACCGATGGGGAAGCCAATGATTTCAGAAAGGCCTTTTCAGAAGCTTTATCTGGATTTGCTGGGACCGTATCCGCGATCCAAACAAGGGAATTTTGGTATATTAATAATCGTGGATCACAACACTAAGTTCCATTTCTTATGTCCGATCAAGAAGTTTACTTTAAGTAAAGTGTGCGACTTTCTAAAAAGAACGCTGTTTTGCACTTTCGGTGTGCCGGAGACCATACTCACCGACAATGGTTCGCAATTTGCCTCTGGGAGTTTCAAGTCATTTCTTACAAGATTCGGAGTAACTCACCGCTGTACGGCCATATACTCACCCCAAGCCAATGCCAGTGAAAGGTTAAACCGATCCGTGTTAGCGGCTATTAGAGCATACGTCGGCAAAGATCATACCAATTGGGACAACAAGTTACCAGAAATTAGTGTGGCGCTACGAGCAAATATCCATCGAAGCACCGGATATTCACCATATTTTCTGACTTTTGGTCAAATTATGATTCTTAACAGAAAGGATTATGAACTTCTTAGACGCCTAGATCTCCTGTCGGATGACACTAGAGTCAATTATCCAGATGTAATACAAGTGTGTCGACAGACTGCTCAGAAAAAGGTAGCAGACTCACACGAACAGAATGCGCGGAAATACAACTTACGTAGTCGTGTACGCCAACTTAAAGTTGGAGACATTGTATATGCCAGGAATTTTTGTCAGAGCAATGCGCTAAAAAAGTTCAGCGCCAAGCTGGCACCCGTGTTTATACCAGGCAGGGTTATTCGTCGAGGAGGGACGATGTATTATCAGTTAGCTAGTGAAGATAAGAAAAACTTAGGAGTCTATCATTTAAAAGATATTCAGCTTAAGCCTTAGAAGATCGCCTTCTTCAGTTGAAGTCTCACTGCAAGGTCACTTACGTCTTCAACTGTGGTGTAGGAGCCGAATGTAGAGAAATGTTAGAAAACATCACTGATGGATCAAGTTCTATTTCGATAAAGAATAAAGGCGCCGAGCTATAATTAAACTTCGAAAGTGGATCGTAAGTTGTAAGCTTTTCGACAAGCTTTAGAAAGAGAGTCGCTGCATTGTTCATGCATTCAAGCGAAACGCCGTTGCGATGCACTGCTAGGAGAGCAACATAAAGAGAGCATATATCGAAGCTTGGTCGAAGTTTCACTCAAATTGGCTAAAAGATCATACGAGTATACCGTTAAAGCTCACAAATATCACCCGATTATACAGTTAAAGCTCCAAGCATCATCTTATCTTTGAGCTTTATGTTGGTAGGGCTTAAGGGTTATTGCAAGGTTTTGCTAGAACTATTAGCAAAGAACCAAGGCATAAGAACAGACGTGATTGTGGCGCATTGATGATTACATATATATCTAACCAACGACTGTACATTCTTACGCAATACCTCGTGGCTGATAGAAAATTGTTCGGATTTTTTTTGTGTCTAATAAACCAAAAGTAGTGAAAACCCAAAGCGAAGAAAAATATCTCAGGTATGTCTATAGACATTTAGGAAAGTGCTCGGGGTAATATATATTAATTTTTGTGTTATAGGACTGTGGTCGAAAGCCTTCTTCCGTACCCCAAGTACCAGCTTAAGCTGCGTGGTGTACAAATATACATTTATATATATATTTATATATAATATATATATATATATAAACGCCACTTCGAGAGGTTTGTGACCAGCTTAAGCGCAAAGCCAAGCGGCACACCTGCACCGTTTTCTTTGGGGACACGAATTAACAAACCGTAATCGTGCATTAGCAGTTGGAAGCAGCCACAACCTTCTGGAAGTACAGACTAACAGCGGCGCCTCGGAACATTTCCTTGCGTAATCAAAACAGCCCCCCCCCCCCCCCCCCCCCCCCCCCCCCCCCCCTCATTTGCCGAAACCGCAGTGTGAATATTAGGCAGACTTTGACTTGAGTTGCAACGCTTAATCCCGATCGGATGAATTAAGAGGATATATCGTCTACAACGTCGACTGATCTAGCTGCGTCAGCGGAATCCGATCATGATTTCGATTTAGCTGCCTTACCCAAATTCTGGATTCTTCGAAGACGCAGTGCCGAGTCTGCTGACTGACCTGTATTACGAGTAGCTGCTATCAACCACGTCAATAGAGAGTCTTTACTTGCCGTTAATACAGGACATGAATTTCTTTTTCTATATTATATTTAGTCTAAATCATTTCTTTTTTTTTTTTAGTTACGGCTTATATAGATTTATATCTAGTTATGTAATCAAGGAAACCTAATAGTTTTTATATTGAATGGGTATGAGAGTATAGCTTTTTATTTGAGATTTCAAAATCGTACGGATCAGTACGCTCGTGTGCATATATATTAATTTTATTTTCGTCCGCAGAAACATTCACCTACGTCATCCTTGAGCTCAACGATCACGAAAGGAGTAAGTGTTAATGAAACATCCAAAACGCTGTGAGTTATTAATTGCAACAATGTGTATGCACAAAGACAAAAAGTAACCTGCGTGTTACGCTATTGAATTTTATTTCATATTAATACCCGTATACATATATTGCTGTATCTCATCCATTCTTTCTAATAACTATATATTACTCGCGAAACCATATCTTTACCCAACTTTTATATCTTATTAAATTCATATTAATATTTTAAGTTGTTAAGAACAGAAATGAATTTGGAGTATAGGATTACGAAACCATTGAAATATATATAATGTCATTAATTCTGAAGCAAAATTCTAAAATGTTGTAAATTCAGGCGTCCGCACTCAGACAGGCATGATCAGGGCGGTCATATGAAGACAGTATGAGTTTATAGGGTCTATACGGTTCAATATACCTGTATAGCATAGGTTGGAAGGGTAGAGAAGAGAGAGATACTCGATGCCACCTGAGTCTCTCACAACTTGAGTGGAGTAGTTGATATGAAGGTTTTCACAAAACAACAAATTATTAAATCCATTGCTATTTCCCCCAACTTCAGTTTAACCGCGGTTCTTGTTTTCATTTTTTTTTGTTTCTAGTAAATGTGTACCTAAAATATTATGCGAGTGTGTATCAGTATGAGATAGAGTAGAACGAACCCCGACAATCCAGCGAGCTTAGTCAGAGCATAGCTAGAGGTATACACGAAATCTCTTCATACTAGTTTGGGTAAAAGACAGCTATCCCACAACTGCACGCTATAGGAGATAAAAAAGAGATCCGGCCACTGCCCGCAAAATGCTCTAAGGCAATATATACGCAAGGAGGAGTGTAAATTGGCTGTGAAGTGCGAAGGAAGCGAAGGAGGCCGAAAGAGATGATCAAAAGATCCGGTTACTGCCCGCAAAATGCTCTAAGGCAATATATACGCAGGGAGGAGTGAACACTGGCTGTAACGTGCCTCGGAAATGCGAAGGTGACCGATAGAGATGATAAAGAGATTCAGTTGCTGCCCGCAAAATGCTCCAAGGCAATATATACGCAGGGAGGAATGCACAATGGCTGGGAAGTGCCTAGGCAATGCAAAGGAGGCCCAGGGAGATGATAAAGAGATCTGGTTACAGCCCGCAAAATGCTCCAAGGCAATATTTACGCAGGGAGGAGTGTACAATGGCTGGGAAGTGCCTAGCCGATGCGAAGGAGGCCCAGGGAGATGATAAAGAGATCTGGTAGCTGCCCGCAAAATGCTCCAAGACAATATATACGCAGGGAGGAGTGTACACTGGCTAGGAAGTGCCAAGGCGATGCAAAGGAGGCCCAGGGAGATAAAAAAGAGATCCATCCACTGCCCGCAGAATGCTCCAAGGCAATATATACGCAGGGAGGAGTGTACACTGGCTAGGAAGTGCCAGGGCAATGCAAAGGAGGCCCAGGGAGATGATAAAGAGATCCGGTTACAGCCCGCAAAATGCTCCAAGGCAATATATACGCAGGGAGGAGTGTAGAATGGCTGGGAAGTGCCTAGCCGATGCGAAGGAGGCCCAGGGAGATGATAAAGAGATCCGTCCACTGCCCGCAAAATGCTCCAAGGCAATATATACACAGGGAGGAGTGTACACTGGCTAGGAAATGCCTAGGCAATGCGAAGGGGACCGAAAGAGAAGATAAATAGATCCGGTTACTGCCCGCGAAGTGATCAAATGCAGTATATACGGAAGAAAGAGGTTACGCTGGCTTTGCAGAACCTAGACAATGCGAAGGAGGCCGAAACAGATGAGACAGAGATCCAGCCACTGTCCGCAAAGTGCTATAAGGCTGTAAAAATAAGCAATAGTGTGTGTGCCGGCTGTGAAGTGCCTTTGCAATGAGAAAAAGGCCAAGGGAGATGAGAAAGAGTGTCGGCCACTGCCCGCAAATTGCTGAAAGGCTGTGAAAATGAGCGATATTGTGTATGCCGGCTGTAAAGTGCCTGGGAAATGCGAAGGAGGCCGATAAAGATAAAAGAGAGATCCGGTTACTGCCTTCCAAATGCTCCTAGGCAATATATACGCAAGGAGAAGTGAACACTGGCTGTGAAGTGATTAGGAAAAGCGAAGGAGGCCGAAAAAGATGATAGAGAGATCCGGTTACCGCCCACCAAACGATCCAAGGAAATATATACGCAGGGAGCAGTGCACAATGGCTGGGAAGTGCCTAGGCGATGCGAAGGAGGCCCAGGGAGATGATAAAGAGATCCGGCCACTGCCCGCAAAATGCTCCAAGGCAATAGATACGCAAGGAGGAGTGTAAAGGCTGTAAAGTGCCTAGTAAATGCGAAGGAGGCCGATAGAGATGATCAAGCGATCCGGTAGCTGCCCGCAAAATGCTCCAAGACAATATATACGCAGGGAGGAGTGTACACTGGCTAGGAAGTGCCAAGGCGATGCAAAGGAGGCCCAGGGAGATAAAAAAGAGATCCGACCACTGCCCGCAAAATGCTCCAAGGCAATATATACGCAGGGAGGAGTGTCACTGGCTGTGAAGTGCCTAGTAAATGCGAAGGAGGCCGAAAGAGATGATAAAGAGATCCGGCCACTGCCCGCAAAATGCTCCAAGGCAAAATGTACGCAGGGAGGAGTGTGTATTTTTTAGGAAATGCCTAGGCAATGCGAAGGAGGCCCAGGGAGATGATAAAGAGATCCGGTTACAGCCCGCAAAATGCTCCAAGGCAATATATACGCAAGAATGAGTGAACACTGGCTGTGAAGTGCCTAGTAAATGCGAAGGAGGCCGATAGAGATGATCAAGCGATCCGGTAGCTGCCCGCAAAATGCTCCAAGACAATATATACGCAGGGAGGAGTGTACAATGGCTGGGAAGTGCCTAGCCGATGCGAAGGAGGCCCAGGGAGATGATAAAGAGATCCGTCCACTGCCCGCAAAATGCTCCAAGGCAATATATACGCAGGGAGGAGTGTACACTGGCTAGGAAATGCCTAGGCAATGCAAAGGGGACCGAAAGAGAAGATAAAAAGATCCGGTTACTGCCCGCGAAGTGATCAAATGCAGTATAGACGCAAGAAAAATGTTACGCTGGCTTTGCAGAACCTAGACAATGCGAAGGAGGCCGAAACAGATGAGACAGAGATCCACTGTCCGCAAAGTGCTATAAGGCTGTAAAAATAAGCAATAGTGTGTGTGCCGGCTGTGAAGTGCCTTTGCAATGAGAAAAAGGCCAAGGGAGATGAGAAAGAGTGTCGGCCACTGCCCGCAAATTGCTGAAAGGCTGTGAAAATGAGCGATATTGTGTATGCCGGCTGTAAAGTGCCTGGGAAATGCGAAGGAGGCCGATAAAGATAAAAGAGAGATCCGGTTACTGCCTTCCAAATGCTCCTAGGCAATATATACGCAAGGAGAAGTGAACACTGGCTGTGAAGTGATTAGGAAAAGCGAAGGAGGCCGAAAAAGATGATAGAGAGATCCGGTAGCTGCCCGCAAAATGCTCCAAGACAATATATACGCAGGGAGGAGTGTACAATGGCTGGGAAGTGCCTAGCCGATGCGAAGGAGGCCCAGGGAGATGATAAAGAGATCCGTCCACTGCCGCAAAATGCTCCAAGGCAATATATACGCAAGGAGAAGTGAACACTGGCTGTGAAGTGATTAGGAAAAGCGAAGGAGGCCGAAAAAGATGATAGAGAGATCCGGTTACTGCCCACCAAACGATCCAAGGAAATATATACGCAGGGAGCAGTGCACAATGGCTGGGACGTGCCTAGGCGATGCGAAGGAGGCCCAGGGAGATGATAAAGAGATCCACCTGCCCGCAAAATGCTCCAAGGCAATAGATACGCAATGAGGAGTGTACATTGGCTGTAAAGTGCCTAGTAAATGCGAAGGAGGCCGATAGAGATGATCAAGCGATCCGGTAGCTGCCCGCAAAATGCTCCAAGACAATATATACGCAGGGAGGAGTGTACACTGGCTAGGAAGTGCCAAGGCGATGCAAAGGAGGCCCAGGGAGATAAAAAAGAGATCCGGCCACTGCCCGCAAAATGCTCCAAGGCAATATATACGCAGGGAGGAGTGTCACTGGCTGTGAAGTGCCTAGTAAATGCGAAGGAGGCCGAAAGAGATGATAAAGAGATCCGGCCACTGCCCGCAAAATGCTCCAAGGCAAAATGTACGCAGGGAGGAGTGTGTATTTTCTAGGAAATGCCTAGGCAATGCGAAGGAGGTCCAGGGAGATGATAAAGAGATCCGGTTACAGCCCGCAAAATGCTCCAAGGCAATATATACGCAAGAATGAGTGAACACTGGCTGTGAAGTGCCTAGTAAATGCGAAGGAGGCCGATAGAGATGATCAAGCGATCCGGTAGCTGCCCGCAAAATGCTCCAAGACAATATATACGCAGGGAGGAGTGTACACTGGCTAGGAAGTGCCAAGGCGATGCAAGGGAGGCCCAGGGAGATAAAAAAGAGATCCATCCACTGCCCGCAGAATGCTCCAAGGCAATATATACGCAGGGAGGAGTGTACATTGGCTGTGAAGTGCCTAGTAAATGCGAAGGAGGCCGAAAGAGATGATAAAGAGATCCGGTTACAGCCCGCAAAATGCTCCAAGGCAATATTTACGCAGGGAGGAGTGTACAATGGCTGGGAAGTGCCTAGCCGATGCGAAGGAGGCCCAGGGAGATGATAAAGAGATCCGTCCACTGCCCGCAAAATCCCCCAAGGCAATACATACGCAGGGAGGAGTGTACAATGGCTGGGAAGTGCCTAGGAAAAGCGAAGGAGGCCGAAAGAGATGGAAGACAGATCCAGTTACTGCCCGCGAAGTGATCAAATGCAGTATATACGCAGGGAGGAGTGTACATTTGCTAGGAAGTGCCAAGGCGATGCAAGGGAGGCCCAGGGAGATGAAAAAGAGATCCGGCCACTGCCCGCAAAATGCTCCAAGGCAATATATACGCAGGGAGGAGTGTCACTGGCTGTGAAGTGCCTAGTAAATGCGAAGGAGGCCGAAAGAGATGATAAAGAGATGCGGCCACTGCCCGCAAAATGCTCCAAGGCAATATATACGCAGGGAGGAGTGTCAATGGCTGTGAAGTGCCTAGTAAATGCGAAGGAGGCCGAAAGAGATGATAAAGAGATCCGGCCACTGCCCGCAAAATGCTCCAAGGCAAAATGTACGCAGGGAGGAGTGTGTATTTTCTAGGAAATGCCTAGGCAATGCGAAGGAGGCCCAGGGAGATGATAAAGAGATCCGGTTACAGCCCACAAAATGCTCCAAGGCAATATTTACGCAGGGAGGAGTGTACAATGGCTGGGAAGTGCCTATGAAAAGCGAAGGAGGCCGAAAGAGATGGAAGAGAGATCCAGTTACTGCCCGCGAAGTGATCAAATGAAGTATATACGCAGGGAGGAGTGTACATTGGCTAGGAAGTGCCAAGGCGATGCAAGGGAGGCCCAGGGAGATAAAAAAGAGATCCGGCCACTGCCCGCAAAATGCTCCAAGGCAAAATGTACGCAGGGAGGAGTGTGTATTTTCTAGGAAATGCCTAGGCAATGCGAAGGAGGACCAGGGAGATGATAAAGAGATCCGGTTACAGCCCGCAAAATGCTCCAAGGCAATATATACGCAAGAAGGAGTGAACACTGGCTGTGAAGTGCCTAGTAAATGCGAAGGAGGCCGATAGAGATGATCAAGCGATCCGGTAGCTGCCCGCAAAATGCTCCAAGACAATATATACGCAGGGAGGAGTGTACAATGGCTGGGAAGTGCCTAGCCGATGCGAAGGAGGCCCAGGGAGATGATAAAGAGATCCGGTTACAGCCCACAAAATGCTCCAAGGCAATATTTACGCAGGGAGGAGTGTACAATGGCTGGGAAGTGCCTAGCCGATGCGAAGGAGGCCCAGGGAGATGATAAAGAGATCCATCCACTGCCCGCAGAATGCTCCAAGGCAATATATACGCAGGGAGGAGTGTACATTGGCTGTGAAGTGCCTAGGCAATGAAGAGGAGGCCCAGGGAGATGACAAAGAGATCCGGTTACAGCCCGCAAAATGCTCCAAGGCAATATTTACGCAGGGAGGAGTGTACAATGGCTGGGAAGTGCCTAGCCGATGCGAAGGAGGCCCAGGGAGATGATAAAGAGATCCGGCCACTGCCCGCAAAATGCTCCAAGGCAAAATGAACGCAGGGAGGAGTGTGTATTTTCTAGGAAATGCCAAGGCAATGCGAAGGAGGCCCAGGGAGATGATAAAGAGATCCGGTTACAGCCCACAAAATGCTCCAAGGCAATATTTACGCAGGAAGGAGTGTACAATGGCTGGGAAGTGCCTAGCCGATGCGAAGGAGGCCCAGGGAGATGACAAAGAGATCCATCCACTGCCCGCAGAATGCTCCAAGGCAATATATACGCAGGGAGGAGTGTACATTGGCTGTGAAGTGCCTAGGCAATGAAGAGGAGGCCCAGGAGATGACAAAGAGATCCGGTTACAGCCCGCAAAATTCTCCAAGGCAATATTTACGCAGGGAGGAGTGTACAATGGCTGGGAAGTGCCTAGCCGATGCGAAGGAGGCCCAGGGAGATGATAAAGAGATCCATCCACTGCCCGCAGAATGCTCCAAGGCAATATATACGCAGGGAGGAGTGTACATTGGCTGTGAAGTGCCTAGGCAATGAAGAGGAGGCCCAGGGAGATGACAAAGAGATCCGGTTACAGCCCGCAAAATGCTCCAAGGCAATATTTACGCAGGGAGGAGTGTACAATGGCTGGGAAGTGCCTAGCCGATGCGAAGGAGGCCCAGGGAGATGATAAAGAGATCCGGCCACTGCCCGCAAAATGCTCCAAGGCAAAATGAACGCAGGGAGGAGTGTGTATTTTCTAGGAAATGCCAAGGCAATGCGAAGGAGGCCCAGGGAGATGATAAAGAGATCCGGTTACAGCCCACAAAATGCTCCAAGGCAATATTTACGCAGGAAGGAGTGTACAATGGCTGGGAAGTGCCTAGCCGATGCGAAGGAGGCCCAGGGAGATGACAAAGAGATCCATCCACTGCCCGCAGAATGCTCCAAGGCAATATATACGCAGGGAGGAGTGTACATTGGCTGTGAAGTGCCTAGGCAATGAAGAGGAGGCCCAGGGAGATGACAAAGAGATCCGGTTACAGCCCGCAAAATGCTCCAAGGCAATACATACGCAGGGAGGAGTGTACAATGGCTGGGAAGTGCCTATGAAAAGCGAAGGAGGCCGAAAGAGATGGAAGAGAGATCCAGTTACTGCCCGCGAAGTGATCAAATGAAGTATATACGCAGGGAGGAGTGTACATTGGCTAGGAAGTGCCAAGGCGATGCAAGGGAGCCCAGGGAGATAAAAAAGAGATCCGGCCACTGCCCGCAAAATGCTCCAAGGCAAAATGTACGCAGGGAGGAGTGTGTATTTTCTAGGAAATGCCTAGGCAATGCGAAGGAGGACCAGGGAGATGATAAAGAGATCCGGTTACAGCCCGCAAAATGCTCCAAGGCAATATATACGCAAGAAGGAGTGAACACTGGCTGTGAAGTGCCTAGTAAATGCGAAGGAGGCCGATAGAGATGATCAAGCGATCCGGTAGCTGCCCGCAAAATGCTCCAAGACAATATATACGCAGGGAGGAGTGTACAATGGCTGGGAAGTGCCTAGCCGATGCGAAGGAGGCCCAGGGAGATAATAAAGTGATCCGTCCACTGCCCGCAAAATGCTCCAAGGCAATATATACGCAGGGAGGAGTGTACACTGGCTAGGAAATGCCTAGGCAATGCGAAGGGGACCGAAAGAGAAGATAAATAGATCCGGTTACTGCCCGCGAAGTGATCAAATGCAGTATATACGGAAGAAAGAGGTTACGCTGGCTTTGCAGAACCTAGACAATGCGAAGGAGGCCGAAACAGATGAGACAGAGATCCAGCCGCTGTCCGCAAAGTGCTATAAGGCTGTAAAAATAAGCAATAGTGTGTGTGCCGGCTGTGAAGTGCCTTTGCAATGAGAAAAAGGCCAAGGGAGATGAGAAAGAGTGTCGGCCACTGCCCGCAAATTGCTGAAAGGCTGTGAAAATGAGCGATATTGTGTATGCCGGCTGTAAAGTGCCTGGGAAATGCGAAGGAGGCCGATAAAGATAAAAGAGAGATCCGGTTACTGCCTTCCAAATGCTCCTAGGCAATATATACGCAAGGAGAAGTGAACACTGGCTGTGAAGTGATTAGGAAAAGCGAAGGAGGCCGAAAAAGATGATAGAGAGATCCGGTAGCTGCCCGCAAAATGCTCCAAGACAATATATACGCAGGGAGGAGTGTACAATGGCTGGGAAGTGCCTAGCCGATGCGAAGGAGGCCCAGGGAGATGATAAAGAGATCCGTCCACTGCCCGCAAAATGCTCCAAGGCAATATATATGCAGGGAGGAGTATACACTGGCTAGGAAATGCCTAGGCAATGCGAAGGGGACCGAAAGAGAAGATAAAAAGATCCGGTTACTGCCCGCGAAGTGATCAAATGCAGTATATACGGAAGAAAGAGGTTACGCTGGCTTTGCAGAACCTAGACAATGCGAAGGAGGCCGAAACAGATGAGACAGAGATCCAGCCACTGTCCGCAAAGTGCTATAAGGCTGTAAAAATAAGCAATAGTGTGTGTGCCGGCTGTGAAGTGCCTTTGCAATGAGAAAAAGGCCAACGGAGATGAGAAAGAGTGTCGGTGACTGCCCGCGAAGTGCTGAAGTGCTGTGAAAATGAGCGATATTGTGTACGGCGGCTGTGAAGTGCCTGGGAAATGCGAAAGAGGCCGATAAAGATAAAAGAGAGATCCGGCTACTGCCTTCCAAATGCTCCTAGGCAATATATACGCAAGGAGAAGTGAACACTGGCTGTGAAGTGATTAGGAAAAGCGAAGGAGGCCGAAAAAGATGACAGAGAGATCCGGTTACTGCCCACCAAACGATTCAAGGAAATATATATGCAGGGAGCAGTGCACAATGGCTGGGACGTGCCTAGGCGATGCGAAGGAGGCCCAGGGAGATAAAAAAGAGATCCGGCCACTGCCCGCAAAATGCACCAAGGCAATATATACGCAGGAAGGAGTGTCACTGGCTGTAAAGTGCATCGGAAATGCGAAGGCGACCGATAGAGATGATAAAGAGATTCAGTTGCTGCCCGCAAAATGCTCCAAGGCAATATATACGCAAGAAGGAGTGAACACTTGCTGTGAAGTGCCTAGTAAATGCGAAGGAGGCCGATGGAGATGATCAAGAGATCCGGTTACAGCCCGAAAAATGCTCCAAGACAATATATACGCAGGCAGGAGTGTTAACTGGCTAGGAAGTGCCAGGGCGATGCAAAGGATGCCCAGGGAGATAAAATAGAGATCCGGCCAATGCCCGCAAAATGCTCCAAGGCAATATATACGCAGGGAGGAGTGTACATTGGCTGTAAAGTGCATCGGAAATGCGAAGGCGACCGATAGAGATGATAAAGAGATTCAGTTGCTGCCCGCAAAATGCTCCAAGGCAATATATACGTAAGAAGGAGTGAACACTTGCTGTGAAGTGCCTAGTAAATGCGAAGGAGGCCGATGGAGATGATCAAGAGATCCGGTTACAGCCCGCAAAATGCTCCAAGACAATATATACGCAGGCAGGAGTGTTAACTGGCTAGGAAGTGCCAGGGCGATGCAAAGAATGCCCAGGGAGATAAAATAGAGATCCGGCCAATGCCCGCAAAATGCTCCAAATCAATATATACGCAGGGAGGAGTTTACATTGGCTAGGAAATGCCTAGGCAATGCGAAGGGGGCCGAAAGAGAAGATAAAAAGATCCGATTACTGCCCGCGAAGTGACCAAATGCAGTATATACGCAAGCAGTGTACAATGGCTGGGAAGTGCCTAGGCGATGCGAAGGAGGCCCAGGGAGATGATAAAGAGATCCGGCCACTGCCCGCAAAATGCTCCAAGGCAAAATGTACGCAGGGAGGAGTGTGTATTTTCTAGGAAATGCCTAGGCAATGCGAAGGAGGACCAGGGAGATGATAAAGAGATCCGGTTACAGCCCGCAAAATGCTCCAAGGCAATATATACGCAAGAAGGAGTGAACACTGGCTGTGAAGTGCCTAGTAAATGCGAAGGAGGCCGATAGAGATGATCAAGCGATCCGGTAGCTGCCCGCAAAATGCTCCAAGACAATATATACGCAGGGAGGAGTGTACACTGGCTAGGAAGTGCCAGGGCGATGCAAAGGATGCCCAGGGAGATAAAATAGAGATCCGGCCACTGCCCGCAAAATGCTCCAAGGCAATATATACGCAGGGAGGCTATCTGTGAAGTGCCTAATAAATGCGAAGGAGGCCGAAAGAGATGATCAAGCGATCCGATAGCTGCCCGCAAAATGCTCCAAGACAATATATACGCAGGGAGGAGTGTACAATGGCTGGGAAGTGCCTAGCCGATGCGAAGGAGGCCCAGGGAGATGATAAAGAGATCCGTCCACTGCCCGCAAAATGCTCCAAGGCAATATATACGCAGGGAGGAGTGTACACTGGCTAGGAAATGCCTAGGCAATGCGAAGGGAACCGAAAGAGAAGATAAAAAGATCCGGTTACTGCCCGCGAAGTGATCAAATGCAGTATATACGGAAGAAAGAGGTTACGCTGGCTTTGCAGAACCTAGACAATGCGAAGGAGGCCGAAACAGATGAGACAGAGATCCAGCCACTGTCCGCAAAGTGCTATAAGGCTGTAAAAATAAGCAATAGTGTGTGTGCCGGCTGTGAAGTGCCTTTGCAATGAGAAAAAGGCCAAGGGAGATGAGAAAGAGTGTCGGCCACTGCCCGCAAATTGCTGAAAGGCTGTGAAAATGAGCGATATTGTGTATGCCGGCTGTAAAGTGCCTGGGAAATGCGAAGGAGGCCGATAAAGATAAAAGAGAGATCCGGTTACTGCCTTCCAAATGCTCCTAGGCAATATATACGCAAGGAGAAGTGAACACTGGCTGTGAAGTGATTAGGAAAAGCGAAGGAGGCCGAAAAAAGATGATAGAGAGATCCGGTAGCTGCCCGTAAAATGCTCCAAGACAATATATACGCAGGGAGGAGTGTACAATGGCTGGGAAGTGCCTAGCCGATGCGAAGGAGGCCCAGGGAGATGATAAAGAGATCCGTCCACTGCCCGCAAAATGCTCCAAGGCATTATATATGCAGGGAGGAGTGTACACTGGCTAGGAAATGCCTAGGCAATGCGAAGGGGGCCGAAAGAGAAGATAAAAAGATCCGATTACTGCTCGCGAAGTGACCAAATGCAGTATATACGCAGGGAGCAGTGTACAATGGCTGGGAAGTGCCTAGGCGATGCGAAGGAGGCCCAGGGAGATGATAAAGAGATCCGGCCACTGCCCGCAAAATGCACCAAGGCAATATATACGCAGGAAGGAGTGTCACTGGCTGTGAAGTGCCTAGTAAATGCGAAGGAGGCCGAAAGAGATGATAAAGAGATCCGGTTACTGCCCACCAAACGATTCAAGGAAATATATATGCAGGGAGCAGTGCACAATGGCTGGGACGTGCCTAGGCGATGCGAAGGAGGCCCAGGGAGATAAAAAAGAGATCCGGCCACTGCCCGCAAAATGCACCAAGGCAATATATACGCAGGAAGGAGTGTCACTGGCTGTGAAGTGCCTAGTAAATGCGAAGGAGGCCGAAAGAGATGATAAAGAGATCCGGTTACAGCCCGCAAAATGCTCCAAGACAATATATACGCAGGCAGGAGTGTTCACTGTCTAGGAAGTGCCAAAGCGATGCAAAGGAGGCCCAGGGAGATAAAAAAGAGATCCGGCCACTGCCCGCAAAATGTTCCAAGACAATATATACGCAGGGAGGAGTGAACACTGGCTGTAAGGTGCATCGGAAATGCGAAGGCGACCGATAGAGATGATAAAGAGATTCAGTTGCTGCCCGCAAAATGCTCCAAGGCAATATATACGCAAGAAGGAGTGAACACTTGCTGTGAAGTGCCTCGTAAATGCGAAGGAGGCCGATGGAGATGATCAAGAGATCCGGTTACAGCCCGAAAAATGCTCCAAGACAATATATACGCAGGCAGGAGTGTTAACTGGCTAGGAAGTGCCAGGGCGATGCAAAGGATGCCCAGGGAGATAAAATAGAGATCCGGCCAATGCCCGCAAAATGCTCCAAGGCAATATATACGCAGGGAGGAGTGTACATTGGCTAGGAAATGCCTAGGCAATGCGAAGGGGGCCGAAAGAGAAGATAAAAAGATCCGATTACTGCTCGCGAAGTGACCAAATGCAGTATATACGCAGGGAGCAGTGTATATACGCAAGCAGTGTACAATGGCTGGGAAGTGCCTAGGCGATGCGAAGGAGGCCCAGGGAGATGATAAAGAGATCCGGCCACTGCCCGCAAAATGCTCCAAGGCAAAATGTACGCAGGGAGGAGTGTGTATTTTCTAGGAAATGCCTAGGCAATGCGAAGGAGGACCAGGGAGATGATAAAGAGATCCGGTTACAGCCCGCAAAATGCTCCAAGGCAATATATACGCAAGAAGGAGTGAACACTGGCTGTGAAGTGCCTAGTAAATGCGAAGGAGGCCGATAGAGATGATCAAGCGATCCGGTAGCTGCCCGCAAAATGCTCCAAGACAATATATACGCAGGGAGGAGTGTACACTGGCTAGGAAGTGCCAGGGCGATGCAAAGGATGCCCAGGGAGATAAAATAGAGATCCGGCCACTGCCCGCAAAATGCTCCAAGGCAATATATACGCAGGGAGGCTATCTGTGAAGTGCCTAATAAATGCGAAGGAGGCCGAAAGAGATGATCAAGCGATCCGATAGCTGCCCGCAAAATGCTCCAAGACAATATATACGCAGGGAGGAGTGTACAATGGCTGGGAAGTGCCTAGCCGATGCGAAGGAGGCCCAGGGAGATGATAAAGAGATCCGTCCACTGCCCGCAAAATGCTCCAAGGCAATATATACGCAGGGAGGAGTGTACACTGGCTAGGAAATGCCTAGGCAATGCGAAGGGAACCGAAAGAGAAGATAAAAAGATCCGGTTACTGCCCGCGAAGTGATCAAATGCAGTATATACGGAAGAAAGAGGTTACGCTGGCTTTGCAGAACCTAGACAATGCGAAGGAGGCCGAAACAGATGAGACAGAGATCCAGCCACTGTCCGCAAAGTGCTATAAGGCTGTAAAAATAAGCAATAGTGTGTGTGCCGGCTGTGAAGTGCCTTTGCAATGAGAAAAAGGCCAAGGGAGATGAGAAAGAGTGTCGGCCACTGCCCGCAAATTGCTGAAAGGCTGTGAAAATGAGCGATATTGTGTATGCCGGCTGTAAAGTGCCTGGGAAATGCGAAGGAGGCCGATAAAGATAAAAGAGAGATCCGGTTACTGCCTTCCAAATGCTCCTAGGCAATATATACGCAAGGAGAAGTGAACACTGGCTGTGAAGTGATTAGGAAAAGCGAAGGAGGCCGAAAAAGATGATAGAGAGATCCGGTAGCTGCCCGTAAAATGCTCCAAGACAATATATACGCAGGGAGGAGTGTACAATGGCTGGGAAGTGCCTAGCCGATGCGAAGGAGGCCCAGGGAGATGATAAAGAGATCCGTCCACTGCCCGCAAAATGCTCCAAGGCATTATATATGCAGGGAGGAGTGTACACTGGCTAGGAAATGCCTAGGCAATGCGAAGGGGGCCGAAAGAGAAGATAAAAAGATCCGATTACTGCTCGCGAAGTGACCAAATGCAGTATATACGCAGGGAGCAGTGTACAATGGCTGGGAAGTGCCTAGGCGATGCGAAGGAGGCCCAGGGAGATGATAAAGAGATCCGGCCACTGCCCGCAAAATGCACCAAGGCAATATATACGCAGGAAGGAGTGTCACTGGCTGTGAAGTGCCTAGTAAATGCGAAGGAGGCCGAAAGAGATGATAAAGAGATCCGGTTACTGCCCACCAAACGATTCAAGGAAATATATATGCAGGGAGCAGTGCACAATGGCTGGGACGTGCCTAGGCGATGCGAAGGAGGCCCAGGGAGATAAAAAAGAGATCCGGCCACTGCCCGCAAAATGCACCAAGGCAATATATACGCAGGAAGGAGTGTCACTGGCTGTGAAGTGCCTAGTAAATGCGAAGGAGGCCGAAAGAGATGATAAAGAGATCCGGTTACAGCCCGCAAAATGCTCCAAGACAATATATACACAGGCAGGAGTGTTCACTGTCTAGGAAGTGCCAAAGCGATGCAAAGGAGGCCCAGGAGATAAAAAAGAGATCCGGCCACTGCCCGCAAAATGTTCCAAGACAATATATACGCAGGGAGGAGTGAACACTGGCTGTAAAGTGCATCGGAAATGCGAAGGCGACCGATAGAGATGATAAAGAGATTCAGTTGCTGCCCGCAAAATGCTCCAAGGCAATATATACGCAAGAAGGAGTGAACACTTGCTGTGAAGTGCCTAGTAAATGCGAAGGAGGCCGATGGAGATGATCAAGAGATCCGGTTACAGCCCGAAAAATGCTCCAAGACAATATATACGCAGGCAGGAGTGTTAACTGGCTAGGAAGTGCCAGGGCGATGCAAAGGATGCCCAGGGAGATAAAATAGAGATCCGGCCAATGCCCGCAAAATGCTCCAAGGCAATATATACGCAGGGAGGAGTGTACATTGGCTAGGAAATGCCTAGGCAATGCGAAGGGGGCCGAAAGAGAAGATAAAAAGATCCGATTACTGCTCGCGAAGTGACCAAATGCAGTATATACGCAGGGAGCAGTGTACAATGGCTGGGAAGTGCCTAGGCGATGCGAAGGAGGCCCAGGGAGATGATAAAGAGATCCGGCCACTGCCCGCAAAATGCTACAAGGCAAAATGTACGCAGGGAGGAGTGTGTATTTTCTAGGAAATGCCTAGGCAATGCGAAGGAGGACCAGGGAGATGATAAAGAGATCCGGGTACACCCTGCGAAATGCTCCAAGGCAATATATTGCAGGGAGGAGTGTACAATGGCTGGGAAGTGCCTAGCCGATGCGAAAGAGGCCCAGGGCGATGATAAAGAGATCCGTCCACTGCCCGCAAAATGTTCCAAGGCAATATATACGCAGGGAGGAGTGTAAAATGGTTGGGAAGTGCCTAGCCGATGCGAAGGAGGCCCAGGGAGATGATAAAGAGATCCGGACACTGCCTGCAAAATGCTCCAAGGCAATATATACGCAAGGAGGAGTGTACATTGGCTGTGAAGTGCCTAGGAAAAGCGAAGGAGGCCGAAAGAGATGATAGAGAGATCCAGTTACTGCCCGCAAAATGCTCTAAGGCAATATAAACGCAAGAAGGAGTGAACACTGGCTGTGAAGTGCCTAGTAAATGCGAAGGAGGCCGATAGAGATGACCAAGCGATCCGGTAGCTGCCCGCAAAATGCTCCAAGACAATATATTCGCAGGGAGGAGTGTACACTGGCTGTGAAGTGCCAGGGCGATGCAAAGGAGGCCCAGGGAGATAAAATGGAGATCCGGCCACTGCCCGCAAAATGCTCCAAGGCAATATATACGCAGGGAGGAGTGTACATTGGCTGTTAAGTGCCTAGGCTATGCAAAAGAGGCCCAGGGAGATGATAAAGAGATCCGGTTACACCCCGCAAAATGCTCCAAGGCAATATATACGCAGGGAGGAGTGTACAATGGCTGGGAAGTGCCCAGCCGATGCGAAGGAGGCCCAGGGAGATGATAAAGAGATCCGGTTACAGCCCGCAAAATGCTCCAAGGCAATATATACGCAAGGAGGAGTGTACAATGGCTGGGAAGTGCCTAGCCGATGCGAAGGAGGCCCTGGGAGATGATAAAGAGATCCGTCCACTGCCCGCAAAATGCTCCAAGGTAATATATACGCAGGGAGGAGTGTGCACTGGCTAGGAAATGCCTAGGCAATGCGAAGGGGGCCGAAAGAGAAGATTAAAAGATCCGGTTACTGCCCGCGAAGTGATCAAATGCAGTATATACGGTGGGAGCAGTGTACAATGGCTGTAAAGTGCCTAGGCGATGCGAAGGAGGCCCAGGGAGATAAAAAAGAGATCCGGCCACTGCCCGCAAAATGCTCCAAGACAATATATACGCAGGGAGGAGTGTACACTTGCTAGAAAGTGCCAAGGCGATGCAAAGGAGGCCCAGGGAGATAAAAAAAGAGAGATGATCAAAGATAAAAAAGAGATCCGGCCACTGCCCGCAAAATGCTCCAAGGCAATATATACGCAGGGAGGCTGGCTGTGAATTGCCTAGTAAATGCGAAGGAGGCCAAAAGAGATGATAAAGAGATCCGGCCACTGCCCGCAAAATGCTCCAAGGCAAAATGTACGCAGGGAGAAGTGTGTATTTTCTAGGAAATGCCTAGGCAATGCGAAGGAGGCCCAGGGAGATGATAGAGAGATCCGGTTACAGCCCGCAAAATGCTCCAAGGCAATATATACGCAAGAAGGAGTGAACACTAGCTGTGAAGTGCCTAGTAAAAGCGAAGGAGGCCGATAGAGATGATCAAGCGATCTGGTAGCTGCCTGCAAAATGCTCCAAGACAATATATACGCAGGGAGGAGTGTACACTGGCTAGGAAGTGCCAGGGCGATGCAAAGGAGGCCCAGGGAGATAAAATAGAGATCCGGCCACTGCCCGCAAAATGCTCCAAGGCAATATATACGCAGGGAGGAGTGTACATTGGCTGTTAAGTGCTTAGGCAATGCAAAGGAGGGCCAGGGAGATGATAAAGAGATCCGGTTACACCCCGCGAAATGCTCCAAGGCAATATATACGCAGGGAGGAGTGTACACTGGCTGGGAAGTGCCTAGCCGATGCGAAGGAGGCCCTGGGAGATGATAAAGAGATCCGTCCACTGCCCGCAAAATGCTCCAAGGCAATATATACGCAGGGAGGAGTGTGCACTGGCTAGGAAATGCCTAGGCAATGCGAAGGGGGCCAAAAGAGAAGATTAAAAGATCCGGTTACTGCCCGCGAAGTGATCAAATGCAGTATATACGGTGGGAGCAGTGTACAATGGCTGTAAAGTGCCTAGGCGATGCGAAGGAGGCCCAGGGAGATAAAAAAGAGATCCGGCCACTGCCCGCAAAATGCTCCAAGACAATATATACGCAGGGAGGAGTGTACACTTGCTAGAAAGTGCCAAGGCGATGCAAAGGAGGCCCAGGGAGATAAAAAAAGAGAGATTATCAAAGATAAAAAAGAGATCCGGCCACTGCCCGCAAAATGCTCCAAGGCAATATATACGCAGGGAGGCTGGCTGTGAAGTGCCTAGTAAATGCGAAGGAGGCCGAAAGAGATGATAAAGAGATCCGGCCACTGCCCGCAAAATGCTCCAAGGCAAAATGTACGCAGGGAGGAGTGTGTATTTTCTAGGAAATGCCTAGGCAATGCGAAGGAGGCCCAGGGAGATGATAGAGAGATCCGGTTACAGCCCGCAAAATGCTCCAAGGCAAGATATACGCAAGACGGAGTGAACACTAGCTGTGAAGTGCCTAGTAAATGCGAAGGAGGCCGATAGAGATGATCAAGCGATCCGGTAGCTGCCCGCAAAATGCTCCAAGACAATATATACGCAGGGAGGAGTGTACACTGGCTAGGAAGTGCCAGGGCGATGCAAAGGAGGCCCAGGGAGATAAAATAGAGATCCGGCCACTGCCCGCAAAATGCTCCAAGGCAATATATACGCAGGGAGGAGTGTACATTGGCTGTTAAGTGCTTAGGCAATGCAAAGGAGGGCCAGGGAGATGATAAAGAGATCCGGTTACACCCCGCGAAATGCTCCAAGGCAATATATACGCAGGGAGGAGTGTACACTGGCTGGGAAGTGCCTAGGCGATGCGAAAGAGGCCCAGGGAGATGATAAAGAGATCCGTCCACTGCCCGCAAAATGTTCCAAGGCAATATATACGCAGGGAGGAGTGTACAATGGCTGGGAAGTGCCTAGCCGATGCGAAGGAGGCCCAGGGAGATGATAAAGAGTTCCGGACACTGCCTGCAAAATGCTCCAAGGCAATATATACATAAGGAGGAGTGTACATTGGCTGTGAAGTGCCTAGGAAAAGCGAAGGAGGCCGAAAGAGATGATAGAGAGATCCAGTTACTGCCCGCAAAATGCTCTAAGGCAATATATACGCAAGAAGGAGTGAACACTGGCTGTGAAGTGCCTAGTAAATGCGAAGGAGGCCGATAGAGATGATCAAGCGATCCGGTAGCTGCCCGCAAAATGCTCCAAGACAATATATACGCAGGGAGGAGTGTACACTGGCTAGGAAGTGCCAGGGCGATGCAAAGGAGGCCCAGGGAGATAAAATAGAGATCCGGCCACTGCCCGCAAAATGCTCCAAGGCAATATATACGCAGGGAGGAGTTTACATTGGCTGTTAAGTGCCTAGGCAATGCAAAAGAGGCCCAGGGAGATGATAAAGAGATCCGGTTATACCCCGCAAAATGCTCCAAGGCAATATATACGCAGGGAGGAGTGTACAATGGCTGGAAAGTGCCTAGCCGATGCGAAGGAGGCCCAGGGAGATGATAAAGAGATCCGGTTACAGCCCGCAGAATGCTCCAAGGCAATATATACGCAGGGAGGAGTGTACAAAGGCTGGGAAGTGCCTAGCCGATGCAAAGGAGGCCCTGGGAGATAAAAAAGAGATCCGGCCACTGCCCGCAAAATGCTTCAAGACAATATATACGCAGGGAGGAGTGTACACTTGCTAGAAAGTGCCAAGGCGATGCAAAGGAGGCCCAGGGAGATAAAAAAAGAGAGATGATCAAAGATAAAAAAGAGATCCGGCCACTGCCCGCAAAATGCTCCAAGGCAACATATACGCAGGGAGGCTGGCTGTGAAGTGCCTAGTAAATGCGAAGGAGGCCGAAAGAGATGATAAAGAGATCCGGCCACTGCCCGCAAAATGCTCCAAGGCAAAATGTACGCAGGGAGGAGTGTGTATATTCTAGGAAATGCCTAGGCAATGCGAAGGAGGCCCAGGGAGATGATAAAGAGATCCGTCCACTGCCCGCAAAATGCTCCAAGGCAATATATACGCAGGGAGGCTAGCTGTGAAGTGCCTAGTAAATGCGAAGGAGGCCGAAAGAGATGATAAAGAGATCCGGCCACTGCCCGCAAAATGCTCCAAGACAATATATACGCAGGGAGGAGTGTACACTGGCTAGGAAGTGCCAGGGCGAAGCAAAGGAGGCCCAGGGAGATAAAAAAGAGATCCGGCCACTGCCCGCAAAATGCTCCAAGGCAATATATACGCAGGGAGGAGTGTACATTGGCTGTTAAGTGCCTAGGCAATGCAAATGAGGCCCAGGGAGATGATAAAGAGATCCGGTTACAGCCCGCAAAATGCTCCAAGGCAATATATACGCAGGGAGGAGTGTACAATGGCTGGGAAGTGCCTAGCCGATGCGAAGGAGGCCCAAGGAGATGATAAAGAGATCCGTCCACTGCCCGCAAAATGCTCCCAGGCAATATATACGCAGGGAGGCGATGCCAAGGCGATGCAAAGGAGGCCCAGGGAGATAAAAAAAGAGAGATGATCAAAGATAAAAAAGAGATCCGGCCACTGCCCGCAAAATGCTCCAAGGCAACATATACGCAGGGAGGCTGGCTGTGAAGTGCCTAGTAAATGCGAAGGAGGCCGAAAGAGATGATAAAGAGATCCGGCCACTGCCCGCAAAATGCTCCAAGGCAAAATGTACGCAGGGAGGAGTGTGTATTTTCTAGGAAATGCCTAGGCAATGCGAAGGAGGCCCAGGGAGATGATAAAGAGATCCGTCCACTGCCCGCAAAATGCTCCAAGGCAATATATACGCAGGGAGGCTAGCTGTGAAGTGCCTAGTAAATGCGAAGGAGGCCGAAAGAGATGATAAAGAGATCCGGCCACTGCCCGCAAAATGCTCCAAGACAATATATACGCAGGGAGGAGTGTACACTGGCTAGGAAGTGCCAGGGCGAAGCAAAGGAGGCCCAGGGAGATAAAAAAGAGATCCGGCCACTGCCCGCAAAATGCTCCAAGGCAATTTATACGCAGGGAGGAGTGTACATTGGCTGTTAAGTGCCTAGGCAATGCAAATGAGGCCCAGGGAGATGATAAAGAGATCCGGTTACAGCCCGCAAAATGCTCCAAGGCAATATATACGCAGGGAGGAGTGTACAATGGCTGGGAAGTGCCTAGCCGATGCGAAGGAGGCCCAGGGAGATGATAAAGAGATCCGTCCACTGCCCGCAAAATGCTCCCAGGCAATATATACGCAGGGAGGAGTGTACACTGGCTAGGAAATGCTTAGGCAATGCGAAGGGAGCCGAAAGAGAAGATAAAAAGATCCGGTTACTGCCCGCGAAGTGATCAAATGCAGTATATACGCAAGAAGGAGGTTACGCTGGCTTTGCAGAACCTAGACAATGCGAAGGAGGCCGAAACAGATGAGGCAGAGATCCAGCCACTGTCCGCAAAGTGCTATAAGGCTGTAAAAATAAGCAATAGTGTGTGTGCCGGCTGTGAAGTGCCTTTGCAATGAGAAAAAGGCCAAGGGAGATGAGAAGGAGTGTCGGCCACTGCCCGCGAAGTGCTGAAAGGCTGTGAAAATGAGCGATATTGTGTACGGCGGCTGTGAAGTGCCTGGGAAATGCGAAAGAGGCCGATAAAGATAAAAGAGAGATCCGGTTACTGCCTTCCAAATGCTCCTAGGCAATATATACGCAAGGAGAAGTGAACACTGGCTGTGAAGTGATTAGGAAAAGCGAAGGAGGCCGAAAAAGATGACAGAGAGATCCGGTTACTGCCCGCAAAATGCTCCAAGGCAATATATACGCAAGAAGGAGTGAACACTGGCTGTGAAGTGCCTAGTAAATGCGAAGTAGGCCGATAGAGATGATCAAGCGATCCGGTAGCTGCCCGCAAAATGCTCCAAGACAATATATACGCAGGGAGGAGTGTACACTGGCTAGTTAGTGCCAGGGCGATGCAAAGTAGGCCCAGGGAGATAAAAAAGAGATCCGGCCAATGCCCGCAAAATGCTCCAAGGCAATATATACGCAGGGAGGAGTGTACATTGGCTAGGAAATGCCTAGGCAATGCGAAGGGAGCCGAAAGAGAAGATAAAAAGATCCGGTTACTGCCCGCGAAGTGACCAAATGCAGTATATACGCAGGGAGCAGTGTACAATGGCTGGGAAGTGCCTAGGCGATGCGAAGGAGGCCCAGGGAGATGATAAAGAGATCCGGCCACTGCCCGCAAAATGCTCCAAGGCAATATATACGCAAGGAGGAGTGTACATTGGCTGTGAAGTGCCTAGGAAAAGCGAAGGAGGCCGAAAGAGATGATAGAGAGATCCAGTTACTGCCCGCAAAATGCTCCAAGGCAATATATACGCAAGAAGGAGTGAACAGTGGCTGTGAAGTGCCTAGTAAATGCGAAGGAGGCCGATAGAGATGATCAAGCGATCCGGTAGCTGCCCGCAAAATGCTCCAAGACAATATATACGCAGGGAGGAGTGTACACTGGCTAGTAAGTGCCAGGGCGATGCAAAGTAGGCCCAGGGAGATAAAAAAGAGATCCGGCCAATGCCCGCAAAATGCTCCAAGGCAATATATACGCAGGGAGGAGTGTACATTGGCTAGGAAATGCCTAGGCAATGCGAAGGGAGCCGAAAGAGAAGATAAAAAGATCCGGTTACTGCCCGCGAAGTGATCAAATGCAGTATATACGCAAGAAGGAGGTTACGCTGGCTTTGCAGAACCTAGACAATGCGAAGGAGGCCGAAACAGATGAGGCACAGATCCAGCCACTGTCCGCAAAGTGCAATAAGGCTGTAAAAATAAGCAATAGTGTGTGTGCCGGCTGTGAAGTGCCTTTGCAATGAGAAAAAGGCCAAGGGAGATCAGAAAAAGCGTCGGCCACTGCCCGCGAAGTGCTGAAAGGATGTGAAAATGAGCGATATTGTGTATGCCGGCTGTGAAGTGCTTGGGAAATGCGAAAGAGGCCGATAAAGATAAAAGAGAGATCCGGTTACTGCCTTCCAAATGCTCCTAGGCAATATATACGCAAGGAGGAGTGTACATTGGCTGTGAAGTGCCTAGGAAAACGAAGGAGGCCGAAAGAGATGATAGAGAGATCCAGTTACTGCCCGCAAAATGCTCTAAGGCAATATAAACGCAAGAAGGAGTGAACACTGGCTGTGAAGTGCCTAGTAAATGCGAAGGAGGACGATAGAGATGACCAAGCGATCCGGTAGCTGCCCGCAAAATGCTCCAAGACAATATATTCGCAGGGAGGAGTGTACACTGGCTGTGAAGTGCCAGGGCGATGCAAAGGAGGCCCAGGGAGATAAAATAGAGATCCGGCCACTGCCCGCAAAATGCTCCAAGGCAATATATACGCAGGGAGGAGTGTACATTGGCTGTTAAGTGCCTAGGCTATGCAAAAGAGGCCCAGGGAGATGATAAAGAGATCCGGTTACACCCCGCAAAATGCTCCAAGGCAATATATACGCAGGGAGGAGTGTACAATGGCTGGGAAGTGCCCAGCCGATGCGAAGGAGGCCCAGGGAGATGATAAAGAGATCCGGTTACAGCCCGCAAAATGCTCCAAGGCAATATATACGCAAGGAGGAGTGTACAATGGCTGGGAAGTGCCTAGCCGATGCGAAGGAGGCCCTGGGAGATGATAAAGAGATCCGTCCACTGCCCGCAAAATGCTCCAAGGCAATATATACGCAGGGAGGAGTGTGCACTGGCTAGGAAATGCCTAGGCAATGCGAAGGGGGCCGAAAGAGAAGATTAAAAGATCCGGTTACTGCCCGCGAAGTGATCAAATGCAGTATATACGGTGGGAGCAGTGTACAATGGCTGTAAAGTGCCTAGGCGATGCGAAGGAGGCCCAGGGAGATAAAAAAGAGATCCGGCCACTGCCCGCAAAATGCTCCAAGGCAACATATACGCAGGGAGGCTGGCTGTGAAGTGCCTAGTAAATGCGAAGGAGGCCGAAAGAGATGATAAAGAGATCCGGCCACTGCCCGCAAAATGCTCCAAGGCAAAATGTACGCAGGGAGGAGTGTGTATTTTCTAGGAAATGCCTAGGCAATGCGAAGGAGGCCCAGGGCGATGATAAAGAGATCCGTCCACTGCCCGCAAAATGCTCCAAGGCAATATATACGCAGGGAGGCTAGCTGTGAAGTGCCTAGTAAATGCGAAGGAGGCCGAAAGAGATGATAAAGAGATCCGGCCTCTGCCCGCAAAATGCTCCAAGACAATATATACGCAGGGAGGAGTGTACACTGGCTAGGAAGTGCCAGGGCGAAGCAAAGGAGGCCCAGGGAGATAAAAAAGAGATCCGGCCACTGCCCGCAAAATGCTCCAAGGCAATATATACGCAGGGAGGAGTGTACATTGGCTGTTAAGTGCCTAGGCAATGCAAATGAGGCCCAGGGAGATGATAAAGAGATCCGGTTACAGCCCGCAAAATGCTCCAAGGCAATATATACGCAGGGAGAAGTGTACAATGGCTGGGAAGTGCCTAGCCGATGCGAAGGAGGCCCAGGGAGATGATAAAGAGATCCGTCCACTGCCCGCAAAATGCTCCCAGGCAATATATACGCAGGGAGGAGTGTACACTGGCTAGGAAATGCTTAGGCAATGCGAAGGGAGCCGAAAGAGAAGATAAAAAGATCCGGTTACTGCCCGCGAAGTGACCAAATGCAGTATATACGCAGGGAGCAGTGTACAATGGCTGGGAAGTGCCTAGGCGATGCGAAGGAGGCCCAGGGAGATGATAAAGAGATCCGGCCACTGCCCGCAAAATGCTCCAAGGCAATATATACGCAAGGAGGAGTGTACATTGGCTGTGAAGTGCCTAGGAAAAGCGAAGGAGGCCGAAAGAGATGATAGAGAGATCCAGTTACTGCCCGCAAAATGCTCCAAGGCAATATATACGCAAGAAGGAGTGAACACTGGCTGTGAAGTGCCTAGTAAATGCGAAGGAGGCCGATAGAGATGATCAAGCGATCCGGTAGCTGCCCGCAAAATGCTCCAAGACAATATATACGCAGGGAGGAGTGTACACTGGCTAGTAAGTGCCAGGGCGATGCAAAGTAGGCCCAGGGAGATAAAAAAGAGATCCGGCCAATGCCCGCAAAATGCTCCAAGGCAATATATACGCAGGGAGGAGTGTACATTGGCTAGGAAATGCCTAGGCAATGCGAAGGGAGCCGAAAGAGAAGATAAAAAGATCCGGTTACTGCCCGCGAAGTGATCAAATGCAGTATATACGCAAGAAGGAGGTTACGCTGGCTTTGCAGAACCTAGACAATGCGAAGGAGGCCGAAACAGATGAGGCAGAGATCCAGCCACTGTCCGCAAAGTGCAATAAGGCTGTAAAAATAAGCAATAGTGTGTGTGCCGGCTGTGAAGTGCCTTTGCAATGAGAAAAAGGCCAAGGGAGATCAGAAAAAGCGTCGGCCACTGCCCGCGAAGTGCTGAAAGGCTGTGAAAATGAGCGATATTGTGTATGCCGGCTGTGAAGTGCTTGGGAAATGCGAAAGAGGCCGATAAAGATAAAAGAGAGATCCGGTTACTGCCTTCCAAATGCTCCTAGGCAATATATACGCAAGGAGGAGTGTACATTGGCTGTGAAGTGCCTAGGAAAACGAAGGAGGCCGAAAGAGATGATAGAGAGATCCGGTTACTGCCTTCCAAATGCTCTAAGGCAATATATACGCAAGAAGGAGTGAACACTGGCTGTGAAGTGCCTAGTAAATGCGAAGGAGGCCGATAGAGATGATCAAGCGATCCGGTAGCTGCCCGCAAAATGCTCCAAGACAATATATACGCAGGGAAGAGTGTACACTGGCTAGTAAAAGCCAGGGCGATGCAAAGGAGGCCCAGGGAGATAAAATAGAGATCCGGCCAATGCCCGCAAAATGCTCCAAGGCAATATATACCCAGGAGGAGTGTACATTGGCTAGGAAATGCCTAGGCAATGCGAAGGGGGCCGAAAGAGAAGATAAAAAGATCCGATTACTGCCCGCGAAGTGACCAAATGCAGTATATACGCAGGGAGCAGTGTACAATGGCTGGGAAGTGCCTAGGCGATGCGAAGGAGGCCCAGGGAGATGATAAAGAGATCCGGCCACTGCCCGCAAAATGCTCCAAGGCAATATATACGCAAGGAGGAGTGTGCATTGGCTGTGAAGTGCCTAGAAAAAGCGAAGGAGGCCGAAAGAGATGATAGAGAGATCCAGTTACTGCCCGCAAAATGCTCCAAGGCAATATATACGCAAGAAGGAGTGAACACTGGCTGTGAAGTGCATAGTAAATGCGAAGGAGGCCGATAGAGATGATCAAGCGATCCGGTAGCTGCCCGCAAAATGCTCCAAGACAATATATACGCAGGGAGGAGTGTACACTGGCTAGTAAGTGCCAGGGCGATGCAAAGTAGGCCCAGGGAGATAAAAAAGAGATCCGGCCAATGCCCGCAAAATGCTCCAAGGCAATAAATACGCAGGGAGGAGTGTACATTGGCTAGGAAATGCCTAGGCAATGCGAAGGGGCCGAAAGAGAAGATAAAAAGATCCGATTACTGCCCGCGAAGTGACCAAATGCAGTATATACGCAGGGAGCAGTGTACAATGGCTGGGAAGTGCCTAGGCGATGCAAAGGAGGCCCAGGGAGATGAGAAAGAGATCCGGCCAATGACCGCAAAATGCTCCAAGGCAATATATACGCAGGGAGGAGTGTACATTGGCTAGGAAATGCCTAGGCAATGCGAAGGGAGCCGAAAGAGAAGATAAAAAGATCCGGTTACTGCCCGCGAAGTGACCAAATGCAGTATATACGCAGGGAGCAGTGTACAATGGCTGGGAAGTGCCTAGGCGATGCGAAGGAGGCCCAGGGAGATGATAAAGAGATCCGGCCACTGCCCGCAAAATGCTCCAAGGCAATATATACGCAAAAAGGAGTGTACATTGGCTGTGAAAAGCCTAGGAAAAGCGAAGGAGGCCGAAAGAGATGATAGAGAAATCCAGTTACTGCCCGCAAAATGCTCCAAGGCAATATATACGCAAGGAGGAGTGTACATTGGCTGTGAAGTGCCTAGGAAAACGAAGGAGGCCGAAAGAGATGATAGAGAGATCCGGTTACTGCCTTCCAAATGCTCTAAGGCAATATATACGCAAGAAGGAGTGAACACTGGCTGTGAAGTGCCTAGTAAATGCGAAGGAGGCCGATAGAGATGATCAAGCGATCCGGTAGCTGCCCGCAAAATGCTCCAAGACAATATATACGCAGGGAAGAGTGTACTCTGGCTAGTAAAAGCCAGGGCGATGCAAAGGAGGCCCAGGGAGATAAAATAGAGATCCGGCCAATGCCCGCAAAATGCTCCAAGGCAATATATACCCAGGGAGGAGTGTACATTGGCTAGGAAATGCCTAGGCAATGCGAAGGGGGCCGAAAGAGAAGATAAAAAGATCCGATTACTGCCCGCGAAGTGACCAAATGCAGTATATACGGTGGGAGCAGTGTACAATGGCTGTAAAGTGCCTAGGCGATGCGAAGGAGGCCCAGGGAGATAAAAAAGAGATCCGGCCACTGCCCGCAAAATGCTCCAAGGCAACATATACGCAGGGAGGCTGGCTGTGAAGTGCCTAGTAAATGCGAAGGAGGCCGAAAGAGATGATAAAGAGATCCGGCCACTGCCCGCAAAATGCTCCAAGGCAAAATGTACGCAGGGAGGAGTGTGTATTTTCTAGGAAATGCCTAGGCAATGCGAAGGAGGCCCAGGGAGATGATAAAGAGATCCGTCCACTGCCCGCAAAATGCTCCAAGGCAATATATACGCAGGGAGGCTAGCTGTGAAGTGCCTAGTAAATGCGAAGGAGGCCGAAAGAGATGATAAAGAGATCCGGCCACTGCCCGCAAAATGCTCCAAGACAATATATACGCAGGGAAGAGTGTACTCTGGCTAGTAAAAGCCAGGGCGATGCAAAGGAGGCCCAGGGAGATAAAATAGAGATCCGGCCAATGCCCGCAAAATGCTCCAAGGCAATATATACCCAGGGAGGAGTGTACATTGGCTAGGAAATGCCTAGGCAATGCGAAGGGGGCCGAAAGAGAAGATAAAAAGATCCGATTACTGCCCGCGAAGTGACCAAATGCAGTATATACGCAGGGAGCAGTGTACAATGGCTGGGAAGTGCCTAGGCGATGCGAAGGAGGCCCAGGGAGATGATAAAGAGATCCGGCCACTGCCCGCAAAATGCTCCAAGGCAATATATACGCAAGGAGGAGTGTGCATTGGCTGTGAAGTGCCTAGAAAAAGCGAAGGAGGCCGAAAGAGATGATAGAGAGATCCAGTTACTGCCCGCAAAATGCTCCAAGGCAATATATACGCAAGAAGGAGTGAACACTGGCTGTGAAGTGCATAGTAAATGCGAAGGAGGCCGATAGAGATGATCAAGCGATCCGGTAGCTGCCCGCAAAATGCTCCAAGACAATATATACGCAGGGAGGAGTGTACACTGGCTAGTAAGTGCCAGGGCGATGCAAAGTAGGCCCAGGGAGATAAAAAAGAGATCCGGCCAATGCCCGCAAAATGCTCCAAGGCAATATATACGCAGGGAGGAGTGTACATTGGCTAGGAAATGCCTAGGCAATGCGAAGGGAGCCGAAAGAGAAGATAAAAAGATCCGGTTACTGCCCGCGAAGTGATCAAATGCAGTATATACGCAAGAAGGAGGTTACGCTGGCTTTGCAGAACCTAGACAATGCGAAGGAGGCCGAAACAGATGAGGCAGAGATCCAGCCACTGTCCGCAAAGTGCAATAAGGCTGTAAAAATAAGCAATAGTGTGTGTGCCGGCTGTGAAGTGCCTTTGCAATGAGAAAAAGGCCAAGGGAGATCAGAAAAAGCGTCGGCCACTGCCCGCGAAGTGCTGAAAGGCTGTGAAAATGAGCGATATTGTGTATGCCGGCTGTGAAGTGCTTGGGAAATGCGAAAGAGGCCGATAAAGATAAAAGAGAGATCCGGTTACTGCCTTCCAAATGCTCCTAGGCAATATATACGCAAGGAGGAGTGTACATTGGCTGTGAAGTGCCTAGGAAAACGAAGGAGGCCGAAAGAGATGATAGAGAGATCCGGTTACTGCCTTCCAAATGCTCTAAGGCAATATATACGCAAGAAGGAGTGAACACTGGCTGTGAAGTGCCTAGTAAATGCGAAGGAGGCCGATAGAGATGATCAAGCGATCCGGTAGCTGCCCGCAAAATGCTCCAAGACAATATATACGCAGGGAAGAGTGTACACTGGCTAGTAAAAGCCAGGGCGATGCAAAGGAGGCCCAGGGAGATAAAATAGAGATCCGGCCACTGCCCGCAAAATGCTCCAAGGCAATATATACGCAGGGAGGAGTGTACATTGGCTGTTAAGTGCCTAGGCTATGCAAAAGAGGCCCAGGGAGATGATAAAGAGATCCGGTTACACCCCGCAAAATGCTCCAAGGCAATATATACGCAGGGAGGAGTGTACAATGGCTGGGAAGTGCCCAGCCGATGCGAAGGAGGCCCAGGGAGATGATAAAGAGATCCGGTTACAGCCCGCAAAATGCTCCAAGGCAATATATACGCAAGGAGGAGTGTACAATGGCTGGGAAGTGCCTAGCCGATGCGAAGGAGGCCCTGGGAGATGATAAAGAGATCCGTCCACTGCCCGCAAAATGCTCCAAGGCAATATATACGCAGGGAGGAGTGTGCACTGGCTAGGAAATGCCTAGGCAATGCGAAGGGGGCCGAAAGAGAAGATTAAAAGATCCGGTTACTGCCCGCGAAGTGATCAAATGCAGTATATACGGTGGGAGCAGTGTACAATGGCTGTAAAGTGCCTAGGCGATGCGAAGGAGGCCCAGGGAGATAAAAAAGAGATCCGGCCACTGCCCGCAAAATGCTCCAAGGCAACATATACGCAGGGAGGCTGGCTGTGAAGTGCCTAGTAAATGCGAAGGAGGCCGAAAGAGATGATAAAGAGATCCGGCCACTGCCCGCAAAATGCTCCAAGGCAAAATGTACGCAGGGAGGAGTGTGTATTTTCTAGGAAATGCCTAGGCAATGCGAAGGAGGCCCAGGGAGATGATAAAGAGATCCGTCCACTGCCCGCAAAATGCTCCAAGGCAATATATACGCAGGGAGGCTAGCTGTGAAGTGCCTAGTAAATGCGAAGGAGGCCGAAAGAGATGATAAAGAGATCCGGCCTCTGCCCGCAAAATGCTCCAAGACAATATATACGCAGGGAGGAGTGTACACTGGCTAGGAAGTGCCAGGGCGAAGCAAAGGAGGCCCAGGGAGATAAAAAAGAGATCCGGCCAATGCCCGCAAAATGCTCCAAGGCAATATATACGCAGGGAGGAGTGTACATTGGCTGTTAAGTGCCTAGGCAATGCAAATGAGGCCCAGGGAGATGATAAAGAGATCCGGTTACAGCCCGCAAAATGCTCCAAGGCAATATATACGCAGGGAGAAGTGTACAATGGCTGGGAAGTGCCTAGCCGATGCGAAGGAGGCCCAGGGAGATGATAAAGAGATCCGTCCACTGCCCGCAAAATGCTCCCAGGCAATATATACGCAGGGAGGAGTGTACACTGGCTAGGAAATGCTTAGGCAATGCGAAGGGAGCCGAAAGAGAAGATAAAAAGATCCGGTTACTGCCCGCGAAGTGACCAAATGCAGTATATACGCAGGGAGCAGTGTACAATGGCTGGGAAGTGCCTAGGCGATGCGAAGGAGGCCCAGGGAGATGATAAAGAGATCCGGCCACTGCCCGCAAAATGCTCCAAGGCAATATATACGCAAGGAGGAGTGTACATTGGCTGTGAAGTGCCTAGGAAAAGCGAAGGAGGCCGAAAGAGATGATAGAGAGATCCAGTTACTGCCCGCAAAATGCTCCAAGGCAATATATACGCAAGAAGGAGTGAACACTGGCTGTGAAGTGCCTAGTAAATGCGAAGGAGGCCGATAGAGATGATCAAGCGATCCGGTAGCTGCCCGCAAAATGCTCCAAGACAATATATACGCAGGGAGGAGTGTACACTGGCTAGTAAGTGCCAGGGCGATGCAAAGTAGGCCCAGGGAGATAAAAAAGAGATCCGGCCAATGCCCGCAAAATGCTCCAAGGCAATATATACGCAGGGAGGAGTGTACATTGGCTAGGAAATGCCTAGGCAATGCGAAGGGAGCCGAAAGAGAAGATAAAAAGATCCGGTTACTGCCCGCGAAGTGATCAAATGCAGTATATACGCAAGAAGGAGGTTACGCTGGCTTTGCAGAACCTAGACAATGCGAAGGAGGCCGAAACAGATGAGGCAGAGATCCAGCCACTGTCCGCAAAGTGCAATAAGGCTGTAAAAATAAGCAATAGTGTGTGTGCCGGCTGTGAAGTGCCTTTGCAATGAGAAAAAGGCCAAGGGAGATCAGAAAAAGCGTCGGCCACTGCCCGCGAAGTGCTGAAAGGCTGTGAAAATGAGCGATATTGTGTATGCCGGCTGTGAAGTGCTTGGGAAATGCGAAAGAGGCCGATAAAGATAAAAGAGAGATCCGGTTACTGCCTTCCAAATGCTCCTAGGCAATATATACGCAAGGAGGAGTGTACATTGGCTGTGAAGTGCCTAGGAAAACGAAGGAGGCCGAAAGAGATGATAGAGAGATCCGGTTACTGCCTTCCAAATGCTCTAAGGCAATATATACGCAAGAAGGAGTGAACACTGGCTGTGAAGTGCCTAGTAAATGCGAAGGAGGCCGATAGAGATGATCAAGCGATCCGGTAGCTGCCCGCAAAATGCTCCAAGACAATATATACGCAGGGAAGAGTGTACACTGGCTAGTAAAAGCCAGGGCGATGCAAAGGAGGCCCAGGGAGATAAAATAGAGATCCGGCCAATGCCCGCAAAATGCTCCAAGGCAATATATACCCAGGGAGGAGTGTACATTGGCTAGGAAATGCCTAGGCAATGCGAAGGGGGCCGAAAGAGAAGATAAAAAGATCCGATTACTGCCCGCGAAGTGACCAAATGCAGTATATACGCAGGGAGCAGTGTACAATGGCTGGGAAGTGCCTAGGCGATGCGAAGGAGGCCCAGGGAGATGATAAAGAGATCCGGCCACTGCCCGCAAAATGCTCCAAGGCAATATATACGCAAGGAGGAGTGTGCATTGGCTGTGAAGTGCCTAGAAAAAGCGAAGGAGGCCGAAAGAGATGATAGAGAGATCCAGTTACTGCCCGCAAAATGCTCCAAGGCAATATATACGCAAGAAGGAGTGAACACTGGCTGTGAAGTGCATAGTAAATGCGAAGGAGGCCGATAGAGATGATCAAGCGATCCGGTAGCTGCCCGCAAAATGCTCCAAGACAATATATACGCAGGGAGGAGTGTACACTGGCTAGTAAGTGCCAGGGCGATGCAAAGTAGGCCCAGGGAGATAAAAAAGAGATCCGGCCAATGCCCGCAAAATGCTCCAAGGCAATAAATACGCAGGGAGGAGTGTACATTGGCTAGGAAATGCCTAGGCAATGCGAAGGGGCCGAAAGAGAAGATAAAAAGATCCGATTACTGCCCGCGAAGTGACCAAATGCAGTATATACGCAGGGAGCAGTGTACAATGGCTGGGAAGTGCCTAGGCGATGCAAAGGAGGCCCAGGGAGATGAGAAAGAGATCCGGCCAATGACCGCAAAATGCTCCAAGGCAATATATACGCAGGGAGGAGTGTACATTGGCTAGGAAATGCCTAGGCAATGCGAAGGGAGCCGAAAGAGAAGATAAAAAGATCCGGTTACTGCCCGCGAAGTGACCAAATGCAGTATATACGCAGGGAGCAGTGTACAATGGCTGGGAAGTGCCTAGGCGATGCGAAGGAGGCCCAGGGAGATGATAAAGAGATCCGGCCACTGCCCGCAAAATGCTCCAAGGCAATATATACGCAAAAAGGAGTGTACATTGGCTGTGAAAAGCCTAGGAAAAGCGAAGGAGGCCGAAAGAGATGATAGAGAAATCCAGTTACTGCCCGCAAAATGCTCCAAGGCAATATATACGCAAGGAGGAGTGTACATTGGCTGTGAAGTGCCTAGGAAAACGAAGGAGGCCGAAAGAGATGATAGAGAGATCCGGTTACTGCCTTCCAAATGCTCTAAGGCAATATATACGCAAGAAGGAGTGAACACTGGCTGTGAAGTGCCTAGTAAATGCGAAGGAGGCCGATAGAGATGATCAAGCGATCCGGTAGCTGCCCGCAAAATGCTCCAAGACAATATATACGCAGGGAAGAGTGTACTCTGGCTAGTAAAAGCCAGGGCGATGCAAAGGAGGCCCAGGGAGATAAAATAGAGATCCGGCCAATGCCCGCAAAATGCTCCAAGGCAATATATACCCAGGGAGGAGTGTACATTGGCTAGGAAATGCCTAGGCAATGCGAAGGGGGCCGAAAGAGAAGATAAAAAGATCCGATTACTGCCCGCGAAGTGACCAAATGCAGTATATACGCAGGGAGCAGTGTACAATGGCTGGGAAGTGCCTAGGCGATGCGAAGGAGGCCCAGGGAGATGATAAAGAGATCCGGCCACTGCCCGCAAAATGCTCCAAGGCAATATATACGCAAGGAGGAGTGTGCATTGGCTGTGAAGTGCCTAGGAAAAGCGAAGGAGGCCGAAAGAGATGATAGAGAGATCCAGTTACTGCCCGCAAAATGCTCCAAGGCAATATATACGCAAGAAGGAGTGAACACTGGCTGTGAAGTGCCTAGTAAATGCGAAGGAGGCCGATAGAGATGATCAAGCGATCCGGTAGCTGCCCGCAAAATGCTCCAAGACAATATATACGCAGGGAGGAGTGTACACTGGCTAGTAAGTGCCAGGGCGATGCAAAGTAGGCCCAGGGAGATAAAAAAGAGATCCGGCCAATGCCCGCAAAATGCTCCAAGGCAATATATACGCAGGGAGGAGTGTACATTGGCTAGGAAATGCCTAGGCAATGCGAAGGGGCCGAAAGAGAAGATAAAAAGATCCGATTACTGCCCGCGAAGTGACCAAATGCAGTATATACGCAGGGAGCAGTGTACAATGGCTGGGAAGTGCCTAGGCGATGCAAAGGAGGCCCAGGGAGATGAGAAAGAGATCCGGCCACTGCCCGCAAAATGCTCCAAGGCAATATATACGCAAAAAGGAGTGTACATTGGCTGTGAAAAGCCTAGGAAAAGCGAAGGAGGCCGAAAGAGATGATAGAGAGATCCAGTTACTGCCCGCAAAATGCTCCAAGGCAATATATACGCAAGAACGAGTGAACACTGGCTGTGAAGTGCCTAGTAAATGCGAAGGAGGCCGATAGAGATGATCAAGCGATCCGGTAGCTGCCCGCAAAATGCTCCAAGACAATATATACGCAGGGAGGAGTGTACACTGGCTAGTAAGTGCCAGGGCGATGCAAAGGAGGCCCAGGGAGATAAAAAAGAGATCCGGCCAATGCCCGCAAAATGCTCCAAGGCAATATATACGCAGGGAGGAGTGTACATTGGCTGTTAAGAGCCGAGGCAATGCAAAGGAGGCCCAGGGAGATGATAAAGAGATCCGGTTACAGCCCGCAAAATGCTCCAAGGCAATATATACGCAGGGAGGAGTGTACAATGGCTGGGAAGTGCCTAGCCGATGCGAAGGTGGCTCAGGGAGATGAAAAAGAGATCCGTCCACTGCCCGCAAAATGCTCCAAGGCAATATATACGCACGGAGGAGTGTACACTGGCTAGGAAATGCCTAGGCAATGCGAAGGGGGCCGAAAGAGAAGATAAAAAGATCCGGTTGCTGCCCGCGAAGTGATCAAATGCAGTATATACGCAAGAAGGAGGTTACTCTGGCTTTGCAGAACCTAGACAATGCGAAGGAGGCCGAAACAGATGAGACAGAGATCCAGCCACTGTTCGCAAAGTGCTATAAGGCTGTAAAAATAAGCAATAGTGTGTGTGCCGGCTGTGAAGTGCCTTTGCAATGCGAAAAAGGCCCAGGGAGATGATAAAGAGATCCGGCCACTGCCCGCAAAATGCTCCAAGGCAATATATACGCAAGGAGGAGTGTACATTGGCTGTGAAGTGCCTAGGAAAAGCGATGGAGGCCGAAAGAGATGATAGAGAGATCCAGTTACTGCCCGCAAAATGCTCTAAGGCAATATATACGCAAGAAGGAGTGAACACTGGCTGTGAAGTGCCTAGTAAATGCGAAGGAGGCCGATAGAGATGATCAAGCGATCCGGTAGCTGCCCGCAAAATGCTCCAAGACAATATATACGCAGGGAGGAGTGTACACTGGCTAGTAAGTGCCAAGGCGATGCAAAGGAGGCCTAGGGAGATGAGAATGAGCTCCGGCCACTGTCCACGAAGTGTGTAACAGATAACCAAGCAAGAGGCTAGGACTGAGACGGTACTCGATCAGATGGTGGGGATGACCGAGATCCATGCACGCGTTTCTGCCGGTCTAATGATTAGTCGGGTAGAGTGGGGGTGGGGCAGGGTTAGATCGTGTCAAGGGCTCGTGCATTAAAATTAAAGACAAATATGTTTCGCGTGCGGTTCTTGATTCAGACGTAAGAAATAAGAGAAAAACGACAGGGTAGGGAGATTAAACAGCGAAGCGAAGTCGAGCGGTAGTTGCTGGTGATGTTATTGCAACTCGATATGCCCACCCTTAACGGGACCAAAACGTCTGCTGCAGAAAGTTGACCTGCTGCCAGCGATCAAGACGATTGAAGTTTAGTCTGGTTACATCTGGCGCTGCAACCATAAGGATCGGCGGCGTACTCAAGAAATGCGCCGGTGTTAGCACGTTCAAGTCGTCGGGATGCTCTGAAATGGGAAGCAATGGTCTTGAGTTGACTATAGCAGTTATATGGCACACGAGGGTTCTCAGGTCATCGAAGCAAAGTACGGAACTGGAGGCGGAACGGTAGAAGTGATGCTTGGCTGTCTTCACCGCTGCCTCCCAGAGCCCGCCAATGTGGGGAGAACGAGGGGGAATGAAGCGCCAGTCGATGTGATCTGCGACGCAAAACTCTTGAACTGTCTTCTGGTGCTTTTCGGAGAGGAACAGCTTCTTCAGCTCCGCCAACTCGTTCTTAGCTCCAACGAAGTTAGTTGCGTTATCAGACCAAATCTCCCTTGGCTGACCACGAGTACAAATGAACCGCTTGAGCGCGCTAATGAACGCTGGCGTTGACAAATCCTGCACCAGCTCCAAGTCCACGGCCTTGGTGGCAAAACAAATAAATACGCAAATGTAGCATTTGATGGGTGGTCTGGTCCGCACCTCACTCTTGTAAAAGAATGGACCACAAAAATCGACGCCTGTAACAGCAAAGGCGAAAGTTGCATTCACACGCTCCTTTGGCAGGTCAGCCATGATATGCTGAAGTAAACGCGGCTTGGCCTAAAAACATCTTGTGCAGCGATATACGACATTTGCCACAGTCTTGCGCCCTCCAATTGGCCAATACTCATGACGAATTAGTGCGATTAATGATCGTGGTCCAGCGTGCAAGTTCCGCTCATGAAAATGCACAATTACAGCCGATGTGACGGGATGACGCCTTGGAAGAATAACTGGATGCCGCGCGTTGAAATCAAGTGATGAGTTCGCCAACCGTCCACCGACGCGTAATAGTCCATGTTCATCCAGAAATGGTGCGAGCGACGAAATAGAGCTCGACGGCTGCACCTGCTCTCCATCCCGCAAAGCCTTGTAGTCAGTCCATAAGTGCACTCTCTGTATTGAACGAATGAGTAATCGTGTGCCACCAACGATGTCATCCACTGTTACTCCCGATGACTTTTTGCGCCTCACAAATTTGAAGACGTATGCAAACGTGCGCTGAAGTTTTCCGAAGGAATTGCTAAGGGCAAACTGCAATGAGGACTCTCTTGCGAAGCTCCAGTGTCGGCAGGTCTTGTGTAGATGACGATGGCCACATCGGTTTTTCATTTCGAAGAAAGAGTGGCCCGTGGGACCAAAGATGCGATTCTAAAAGTTCAGATGGCAGAGCGCCTCTGGACAAGATATCCGCAGGGTTCTGAGCGGTTGGAACGTAGCGCCATTCCATCTGAGCAGTCCGCTCCTGAATGGCCGAAACCCGATTTTCAACGAAAACGTTAAAACTTGATGGGTCAATGCGAATCCAGGACAAGGCAGTTGTGGAGTCGGACCAGCAATAGAAGCTTCCAGTAAATAATTTAAGTTGATGGATCTCACTGATCAATTGAGAAAGTAGGTCAGCGCCACATAACTCCAACTTGGGCACCGTCAATACCTCGACAGGGGCGACATGAGACTTCGCACAGAAAAGTTGCACTATGCGCCATTCTTGGTCCTTGAGACGATATAAATACATGCGCCATACGCGTCTAGGCTGGCATCACAAAACCCATGAACCTGGGACACTATGCGAGGCGAGGAAATCTAAAACGCTGAGGGGCAGACAAATTCTCGCAGAAAGTGGTCCACGCTGACGAAAGAGACTCGGGTAGACTCTCATCCCATTGGAGCCGCTCCTTCCACACCAGCTGAAGGAAAATCTTTGCCTTTGCAATGACAGGCCCAATCAATCCAAGGGGATCTTAAAAGCGAGCGATAGTTGACAACATAGAGCGCTTTGTCGGCTTTGAAGACAACTGTGCGGGTACTACGGAAAAGAGAAATTCATTGGATTCAGGCTCCCAAACCGATCCAAGGGCCTTTGTAAAATCGGTTCCATCGTCGAAACTCAGCAGCGTTTCTTTATCTTTGTCAGGAACTCCTTCAAGCACGGCAGGAACGTTGGAGCACCATTTCCGAATTGGGAAGTTTCCCCGAGCCAGCAACTGGGATGTCTGCTTCAACTTCTCACGCACTTCCTCTACAGATCCTCCACCAGTCATCAAATCGTCGACATAAAAATTGGACGCCAACACTTCCGAGCCAATAGGGAATGACGATTTTTCTTCTTCGACCAATTGGAGCATCGCACGAATCGCAAGATAGGACGCTGGCTTGGTCCCATACGTTACCGTGTCGAGTTTAAACGTCTTTACATTTTTTTGAGGTGAATCTCTCCATAAGATGCACTGGAGGTAATTATCCGGCTCAGTTACCCGGACACACCTATACATCTTGCAGATGTCCCCAGTCAGCGCAATTGGGAACGTCCGGAACCGAAGTAATGTATGAAGAAGCTTTGGTTGGATAGTAGGCCCAGCCACTAGAACCTCGTTTAGAGAAAACCCCGTTGAAGTTGTTGCAGATCCATCGAACACAACCCGCAGTTTGGTAGTTGTGCTGTCTTCCTTAAGCACGCAATGATGTGGCAAAAAATATCGACAGCGACTGAACAGTTCTGATTCTACCAACGACATGTGATTAAGTTCTTGGTACTCGCGGATGAAAGAGGAGTTCTGAGCCTTTAGCTGCGGCCGACGCCCAAGTTTCCGCTCCAAGTTGAGGAACCGGCGATATGCTTGCATGTACGAATAACCCAAGACATCCAAACTTCTTTTGATGGGCAACTTCACAGCGAACTCTCCAGATGACAAGCGCGAGAAATTAGCTTTGAAGTGCTCCTCACAATCAATATCCTCCTGCTTGACCGTCACCGAAACTTCAGTGGAACTTTCTATCTCCCAAAACCGCCTCAGCAGCATTTCCACTTGATCGAGATACTCATGACCTGTGTCGGATGAGCACCGAGACCCCAACAAGGCTGTTTTACGAGGTTGCTGGCCACCTCCTGAAAGAAGAGACTAGCCCCAATGAGCAGGTCAATACGCTGTGGCCTGAAGAACTGCGGATCCGCCAGTGGGATGTTCTGCAGAATTTTCCAGTCGGAAACGTCTACTGAAAAGCTACGCTGCTGCTCGGTGATTGTGGGTGCTACCAATGCGACGAAACCGGTCCTGTAGTCAGAGGCTTGCGACTGCAGATTGAGGCACACTGTGTAGCCCTCCGATGCGAAACTAGAGTCTCCAAGACCCGATACTGCGGCCGATGACATGGTCTTCTTTAGTCTAAGTTGCTGAACGAGACTAGATGTTATGAGGTGCATTTGTGACCCGGAATCCAAGAGTGCCCGACATGGCACGAGAGATCGAGCGCGATCCTTCAACAAAACCACTGCAGTGGCTAAGAGTACGACATCATTGCAAGAATTGTGAGCTATCAGGGCGGTGGCTGAGGCCTGTGAATGGGCTTGAGGGTGCGGTGACGACGAGACAGCAGACTCCGATTGCGAGCGTCTGTCATTGAAATACAATAACGTGTGATGTTTGATCCCACAGTGGCGACAAGTTGAGGACCTGCAGGTGCGAATTTGATGGCCGGGCTTCAGGCGATTCATGCAAAGACTGAGTTTCTTCACCTCTAGTAGGCGCAGTAAAGGCGAGAGATTTAAAAACAAGGTGCAGGTATAAATACTATGGCCAGTAGTATTGCAAAATACACAGTCAAGAGCAACCGATTCAGTCGCTACGAAAGAACTTTTACTGTTGTTAAATGTTTTTTTATTCTTTCCCACCTGAATGCCGGGCGCATACATTGCCCTAGTGTGCTCCTGATTCTCCAACTTCTGACATCTTTGCTCCAGAAACTCGGTGAATTGCTCGGCTGTGGGTATACTATCCAGTGACGGAGTGTCCTCCCACTTGGCTTGTATGGCACTGTCTACCCTCTGCAGCAGGCTGTGTCTTATAATACAGTCAGCGATCTGTTCCTTTGTCCCAATACTTTTTAAGGCTCGCAGATTGCCAATTGCGGTATCTGTCAAGAACCGGAGCTGAGACACAGACGACTCCTCAACGCGCTGCACACCCAGAATGTCATTGACGTGTGCCTGAAAAATTAACCGTTTATTATTAAAGCGTCTGTTCAGCAAATCTAAAGCGATGGGATAGCTGGCGTGGCAAAATTCCAACGACGAGATCGTGTCTAGAGCCGGTCCTTTTAGGCAGGATCGTAGGTGCTGCAATTTTTCCACATTCGTCAAGTCAGGCTCCTTGTCGATTATCGAGGAAAACATGCTCCAAAAGGCGGAGTACTGTGAGTAGCCTCCACTGAATTCTGGAAGCTAGACCTCCGGTAGGCGATGCCGATGCTGCATTATAACCGTAGCTGGGGCTTCTGAAATATGGTCCGTCCGCATTGTTGAGCAAGGGAGCATTGTGGGCTGCCGCTTGTTCAACTCATGCTTAATGCTGGTCTCCAGCATAACCACGCACTCGTCAAACTCTTCTCTTAAGGGCCTTCCAGTCGGAAACGTCTACTGAAAAGCTACGCTGCTGCTCGGTGATTGTGGGTGCTACCAATGCGACGAAACCGGTCCTGTAGTCAGAGGCTTGCGACTGCAGATTGAGGCACACTGTGTAGCCCTCCGATGCGAAACTAGAGTCTCCAAGACCCGATACTGCGGCCGATGACATGGTCTTCTTTAGTCTAAGTTGCTGAACGAGACTAGATGTTATGAGGTGCATTTGTGACCCGGAATCCAAGAGTGCCCGACATGGCACGAGAGATCGAGCGCGATCCTTCAACAAAACCACTGCAGTGGCTAAGAGTACGACATCATTGCAAGAATTGTGAGCTATCAGGGCGGTGGCTGAGGCCTGTGAATGGGCTTGAGGGTGCGGTGACGACGAGACAGCAGACTCCGATTGCGAGCGTCTGTCATTGAAATACAATAACGTGTGATGTTTGATCCCACAGTGGCGACAAGTTGAGGACCTGCAGGTGCGAATTTGATGGCCGGGCTTCAGGCGATTCATGCAAAGACTGAGTTTCTTCACCTCTAGTAGGCGCAGTGAAGGCGAGAGATTTAAAAACAAGGTGCAGGTATAAATACTATGGCCAGTAGTATTGCAAAATACACAGTCAAGAGCAACCGATTCAGTCGCTACGAAAGAACTTTTACTGTTGTTAAATGTTTTTTTATTCTTTCCCACCTGAATGCCGGGCGCATACATTGCCCTAGTGTGCTCCTGATTCTCCAACTTCTGACATCTTTGCTCCAGAAACTCGGTGAATTGCTCGGCTGTGGGTATACTATCCAGTGACGGAGTGTCCTCCCACTTGGCTTGTATGGCACTGTCTACCCTCTGCAGCAGGCTGTGTCTTATAATACAGTCAGCGATCTGTTCCTTTGTCCCAATACTTTTTAAGGCTCGCAGATTGCCAATTGCGGTATCTGTCAAGAACCGGAGCTGAGACACAGACGACTCCTCAACGCGCTGCACACCCAGAATGTCATTGACGTGTGCCTGAAAAATTAACCGTTTATTATTAAAGCGTCTGTTCAGCAAATCTAAAGCGATGGGATAGCTGGCGTGGCAAAATTCCAACGACGAGATCGTGTCTAGAGCCGGTCCTTTTAGGCAGGATCGTAGGTGCTGCAATTTTTCCACATTCGTCAAGTCAGGCTCCTTGTCGATTATCGAGGAAAACATGCTCCAAAAGGCGGAGTACTGTGAGTAGCCTCCACTGAATTCTGGAAGCTAGACCTCCGGTAGGCGATGCCGATGCTGCATTATAACCGTAGCTGGGGCTTCTGAAATATGGTCCGTCCGCATTGTTGAGCAAGGGAGCATTGTGGGCTGCCGCTTGTTCAACTCATGCTTAATGCTGGTCTCCAGCATAACCACGCACTCGTCAAACTCTTCTCTTAAGGGCCTACCGATCTCATCAAGATCGATTCTTTCCAGAGCATCATGATGCTCATTGAAAGACACGACAAGATCCAATACAGACTTTAAGCGGACGTTCAATTCCTCCTCCTTGACCTCACCAATCTTCTCTTCGCCGACGGCATTTTCAATTCTCCGTACTGCATTTAGCATAGCTTGAACCGTACGCTTGTAGTAAGAAAGGTCTGCATTGAGGGACACGGGGGATTTTGATACGGCAAACACAGAGGTCAATAGCCGGTGAATAACCTCGAACAGTTTTAAAGGCACTTCAAATCGATCGCAGCGTTCAAACACACGGGCACAGACCAGCAGCGAGAGTTCGCAATTTGCCAAAAAACCAACAATGTCAAACACACTGAGTGCACCGAAAACGAAACGAAACAACAGCAAGCAGAACGTAAAGCGGATGACGCGAGAACCGTTACTGTTTGTGCACAACCGCCGAACCGAACAACTGTGTTTTATGCAAATTAGGGAACGATATATGTAATTGGCTTTTTGTTTATATGTTTATGCTTGTTTATATTGATGTAATTGTTTATCACGTCGGGGTCACCAAAATGTTGAGCTACTGAGCTTCTTCAGCAGCGTATTTTTACGAAAATTTATTAAAACAAATAATTGGTTTGATTTCTATGTGTATATTATATTCGTGTATGTTCAATTTAGTAGGGCTTGGTAATGCGAGCGATGCAACAAATAAACACAGATCACAGTGCCAACGAAACGAAGAATAACTATACGACGATACGAGCAAACGCTCACGAAGACGATCAATTCTGAAGTAAGTGCTGCTCCGAAGATGTGCCTCCCACGCAGCTCTTGTTGGACGACGAACGACGAAGAAAGGGCGATGTTGCGATAGAAAGTGCAGGGCGACAGCAAGAAACAAATGACTAAGAGAGAAGCGCTCTTTATGCTGCCGTGCGCCGGCGCTAAGCCAAACATTCACTTAAGCTGATATTAATAGTAATAATTTGTATACGCTAGAATGGTTAAGTAATAAAGTAAGATATAAGACAAGCGATAATGATTACGGGATATTGACGGAGTAATGATATTATTGATATAAAACAAAAAATAACTATTCGATTAAGATTTGCGAAGCAAAATCACTCAAAATAATCTTAACTTTACTTTTCTTAACTTCACTTTACTTTACGTTACTTTAGTCTTCATATTTTAGTTTAAGTAGGCCGAATTTTTGGGAGGGATAGAAATAACAAAGAATGAGAATGAGGAAAAGAAACTGGTCACGGCAAACGTTGATCGTCGCAGCTGCACTGCAACGGTTTTCGCTCCCTCCTTTCATTTTACTTTCGGTGCGCTGGCGGCTGAAGAACGTGGAGGTCAAGAGGAATGGAAAACTCTCTCTTCAGGTCTGGTCCAGGTGGCGTCAGAGAGGGGTCCGCAAAGACAATTCTCTTAAGAGGGAATGTCACTGCACATATGTATGTACATATATGTACATCGATATATATGTATGCTTAGGCCATCAGATGTTTCCCAGGTTGCACCGTTACTTTAATTGTTTTAATTGTTCTCAAAGTGCAAGGTGCATACGAAGGGAAGGTGGAACTGCGGTATGGTTGCTCACACTTTACAGGGATTCACTGAAAAGAGTGATCCACGCCTGACACTATTGTTTTATGTCCTTAGCATGAAATTTTTCCAAAAGTCTTCCTTGTAAATCTTCCAGTTCCAGGGCGCCAGCTTTGCATTGAAGCCTTTGCTAAAATTACTTTGCTGGAAGTTTCTTTTATATACTTCCTGACCTATGACAAATGCGACGTCTCGGCTACGTAAATTATAGGTTCTTTCGTTCCGACTATGCTGCTGTTGGGCTGATTGCATAGCTTTCTGACGGATTATATCAAACGAGTCGTCTCGCGAAAACTGAACGGTTCGATCCTCTAGCATTCCTAACTTTCTTAGTAGCTCATAGCTAGAGCCATTGGTCACCATATGCTGACCAAACGCCACTTTGTATGGGGTTGAATTAATAGCAGTATGTATGCTTGAACGTAACGCACAGGCGATATGGCTCAACTTGTCATCCCAATTTGATTGATCGGGTTCAATATAAGCCTTTATCGCAGCAATGACTGAGCGATTCACGCGCTCTGACGCATTAGCTTGGGGCGAATGTACAGCGGTAAATATATGTTTTATGCCGTATTTTTGTAGCAACGTCTGTTTCATTGCTTCGGTGTACCCGAAACGATAGTATCAGATAATGGATAATATCAGGATAATATAGCGGTAAATATATGTTTTACGCCGTATTTTTGTAGCAACGTCTGGAATATCTGTGATTTAAACTGCACTCCATTATCTGATACTATCGTTTCGGGTACACCGAAGCAATGAAACAATTCTTCCTCAATGAATCGGATGATCGAATCCGCTGTAAATTTCTTAATAGGTTTGAGAAATAAGTCGAATGACTTATTCGATCAGCACGTAACTCTGAGACTGGCGCATACATTGCCCTAGTGTGCTCCTGATTCTCCAACTTCTGACATCTTTGCTCCAGAAACTCGGTGAATTGCTCGGCTGTGGGTATACTATCCAGTGACGGAGTGTCCTCCCACTTGGCTTGTATGGCACTGTCTACCCTCTGCAGCAGGCTGTGTCTTATAATACAGTCAGCGATCTGTTCCTTTGTCCCAATACTTTTTAAGGCTCGCAGATTGCCAATTGCGGTATCTGTCAAGAACCGGAGCTGAGACACAGACGACTCCTCAACGCGCTGCACACCCAGAATGTCATTGACGTGTGCCTGAAAAATGAACCGTTTATTATTAAAGCGTCTGTTCAGCAAATCTAAAGCGATGGGATAGCTGGCGTGGCAAAATTCCAACGACGAGATCGTGTCTAGAGCCGGTCCTTTTAGGCAGGATCGTAGGTGCTGCAATTTTTCCACATTCGTCAAGTCAGGCTCCTTGTCGATTATCGAGGAAAACATGCTCCAAAAGGCGGAGTACTGTGAGTAGCCTCCACTGAATTCTGGAAGCTAGACCTCCGGTAGGCGATGCCGATGCTGCATTATAACCGTAGCTGGGGCTTCTGAAATATGGTCCGTCCGCATTGTTGAGCAAGGGAGCATTGTGGGCTGCCGCTTGTTCAACTCATGCTTAATGCTGGTCTCCAGCATAACCACGCACTCGTCAAACTCTTCTCTTAAGGGCCTTCCAGTCGGAAACGTCTACTGAAAAGCTACGCTGCTGCTCGGTGATTGTGGGTGCTACCAATGCGACGAAACCGGTCCTGTAGTCAGAGGCTTGCGACTGCAGATTGAGGCACACTGTGTAGCCTCCGATGCGAAACTAGAGTCTCCAAGACCCGATACTGCGGCCGATGACATGGTCTTCTTTAGTCTAAGTTGCTGAACGAGACTAGATGTTATGAGGTGCATTTGTGACCCGGAATCCAAGAGTGCCCGACATGGCACGAGAGATCGAGCGCGATCCTTCAACAAAACCACTGCAGTGGCTAAGAGTACGACATCATTGCAAGAATTGTGAGCTATCAGGGCGGTGGCTGAGGCCTGTGAATGGGCTTGAGGGTGCGGTGACGACGAGACAGCAGACTCCGATTGCGAGCGTCTGTCATTGAAATACAATAACGTGTGATGTTTGATCCCACAGTGGCGACAAGTTGAGGACCTGCAGGTGCGAATTTGATGGCCGGGCTTCAGGCGATTCATGCAAAGACTGAGTTTCTTCACCTCTAGTAGGCGCAGTGAAGGCGAGAGATTTAAAAACAAGGTGCAGGTATAAATACTATGGCCAGTAGTATTGCAAAATACACAGTCAAGAGCAACCGATTCAGTCGCTACGAAAGAACTTTTACTGTTGTTAAATGTTTTTTTATTCTTTCCCACCTGAATGCCGGGCGCATACATTGCCCTAGTGTGCTCCTGATTCTCCAACTTCTGACATCTTTGCTCCAGAAACTCGGTGAATTGCTCGGCTGTGGGTATACTATCCAGTGACGGAGTGTCCTCCCACTTGGCTTGTATGGCACTGTCTACCCTCTGCAGCAGGCTGTGTCTTATAATACAGTCAGCGATCTGTTCCTTTGTCCCAATACTTTTTAAGGCTCGCAGATTGCCAATTGCGGTATCTGTCAAGAACCGGAGCTGAGACACAGACGACTCCTCAACGCGCTGCACACCCAGAATGTCATTGACGTGTGCCTGAAAAATTAACCGTTTATTATTAAAGCGTCTGTTCAGCAAATCTAAAGCGATGGGATAGCTGGCGTGGCAAAATTCCAACGACGAGATCGTGTCTAGAGCCGGTCCTTTTAGGCAGGATCGTAGGTGCTGCAATTTTTCCACATTCGTCAAGTCAGGCTCCTTGTCGATTATCGAGGAAAACATGCTCCAAAAGGCGGAGTACTGTGAGTAGCCTCCACTGAATTCTGGAAGCTAGACCTCCGGTAGGCGATGCCGATGCTGCATTATAACCGTAGCTGGGGCTTCTGAAATATGGTCCGTCCGCATTGTTGAGCAAGGGAGCATTGTGGGCTGCCGCTTGTTCAACTCATGCTTAATGCTGGTCTCCAGCATAACCACGCACTCGTCAAACTCTTCTCTTAAGGGCCTACCGATCTCATCAAGATCGATTCTTTCCAGAGCATCATGATGCTCATTGAAAGACACGACAAGATCCAATACAGACTTTAAGCGGACGTTCAATTCCTCCTCCTTGACCTCACCAATCTTCTCTTCGCCGACGGCATTTTCAATTCTCCGTACTGCATTTAGCATAGCTTGAACCGTACGCTTGTAGTAAGAAAGGTCTGCATTGAGGGACACGGGGGATTTTGATACGGCAAACACAGAGGTCAATAGCCGGTGAATAACCTCGAACAGTTTTAAAGGAACTTCAAATCGATCGCAGCGTTCAAACACACGGGCACAGACCAGCAGCGAGAGTTCGCAATTTGCCAAAAAACCAACAATGTCAAACACACTGAGTGCACCGAAAACGAAACGAAACAACAGCAAGCAGAACGTAAAGCGGATGACGCGAGAACCGTTACTGTTTGTGCACAACCGCCGAACCGAACAACTGTGTTTTATGCAAATTAGGGAACGATATATGTAATTGGCTTTTTGTTTATATGTTTATGCTTGTTTATATTGATGTAATTGTTTATCACGTCGGGGTCACCAAAATGTTGAGCTACTGAGCTTCTTCAGCAGCGTATTTTTACGAAAATTTATTAAAACAAATAATTGGTTTGATTTCTATGTGTATATTATATTCGTGTATGTTCAATTTAGTAGGGCTTGGTAATGCGAGCGATGCAACAAATAAACACAGATCACAGTGCCAACGAAACGAAGAATAACTATACGACGATACGAGCAAACGCTCACGAAGACGATCAATTCTGAAGTAAGTGCTGCTCCGAAGATGTGCCTCCCACGCAGCTCTTGTTGGACGACGAACGACGAAGAAAGGGCGATGTTGCGATAGAAAGTGCAGGGCGACAGCAAGAAACAAATGACTAAGAGAGAAGCGCTCTTTATGCTGCCGTGCGCCGGCGCTAAGCCAAACATTCACTTAAGCTGATATTAATAGTAATAATTTGTATACGCTAGAATGGTTAAGTAATAAAGTAAGATATAAGACAAGCGATAATGATTACGGGATATTGACGGAGTAATGATATTATTGATATAAAACAAAAAATAACTATTCGATTAAGATTTGCGAAGCAAAATCACTCAAAATAATCTTAACTTTACTTTTCTTAACTTCACTTTACTTTACGTTACTTTAGTCTTCATATTTTAGTTTAAGTAGGCCGAATTTTTGGGAGGGATAGAAATAACAAAGAATGAGAATGAGGAAAAGAAACTGGTCACGGCAAACGTTGATCGTCGCAGCTGCACTGCAACGGTTTTCGCTCCCTCCTTTCATTTTACTTTCGGTGCGCTGGCGGCTGAAGAACGTGGAGGTCAAGAGGAATGGAAAACTCTCTCTTCAGGTCTGGTCCAGGCGGCGTCAGAGAGGGGTCCGCAAAGACAATTCTCTTAAGAGGGAATGTCACTGCACATATGTATGTACATATATGTACATCGATATATATGTATGCTTAGGCCATCAGATGTTTCCCAGGTTGCACCGTTACTTTAATTGTTTTAATTGTTCTCAAAGTGCAAGGTGCATACGAAGGGAAGGTGGAACTGCGGTATGGTTGCTCACACTTTACAGGGATTCACTGAAAAGAGTGATCCACGCCTGACACTATTGTTTTATGTCCTTAGCATGAAATTTTTCCAAAAGTCTTCCTTGTAAATCTTCCAGTTCCAGGGCGCCAGCTTTGCATTGAAGCCTTTGCTAAAATTACTTTGCTGGAAGTTTCTTTTATATACTTCCTGACCTATGACAAATGCGACGTCTCGGCTACGTAAATTATAGGTTCTTTCGTTCCGACTATGCTGCTGTTGGGCTGATTGCATAGCTTTCTGACGGATTATATCAAACGAGTCGTCTCGCGAAAACTGAACGGTTCGATCCTCTAGCATTCCTAACTTTCTTAGTAGCTCATAGCTAGAGCCATTGGTCACCATATGCTGACCAAACGCCACTTTGTATGGGGTTGAATTAATAGCAGTATGTATGCTTGAACGTAACGCACAGGCGATATGGCTCAACTTGTCATCCCAATTTGATTGATCGGGTTCAATATAAGCCTTTATCGCAGCAATGACTGAGCGATTCACGCGCTCTGACGCATTAGCTTGGGGCGAATGTACAGCGGTAAATATATGTTTTATGCCGTATTTTTGTAGCAACGTCTGTTTCATTGCTTCGGTGTACCCGAAACGATAGTATCAGATAATGGATAATATCAGGATAATATAGCGGTAAATATATGTTTTACGCCGTATTTTTGTAGCAACGTCTGGAATATCTGTGATTTAAACTGCACTCCATTATCTGATACTATCGTTTCGGGTACACCGAAGCAATGAAACAATTCTTCCTCAATGAATCGGATGATCGAATCCGCTGTAAATTTCTTAATAGGTTTGAGAAATAAGTCGAATGACTTATTCGATCAGCACGTAACTCTGAGACTGGCGGAGTCATTCCTAGGCTATATCTAGATGTTGGCTCTCTGGCCTGCTGCCTTTCTGAACTAACACCGAACAGCTGCTGAAATGTTTGTTGTTCTACCTCATCGATGGTCTGAGTATTGATTGGTTGTGATCGAACACTTTCAATACTCTCCCGAGATGCCGTTTGCTGAATCGATAACTTCTGTAGCCCCTGTTCGATGGTCTGAGCTAATTTTTGGGTCTGAGCCTGGACTGCTGCTGCCATAGCGTCAGCAATAACTTGATGTAGGCTTGAAGTTGTCGTAGCGTCCGTTGTTTCTGGCTGTATTTCCGGGTAATGCTCAGTAACATTTGCTCCGCTTGGGGCGTCTGCATGTCTGGGGCATGCTTAAGCTGGAGTCTTGACTCGAAGTCTGAGCTGCTGCAATCTCCTCAGCTAAGTTCGAAAAAGATGAGTGTAAACTAACGTGGCAGACAGGACAGGTCTTTTTGGCTCCAGTTCTACAATTAAAACAGGCACGATGAAATTGGTGTCCACAGCTGGTGGTAATCAACTGGGCTGCGTACTCAACTTCTTTGGCGCAAATGCTACAAATTATACCCCGATTTCCTATTTGAACTACATTATCTGGACTACGACGAAGGGGCATGATTATCGTATGTAATCTCTTAACCCAGAACTTTTTATAGTTTAATACGAAAAGAACTACTAAATTTTTTTTTTTTATATATCCTAAAACAAATGAGGAAAATACCAAAATATTCTTAAATAAAGGGATCATGTTTTGCTTCAATGCACATAATAGATAGACTGAACTCTTTAGCTATCTAATCTCACTGTCTAATAGAAACATTTATATAGAAAGAAGGAACACCAGGTTGAATAGACTCTTTTTTACCGCGAGACAGGTTATAGCTTTTTGCCATAAATACACCTGATTTCAATCGGCGGCTGAATTCTATCCAACTACTGACAACGTAGCTCGTACTTTTAGTTAACTGGACCAAGAGCTTCGTCTGAAAGCATCAGGATTTCAACAGTCAATAAAGTACTTCCTACTTACAAAAATAATAGAAAATAAAAAGGAGGAAAAATAGATTTTTTTTCCAGAATATTCTCTCAACGCCTCGAGACAGGCTATAGCGTTTCGCTATAATTAAGTCCGATTTCAATCGATGGATGGAGTATACACAGGTACACGAACGATCTATCGTAGAGGTTAAGTCACGCGCAGCTTGAGTGGACGGGACCAAGAGCTTAATGGAAAGCATCAGGATTTCAACCATCTCTCTTTACCATCTCAACTCACAGAGCTCCTATTATCCTAACGAGGTGCAAGGAATTGAGACTGAGATAGTTTAGCTACACGATAACGCAACGTACGATATACACGGGTTAGATACTTTTAAGAAACGTGGTCTGAACCAAGAAGGATAAGGAATTTCCAGTCGGGTGTAAAAGACTGACTTTCGGACAATTATTCGGGGCTTTGACCGTTTCGGGCCCCACGTTGGGCGCCATATATTTAAATCTTTTATATTTTTATATTCTTATATGTATAATAATATAGATAATACTGTAACAGATAACCAAGCAAGAGGCTAGGACTGAGACGGTACTCGAGCAGATGGTGGGGATGACCGAGATCCATGCACGCGTTTCTGCCGGTCTAATGATTAGTCGGGTAGAGTGGGGGTGGGGCAGGGTTAGATCGTGTCAAGGGCTCGTGCATTAAAATTAAAGACAAATATGTTTCGTGTGCGGTTCTTGATTCAGACGTAAGAAATAAGAGAAAAACGACAGGGTAGGGAGATTAAACAGCGAAGCGAAGTCGAGCGGTAGTTGCTGGTGATGTTATTGCAACTCGATATGCCCACCCTTCCTTGATCATACCGGTCCAAATAGGCTGAGAAATTGGTAATGATCCCTAGAGAAATGCTCTACTTCTGTTTGGTTATGTCATCTCGGCGCCACATGATCCATAAATACGGCAACAATTAACTTGAATGCATTATAATCGGTTTACTTATGAATACTTCCTTACAGATTTCATAGCTGCTAAAGGTTCATATATATACAGGTTTTTAAGATAATCGAGAATAAAGGTAGTTAGGTATGTTCACTTAAGCTGATATTAATAGTAATAATTTGTATACCTTAGAATGGTTAAGTATTAAAGTAAGATATAAGACAAGCGATAATGATTACGGGATATTGACGGAGTAATGATATTATTGATATAAAACAAAAAAAACTATTCGATTAAGATTTGCAAAATAGAATCATAGAATGTTTGGTTAGATGCATATTTATGTGCACGGTAAATTGTTTGTTGGGTAACCTATCATACGTTGGTACTGTTGCATTTCAGAGAATCGAAACGCTTGCGAAAGATCAGAACAAAACCAATACTCGAAGGCTTGGCATAGGTCAGTAATACCGTGCCGCTAATAAGTCTGCGGTCGACGCATGGGTACCTCAATATACTTTCTTTTCACTTGTAAAATTATACACATATATGCACACGTTTACGGTTAAACACTCACAGTTAGATCAATCCATCGATGAAAGCGCTTCCATGTGGTTGATGAGGGTGGCTCTAAACTTTCAATAATCAATGTAATAGGAAATGTATGTCTAGGCACGAGTATGGGTCTTCTTCATTCTTTCTTTGTTACATTCTTCTTCAAAATCACTCAAAATAATCTTAACTCCAATTGACTTTACTTTTCTTTACTTCACTTTACTTTACTTTACGTTACTTTAAGCTACTGGTCTTCATATTTTAGTTTAAGTAAGGCTGCATTTTCGTGAGGGATAGAAATAACAAAGAATGAGAATGAGGAAAAGAAACTGGTCACGGCAAACGTTGATCGTCGCAGCTGCACTGCAACGGTTTTCGCTCCCTCCTTTGATTTTACTTTTGGTGCGCTGGCGGCTGAAGAACGTGGAGGTCAAGAGGAATGGAAAACTCTCTCTTCAGGTCTGGTCCAGGCGGCGTCAGAGAGGGGTCCACAAAGACAATTCTCTTAAGAGGGAATGTCACTGCACATATGTATGTACATATATGTACATCGATATATATGTATGCTTAGGCCATCAGATGTTTCCCAGGTTGCACCGTTATATACATATGTAGGTCCTTGAGCTTAACACGCAGTATATGTACATACGGTTATCGAGGTTAGGTTTAATCTTTCTTTATTCGCACTAAATTAGATAAGACGTCCGTCTGGGATCACGATCACAAAAGAAAAGAAAGACATGCCCTTCCACTTCCGTCTTCACCACACTTTGACATTTGGCTCTGTTAGCCTATGTCATTTTGACATGAGCCTAATTGTTCTCAAAGTGCAAGGTGCATACGAAGGGAAGATGGAACTGCGGTATGGTTTCTCACTACTAGATTTTCTGGGACAGGCGCCACTACAACACCCCTCTACCAAGATCACACTTTACAGGGATTCACTGAAAAGAGTGATCCACGCCTGACACTATTGTTTTATGTCCTTAGCATGAAATTTTTCCAAAAGTCTTCCTTGTAAATCTTCCAGTTCGTAGTAGCTTTTACCAAGTCTTTTCCTAACCCGTGCTTTGACGAAAGTGGGCGCCAGCTTTGCATTGAAGCCTTTGCTAAAATTACTTTGCTGGAAGTTTCTTTTATATACTTCCTGACCTATGACAAATGCGACGTCTCGGCTACGTAAATTATAGGTTCTTTCGTTCCGACTGCATAGTCGTTGGGCTGATTGCATAGCTTTCTGACGGATTATATCAAACGAGTCGTCTCGCGAAAACTGAACGGTTCGATCCTCTAGCATTCCTAACTTTCTTAGTAGCTCATAGCTAGAGCCATTGGTCACCATATGCTGACCAAACGCCACTTTGTATGGGGTTGAATTAATAGCAGTATGTATGCTTGAACGTAACGCACAGGCGATATGGCTCAACTTGTCATCCCAATTTGATTGGTCGGGTTCAATATAAGCCTTTATCGCAGCAATGACTGAGCGATTCACGCGCTCTGACGCATTAGCTTGGGGCGAATGTACAGCGGTAAATATATGTTTTATGCCGTATTTTTGTAGCAACGTCTGTTTCATTGCTTCGGTGTACCCGAAACGATAGTATCAGATAATGGATAATATCAGGATAATATAGCGGTAAATATATGTTTTACGCCGTATTTTTGTAGCAACGTCTGGAATATCTGTGATTTAAACTGCACTCCATTATCTGATACTATCGTTTCGGGTACACCGAAGCAATGAAACAATTCTTCCTCAATGAATCGGATGATCGAATCCGCTGTAAATTTCTTAATAGGTTTGAGAAATAAGTCGAATGACTTATTCGATCAGCACGTAACTCTGAGACTGGCGGAGTCATTCCTAGGCTATATCTAGATGTTGGCTCTCTGGCCTGCTGCCTTTCTGAACTAACACCGAACAGCTGCTGAAATGTTTGTTGTTCTACCTCATCGATGGTCTGAGTATTGATTGGTTGTGATCGAACACTTTCAATACTCTCCCGAGATGCCGTTTGCTGAATCGATAACTTCTGTAGCCCCTGTTCGATGGTCTGAGCTAATTTTTGGGTCTGAGCCTGGACTGCTGCTGCCATAGCGTCAGCAATAACTTGATGTAGGCTTGAAGTTGTCGTAGCGTCCGTTGTTTCTGGCTGTATTTCCGGGTAATGCTCAGTAACATTTGCTCCGCTTGGGGCGTCTGCATGTCTGGGGCATGCTTAAGCTGGAGTCTTGACTCGAAGTCTGAGCTGCTGCAATCTCCTCAGCTAAGTTCGAAAAAGATGAGTGTAAACTAACGTGGCAGACAGGACAGGTCTTTTTGGCTCCAGTTCTACAATTAAAACAGGCACGATGAAATTGGTGTCCACAGCTGGTGGTAATCAACTGGGCTGCGTACTCAACTTCTTTGGCGCAAATGCTACAAATTATACCCCGATTTCCTATTTGAACTACATTATCTGGACTACGACGAAGGGGCATGATTATCGTATGTAATCTCTTAACCCAGAACTTTTTATAGTTTAAAGGCCTGTATCCAGCACCGCGAAATTTTACTGAAACGAATCTGCTCATTATTTCGGATGTGTGGAACTCAACTGATGTAGTGTGACCAAGAACCTAAAAAGTGATTTGCCACTCTCATGAATCAGCTGAGTTTTATAAACAGCGCCAATTTTGAAAATTAAACTAAAATTAAAAAAAGGAAGAAAAGTAATTCTGACGATGAAGTGATTGTGTTGGCAGCGGCACATATTGTTGTAAGAAGAAGTACAGCATAGTCGGAGGCGCCAAAATGTCAAAATGATCAAAATCCTTATTTTCCATGATCCGCCAAAGACATGGTCTTGCCTCAACTGCTTTTACTAAAGCAATCTTCTCCTCACTTTAAAAATTTGCATATCTCTTTTTGGTTTTGCGCACAGATTTTGCCCCCACCTCTCACTTGTACTCCAGTAAAAATAGGCACATATATTTTACTGGCACCCCTATCAGCTGTTCTCACAGTCCACATTCGTGTGAATATCGATATTATCGATAAAAATTCGTGGATCCCGTTTACGTTGCTGGATACTGACTCCAGGAAAACACAAACGAAAAATTACTGGCCCCGTTTTTTTTATATGAAGTTTGGCAGTAATTTTTAGTTTCCGCGGTGCTGGATACTCAGCTTAACACGAAAAGAACTACTAACTTTTTTTTTTTTTTTTGTATATCCTAAAACAAATGAGGAAAATACCAAAATATTCTTAAATAAAGGGATCATGTTTTGCTTCAATGCACATAATAGATATACTGAACTCTTTAGCTATCTAATCTCACTGTCTAATAGAAACATTTATATAGAAAGAAGGAACACCAGGTTGAACAGACTCTTTTTTACCGCGAGACAGGTTATATCTTTTTGCCATAAATACACCTGATTTCAATCGGCGGCTGAATTCTATCCAACTACTGACAACGTAGCTCGTACTTTTAGTTAACTGGACCAAGAGCTTCGTCTGAAAGCATCAGGATTTCAACAGTCAATAAAGTACTTCCTACTTACAAAAATAATAGAAAATAAAAAGGAGGAAAAATAGATTTTTTTTTCCAGAGTATTCTCTCAACGCCTCGAGACAGGCTATAGCGTTTCGCTATAATTAAGCCCGATTTCAATCGATGGATGGAGTATACACTGGTATACGAACGATCTATCGTAGAGGTTAAGTCACGTGCAGCTTGAGTGGACGGGACCAAGAGCTTAATGGAAAGCATCAGGATTTCAACCATCTCTCTTTACCATCTCAACTCACAGAGCTCCTATTATCCTAACGAGGTGCAAGGAATTGAGACTTAGATAGTTTAGCTACACGATAACGCAACGTACGATATACACGGGATAGATACTTTTAAGAAACGTGGTCTGAACCAAGAAGGATAAGGAATTTCCAGTCGGGTGTAAAAGACTGACTTTCGGACAATTATTCGGGGCTTTGACCGTTTCGGGCCCCACGTTGGGCGCCATATATTTAAATCTTTTATATTTTTATATTCTTATATGTATAATAATATAGATAATACTGTAACAGATAACCAAGCAAGAGGCTAGGACTGAGACGGTACTCGAGCAGATGGTGGGGATGACCGAGATCCATGCACGCGTTTCTGCCGGTCTAATGATTAGTCGGGTAGAGTGGGGGTGGGGCAGGGTTAGATCGTGTCAAGGGCTCGTGCATTAAAATTAAAGACAAATACGTTTCGCGTGCGGTTCTTGATTCAGACGTAAGAAATAAGAGAAAAACGACAGGGTGGGGAGATTAAACAGCGAAGCGAAGTCGAGCGGTAGTTGCTGGTGATGTTATTGCAACTCGATATGCCCACCCTTCCTTGATCATACCGGTCCAAATAGGCTGAGAAATTGGTAATGATCCCTAGAAAAATGCTCTACTTCTGTTTGGTTATGTCATCTCGGCGCCACATGATCCCTAAATACGGCAACAATTAACTTGAATTCATTATAATCGGTTTACTTATGAATACTTCCTTACAGATTTCATAGCTGCTAAGGGTTCATATATATACAGGTTTTTAAGATAATCGAGAATAAAGGTAGTTAGGTATGTTCACTTAAGCTGATATTAATAGTAATAATTTGTATACCTTAGAATGGTTAAGTATTAAAGTAAGATATAGGACAAGCGATAATGATTACGGGATATTGACGGAGTAATGATATTATTGATATAAAACAAAAAAAACTATTCGATTAAGATTTGCAAAATAGAATCATAGAATGTTTGGTTAGATGCATATTTACATATGTGCACGGTAAATTGTTTGTTGGGTAACCTATCATACGTTGGTACTGTTGCATTTCAGAGAATCGAAACGCTTGCGAAAGATCAGAACAAAACCAATACTCGAAGGCTTGGCATAGGTCAGTAATACCGTGCCGCTAATAAGTCTGCGGTCGACGCATGGGTACCTCAATATACTTTCTTTTCACTTGTAAAATTATACACATATATGCACACGTTTACGGTTAAACACTCACAGTTAGATCAATCCATCGATGAAAGCGCTTCCATGTGGTTGATGAGGGTGGCTCTAAACTTTCAATAATCAATGTAATAGGAAATGTATGTCTAGGCACGAGTATGGGTCTTCTTCATTCTTTCTTTGTTACATTCTTCTTCAAAATCACTCAAAATAATCTTAACTCCAATTGACTTTACTTTTCTTTACTTCACTTTACTTTACTTTACGTTACTTTAAGCTACTGGTCTTCATATTTTAGTTTAAGTAAGGCTGCATTTTCGTGAGGGATAGAAATAACAAAGAATGAGAATGAGGAAAAGAAACTGGTCACGGCAAACGTTGATCGTCGCAGCTGCACTGCAACGGTTTTCGCTCCCTCCTTTGATTTTACTTTTGGTGCGCTGGCGGCTGAAGAACGTGGAGGTCAAGAGGAATGGAAAACTCTCTCTTCAGGTCTGGTCCAGGCGGCGTCAGAGAGGGGTCCACAAAGACAATTCTCTTAAGAGGGAATGTCACTGCACATATGTATGTACATATATGTACATCGATATATATGTATGCTTAGGCCATCAGATGTTTCCCAGGTTGCACCGTTACATACATATGTAGGTCCTTGAGCTTAACACGCAGTATATGTACATACGGTTATCGAGGTTAGGTTTAATCTTTCTTTATTCGCACTAAATTAGATAAGACGTCCGTCTGGGATCACGATCACAAAAGAAAAGAAAGACATGCCCTTCCACTTCCTACGCTTGAGCTCTTGTTTCGCTCGTTCCGTCTTCACCACACTTTGACATTTGGCTCTGTTAGCCTATGTCATTTTGACATGAGCCTAATTGTTCTCAAAGTGCAATGTGCATACGAAGGGAAGGTGGAACTGCGGTATGGTTTCTCACTACTAGATTTTCTGGGACAGGCGCCACTACAACACCCCTCTACCAAGATCACACTTTACAGGGATTTACTGAAAAGAGTGATCCACGCCTGACACTATTGTTTTATGTCCTTAGCATGAAATTTTTCCAAAAGTCTTCCTTGTAAATCTTCCAGTTCGTAGTAGCTTTTACCAAGTCTTTTCCTAACCCGTGCTTTGACGAAAGTGGCGCCAGCTTTGCATTGAAGCCTTTGCTAAAATTACTTTGCTGGAAGTTTCTTTTATATACTTCCTGACCTATGACAAATGCGACGTCTCGGCTACGTAAATTATAGGTTCTTTCGTTCCGACTATGCTGCTGTTGGGCTGATTGCATAGCTTTCTGACGGATTATATCAAACGAGTCGTCTCGCGAAAACTGAACGGTTCGATCCTCTAGCATTCCTAACTTTCTTAGTAGCTCATAGCTAGAGCCATTGGTCACCATATGCTGACCAAACGCCACTTTGTATGGGGTTGAATTAATAGCAGTATGTATGCTTGAACGTAACGCACAGGCGATATGGCTCAACTTGTCATCCCAATTTGATTGGTCGGGTTCAATATAAGCCTTTATCGCAGCAATGACTGAGCGATTCACGCGCTCCGACGCATTAGCTTGGGGCGAATGTACAGCGGTGAATATATGTTTTACGCCGTATTTTTGTAGCAACGTCTGGAATATCTGTGATTTAAACTGCACTCCATTATCTGATACTATCGTTTCGGGTACACCGAAGCAATGAAACAATTCTTCCTCAATGAATCGGATGATCGAATCCGCTGTAAATTTCTTAATAGGTTTGAGAAATAAGTCGAATGACTTATTCGATCAGCACGTAACTCTGAGACTGGCGGAGTCATTCCTAGGCTATATCTAGATGTTGGCTCTCTGGCCTGCTGCCTTTCTGAACTAACACCGAACAGCTGCTGAAATGTTTGTTGTTCTACCTCATCGATGGTCTGAGTATTGATTGGTTGTGATCGAACACTTTCAATACTCTCCCGAGATGCCGTTTGCTGAATCGATAACTTCTGTAGCCCCTGTTCGATGGTCTGAGCTAATTTTTGGGTCTGAGCCTGGACTGCTGCTGCCATAGCGTCAGCAATAACTTGATGTAGGCTTGAAGTTGTCGTAGCGTCCGTTGTTTCTGGCTGTATTTCCGGGTAATGCTCAGTAACATTTGCTCCGCTTGGGGCGTCTGCATTGGGGTCGGTGGCCCTACCCTTAGACCTAGTCTGGGGCATGCTTAAGCTGGAGTCTTGACTCGAAGTCTGAGCTGCTGCAATCTCCTCAGCTAAGTTCGAAAAAGATGAGTGTAAACTAACGTGGCAGACAGGACAGGTCTTTTTGGCTCCAGTTCTACAATTAAAACAGGCACGATGAAATTGGTGTCCACAGCTGGTGGTAATCAACTGGGCTGCGTACTCAACTTCTTTGGCGCAAATGCTACAAATTATACCCCGATTTCCTATTTGAAATACATTATCTGGACTACGACGAAGGGGCATGATTATCGTATGTAATCTCTTAACCCAGAACTTTTTATAGTTTAATACGAAAAGAACTACTAACTTTTTTTTTTTTGTATATCCTAAAACAAAGGAGGAAAATACCAAAATATTCTTAAATAAAGGGATCATATTTTGCTTCAATGCACATAATAGATATACTGAACTCTTTAGCTATCTAATCTCACTGTCTAATAGAAACATTTATATAGAAAGAAGGAACACCAGGTTGAACAGACTCTTTTTTACCGCGAGACAGGTTATATCTTTTTGCCATAAATACACCTGATTTCAATCGGCGGCTGAATTCTATCCAACTACTGACAACGTAGCTTGTACTTTTAGTTAACTGGACCAAGAGCTTCGTCTGAAAGCAACAGGATTTCAACAGTCAATAAAGTACTTCCTACTTACAAAAATAATAGAAAATAAAAAGGAGGAAAAATAGATTTTTTTTTCCAGAGTATTCTCTCAACGCCTCGAGACAGGCTACAGCGTTTCGCTATAATTAAGCCCGATTTCAATCGATGGATGGAGTATACACTGGTACACGAACGATCTATCGTAGAGGTTAAGTCACGTGCAGCTTGAGTGGACGGGACCAAGAGCTTAATGGAAAGCATCAGGATTTCAACCGTCTCTCTTTACCATCTCAACTCACAGAGCTCCTATTATCCTAACGAGGTGCAAGGAATTGAGACTTAGATAGTTTAGCTACACGATAACGCAACGTACGATATACACGGGATAGATACTTTTAAGAAACGTGGTCTGAACCAAGAAGGATAAGGAATTTCCAGTCGGGTGTAAAAGACTGACTTTCGGACAATTATTCGGGGCTTTGACCGTTTCGGGCCCCACGTTGGGCGCCATATATTTGAATCTTTTATATTTATACCCGGTACTCGAAGAGTATAGGGTTATATTAGATTTGTGCGGATAACGGTTGTGTGTAACGCACAGAAGGAAGCGTTTCCGACCCCATAAAGTATATATATTCTTGATCAGCATCAATAGCCGAGTCGATATAGCCATGTCTGTCTGTCCGTCCGTCCGTCCGTCCCTCCGTCTGTCCGTCTGTCCGTCTTCATTTGCGCCTATATCTCAGAGACTATTAAAGCTAGAGCAACCAAACTTTCTATCCAAGCTCCTGTGATACCGAACCAGCACAAGTTTGTTTTAAAATTTTGCCACGCCCCCTTCCGCCCCCACAAAAGACGAAAATCTGTGGAATCCACAATTTTTAAGATAAATGAAAACCAAAAACGCAGAATCATGAAAAATTACCATATCTACCAGATTACTGAATCTGGATCAGATCGGATCAATATTATGGCCAGAAGAAACAAATTAAATTTCAGTGGCTACGCAACGCCTGCCAAGCGCTGACTCATTCCCTCTCTCTCTCTGTCGTAAACACTTGTACGTCTCAAATATGTAGTTATAATTGTCATGTAGAAATGTAGGCGCAGATACACAAAGCATATGTAAACAAAAATGGAAACATGTATAAAAATTTCAAAAAATTCTTTTTTTTAATTTAAATATTATTTTCGTCCCTTTTGAGAACATATAATAAATTTCATAAATCGTAGGCTCATAAATGTATGTATGTATATACTGACTGAGTACCGGGTATAAGGTCCCCACGTACCCTCTCGTTTTATATTCTTATATGTATAATAATATAGATAATACTGTAACAGATAACCAAACAAGAGGCTAGGACTGAGACGGTACTCGAGCAGATGGTGTGGATGACCGAGATCCATGCACGCGTTTCTGCCGGTCTAATGATTAGTCGGGTAGAGTGGGGGTGGGGCAGGGTTAGATCGTGTCAAGGGCTCGTGCATTAAAATTAAAGACAAATATGTTTCGCGTGCGGTTCTTGATTCAGACGTAAGAAATAAGAGAAAAACGACAGGGTAGGGAGATTAAACAGCGAGGCGAAGTCGAGCGGTAGTTGCTGGTGATGTTATTGCAACTCGATATGCCCACCCTTCCTTGATCATACCGGTCCAAATAGGCTGAGAAATTGGTAATGATCCCTAGAAAAATGCTCTACTTCTGTTTGGTTATGTCATCTCGGCGCCACATGATCCCTAAATACGGCAACAATTAACTTGAATTCATTATAATCGGTTTACTTATGAATACTTCCTTACAGATTTCATAGCTGCTAAAGGTTCATATATATATACAGGTTTTTAAGATAATCGAGAATAAAGGTAGTTAGGCATGTTCACTTAAGCTGATATTCATAGTAATAATTTGTATACCCTAGAATGGTTAAGTATTAAAGTAAGATATAAGACAAGCGATAATGATTACGGGATATTGACGGAGTAATGATATTATTGATATAAAACAAAAAAAACTATTCGATTAATATTTGCAAAATAGAATCATAGAATGCTTGGTTCGATGCATATTTATGTGCACCACTGCCTCAGCAACACTGACGATGCGCTTGTGGTGCCGCCTCGTATAAGTAGCTCACACACTCTCTTCCCCCCACACACTACCTACCCACATCCCATCCCCCACACTCACCTCACACCGGGCTGGGCTAAGGTGTCATTCGATCCGTGCCGAGAGTCAGCCTGGCTGGGGGCCCGGTCTAAAAACTAGCCCAGTCTCGAACGGAGAGCTCAGGGACTTGGCAGCCCCCTGTTCTAATGATGCCTTACCCGGGCAACGTGGATCTCTGCCCGGGCTGACCGTTCCCTTTCTCTGCATCTCGTGGGATGTAATTATGAACTATAACAAATACAACAAAAACAAAAAAATACAAGAAAATAAATCTGAGTCTGACACTCCCCAAACGTCAACTGGGAGCAATCCCCCGCATGGGAAGGCATCGGCCCAAAGGCCCGGCCCGACCAGCTCAACAGCAGGACAGACCTGCAAGGCGGAAAGCGCTGGGGTGAACCCGAGTGGGTCCCATCCCGAATCCGGGGTGGGGGGCGGACCAGCTCCCAACACCGACACCTTGGAGAGGCAGCTAAGCAATATTGCGGCTGCCCGACCTTCTGGTAAGGTGGAGGGTGATGATTTGCCTTCAACCAGCGCCCAGGCCAGAAATCACACTTATGCCGAAAGGAGGAGTGCAGGGCACATACTCCGTCGGCAAAATGCCAACACAGAGGTCAGTCCTTCAGCAGACTGGCTCAAGAAGGTGGAGTGGGCCACATCGGTGCTATAAACTTCGAAATGGTCTCTCAACCAAAGAGACAACGGTCGCAAGAGACACCCGGCCCGGTCGCGAAAAGGTCGAGGGTGGTGGCCAATATCTCCTTAGCGCAGATTGCCAAGGAGAGGACGCTAATTGGCGTCCTCGACAAATGCAGCGCGGAGGGAAAGATCCCAAGGAGCAAATGGAAGTGGGTGGAGGCGGCACTTGCCGACCGCTGCTTCGAGTTGCTCGAAAAGGACCCAGGGCCACCTCCAGTCTGCAAAGACATGGGGTGATTCCAGGGCAGCATCAAAGTTGTTGCCTGCGATGACGAGCGCTCCGTAAAGCTGTATAAAGCAGCGGTGGCGCAGATCGGAGAGGTCTACGCTGGGGCGAAGCTCGTCGCGGTAGACTGGAGCGAGGTGCCCAGTAGACCGAGGGCAAGACTATGGGTGCCGGTTACCTTTAAGGAGCCTGAGCGCATCCTCAAAATGTTGCAGAGGTGCAATCCGATACTTCCAACTCATGACTGGAAGGTGGTCAAGGTTGAGGAGTCAAAGGGGCCGACAAACCAGGCCGTCATCATCCTTAACAAGGAATCGCTGGCCCCCATAGAGGCAGCTAAAGGAGAGCTGAACTTTGGCTTCAGCTCGGTCACCATAAAGGTGCATAAGTCGGACGCTGCCAGGGCCGAGGCTCGTCCTGTCGACAACCCAGTCGCGCAGGATGTGGCCTCGGAGATCGAGGCACCCGACAACGAGCTGGAGCCGAAGGAAGACTACTCCTCTGACGCAGAGCTAATGCGTGATTTTGAGGCGATGTGTCGAGACGAAGTTTCCGACGACTCGGACGCCGACACTACAGTGGTGGAGATCCATGAAGATGTCTCTGAGACTCCTTCAAATAAATCTCCACCACTGTAAAGCAGCATCCGCTGCTTTCATACTCCGCTTGGATGCAAGCGGAGCCGACGTTGTCCTAATCCAGGAACCTTGGATAGTCGGAGCCAAAGTCTGTGTGGTTAGCGACGAGGGAGTACAAGCTCATTGTACCCCAAACCGAAGGTAAAATTCGTACCTGCATTCTCGCAAGAAAGCACCTTAATATCTTTCTGCTCCATAACTTCAGCAAGGCGACAATACAACGGTAAGCCTAGAGCTAAAGCGGACACATCTGAGGCTGATGTCGTCCTACATGGCCCATGAGGAAAGCGATCCTCCCAACGACCTCGTCCGCAAGCTCACTAGCGACAGCGAGAGGTCCAACACAAGCCTACTAATAGGCTGCGATGCCAATGCTCACCACACTCAATGGGGGAGCACGGACACAAATGTAAGGGGTGAGTCACTTTTCAGCTTTATCCTGAACTCGAACTTAACCATATGTAACCGGCGTAACGACCCCACATTTATTATAAAAAACCGACAGGAGGTTATTGACCTCACTTTAGTGTCTCCCAATCTGTCAGACAAAGTGGAAAGATGGAGAGTCCTAGAGGACCATTCCTTCTCCGACCACAGGTACATCGAAACGATCCTATCCTTCGAGAGCCCCAAACCCACCGACTACACTAACCCCAGGAAAACCAACTGGGTTAAATATAGCTCGGTTTTGGAGGAAATACTCCCCAACAAGGCACCAATGAGCCCAGACACTCAAGACGATTTAGATCGTATAGTGTACAGGTTCACGGATGCATGCAATAAGGCTTTCACGGCGGCTCGCCTGCCACACAAGACAAGGGGTAAAAAGAAACCCCCCTGCTGGTCGAAACAAATCGACATCCTACGTAAGAGCTGTAGGACTCTCTTCAACAGAGCTAAAAGCGCTGACGAGAAGGAACATTGGGCAGACTACAAAGTCAGTCTCGCCCAATACAAAAAAGAAACACGAAGAGCAAAAAGGGCCTCTTGGCAAAAATTCTGCTCAGAAATAGAGGAGACGTCAGAAGCCGCAAGGCTGCGCAAGCTCCTCTCAAAAACCACCCCCTCGGTAGGGTACCTTAAAAGGAACGACGGTACTTGGACCAACTCCAGTGGGGAGTCGCTCCACGTACTGCTTGAAACCCACTTCCCTGGGTGCACAACCATCAAGCCGGCGCTAACCCAAAGGGGAGGCCAAACAGCCACGATGGACCATATTTTTACCAAACGGAACATAAGCTGGGCGGTAAAAAGCTTTGACCCGTTCAAATCGCCGGGTCCGAACCAGGTCATTCCGGCCCAACTGCAAAAGGCCGGAGACTCAGCCATTAACTGGCTACAATGTATCTTCAGGAAGATACTGGCTGTGGGGACCATACCACAAGAATGGCTCAAGGCGAAAATAGTCTTTATCCCCAAAGCGGGAAAGGCCTCGCACTCGACTCCAAAGGACTTTAGACCAATCAGCCTATCGTCCTTTCTTCTCAAAACTTTCGAGAGACTTGTCGGACTACATCTGAGGACAATAATTAGTCCTCAAATGCTGTCAGGAGCACAACATGCCTACCGGAAAGGAAGATCCACGGAAACGGCGCTCCACGAAGTAGTCTAAATTGTAGAGAAATCCCTACACCTCAAGGAATACTCTCTTATAGCCTTCCTCGATATCGAGGGAGCCTTTAACAACGTCGTCCCAAGTGCCATTACGGAAGCACTGACTGACCTGGGTGTGGACGGTCACTTGGTGCTGCTCATCGATCAATTGCTCACATGCAGGACGGTGACATCATCGATGGGATCGTCCACGCAATCTAGGTATGTCAACAGAGGCACTCCGCAAGGTGGTGTCCTGTCTCCCCTTCTATGGAACATAGCAGTCAACAAGATTCTATGTGACCTGGAAGGGGGGGGGGCTGCAAAGTCGTGGCATACGCGGATGACGTTGCAATCAGTTTCTCGGGGAAATACCCTCAAACACTGTGTGACCTCATGAGCACTAAGCTCGCGAAACTGTCAGAATGGACAAAATCGCGAGGATTGGGAGTAAATCCCACAAAAACGGAACTCGTGCTATTCTCACGCAAGTACAAGGTTCCGCCCCTCAACCCTCCTATACTAAATGGATGCAGGCTCTCTTTCAGCGACAGTGCTAGTTACCTAGGGTTGGTAATTGATAAGAAGCTGAACTGGAACCTGAACGTAAAGGACAGAGTAAAGAAGGCTACGATAGCCCTATACTCCTGTAAAAAAGCTATTGGCTTGAAGTGGGGCATGAACCCAAGCGTAGTCCAATGGATATACCAATCTTACTCTATGGTGTTACAGTTTGGTGGCCGACCTTATCTAAAGGGCCGACAACCAAACAACTTGGCAAGGTTCAGCGAACCGCAGCTTTATGCATTAGTGGAGCATTACGCACCACCCCGAACGATGCACTAAACGCCATCCTAAATCTCCAAAGCCTCGAACTTGAGGGAAAAGAGAGGGCAGAAATTGCCGCGATACGTCTGAGAGACTCCGGACAATGGACGTCACATACCAGGGGTCACTCATCTATACTTATCAGTAGTACCGTCCCAACGAAGACGGACTACTGCGTTCCAAGGGAATACACTGGTACCCCCTTCAATGTAATCATCCCTAGCAGAGACGAGTGGCTTGAGGGACCACCAGGCCAGGACACGGCCATAAGCATCTTTACAGATGGCTCGAAGCTGGATAACAAAGTTGTAGGAGGGATTTACTCCGAACAACTCGAAATCAGGCACTCCTTTAGGCTCCCAGATCACTGCAGTGTGTTCCAAGCGGAAGTCATTGCGATCATGGAGGCACTGAAGCTCCTGCAAACAGGCTCAACGGCAACAACAACTGTAAACATTTACAGCGACAGCCAAGCTGCGATCAAATCGCTTCATGCGATTTCCTCGAACTCGGCCACATTGGCAAATTGCCGCAAATCTCTTCACGAGATGGCCCAACAATTTGCCATCAGCCTTATTTGGGTCCCGGGTCACCGGGACATTGAGGGCAACTGCAAAGCAGACGAGCTGGCCAGATCTGGTACCACAATACCCCTTCTCCAAGAGAAGGAGGATATTTGCATGCCAATGGCCACCTGTAGGCTTATTATAAAAGAGCTATATAAGCGACGAGCAGACAATGCGTGGCGGTCAGCACCACTATGTCGCATATCCAGGCAAACATGGCCTACCATTGACAGGAAACGCACACTAGAGCTTTGTAAGCTCGGCAGGAAAAGGTGCAGCGTTGTCATCCGCTCCCTCACGGGGCACTGGCTGATAGGCTCCCATGCCAACAGGCTGGGAGCCCCATACAATGATTTCTGCCGTAGCTGTAGAGACGAGGAGGAGGAGGAAACGGTGGAACACCTGTTCTGCACCTGTCCGGCTCTCAGCAGGAGAAGGCTACAATACCTGGGCATGCCCTATGTCTCAGACATTTCAGAAATGTCCAAAATCTGTCCCAGAAAGATTGCAAGCTTCGTAAGAGCGTCAGGATGGGATAACTGCTGATATGTTCGGGTCTCATGAGATGGCTAAGGGGAACACCTCCCGCGGTATTACAAGTGTGACTGGCTCCTGTGGAGCTTGACAGTTGCCTTAACCTAACCTAATCTAACCTATCATACGTTGGTACGTTTGCATTTCAGAGAATCGAAACGCTTGCGAAAGATCAGAACAAAACCAATACTCGAAGGCTTGGCATAGGTCAGTAATACCGTGCCGCTAATAAGTCTGCGGTCGACGCATGGGTACCTCAATATACTTTCTTTTCACTTGTAAAATTATACACATATATGCACACGTTTACGGTTAAACACTGACAGTTAGATCAATCCATCGATGAAAGCGCTTCCATGTGGTTGATGAGGGTGGCTGTAAACCTTTAATAATTATTATAATTGATTATAATCAATGTAATAGGAAATGTATGTCTAGGCACGAGTATGGGTCTTCTTCATTCTTTCTTTGTTACATTCTTCTTTACAAAATCAATGCATAGAACCAAAATCACTCAAAGTAATCTTAACTCCAATTGACTTTACTTTTTTTTACTTCACTTTACTTTACTTAACGTTACTTTAAGCTACTGGTCTTCATATTTTAGTTTAAGTAAGGCTGAATTTTCGGGAGGGATAGAAATAACAAAGAATGAGAATGAGGAAAGGAAACTGGTCACGGCAAACGTTGATCGTCGCAGCTGCACTGCAACGGTTTTCGCTCTCTCCTTTGATTTTACTTTCGGTGCGCTGGCGGCTGAAGAACGTGGAGGTCAAGAGGAATGGAAAACTCTCTCTTCAGGTCTGGTCCAGGCGGCGTCAGAGAGGGGCCGCAAAGACAATTCTCTTAAGAGGGAATGTCACTGCACATATGTATGTACATATATGTACATCGATATATATGTATGCTTAGGCCATCAGATGTTTCCCAGGTTGAACCGTTACATACATATGTAGGTCTGAATTCGTATGCCAAAACTCAATGCAATTGGGGTTAATGTCCTTAACACCACTGGGTCATTGTTCTGATATGTTCGGCGCTACTTATACATATATACGGGAAGATATCTGTACAGCTACGATACGACGTTAGGTAGCCCGTACGGTATTGAGTACGATACTGCGTACGTACGTACGTACGGCCAAACCTGCAAATAGGTTTTGCGCGAACTATATTCTCTGTGGCCGGTTGTTTGGGGGTACAATAAAACTCACCCAAAGGGTTTGGCCTCTGCTTGATTTTGATTTCTTCAGTCCTCGGATCCGAATATAGTCGTGGATCGTGCAAATAGCCCTTGAGCTTAACACGCGGTATATGTACATACGGTTATCGAGGTTAGGTTTAATCTTTCTTTATTCGCACTAAATTAGATAAGACGTCCGTCTGGGATCACGATCACAAAAGAAAAAAAAGACATGCCCTTCCACTTCCTACGCTTGAGCGCTTGTTTCGCTCGTTCCGTCTTCACCACACTTTGACATTTGGCTCTGTTAGCCTATGTGATTTTGACATGAGCCTAATTGTTCTCAAAGTGCAAGGTGCATGCGAAGGGAAGGTGGAACTGCGGTATGGTTGCTCACTACTAGATTTTCTGGAACAGGCGCCACTACAAGTGCTCAAAATTAAGAGATGAGAAACAGTTCCGGCCACCATTTGCAAAGTGCTCATTAGCAATATATTAGTGAATTGTGTATTGAATTGAGTGTACGTCGGCTGTGAACTGACTAGGCAATGGGAAGGATGCCGAAGGAGATGAGAATGAGCTCCGGCCACTGCGTACGCAGTGCTCCAAGGAAAGAGAAATACCTAGGCAATACGAAGGAGGCCGAGGGAGATGAGAATGAGCTCCAGCCACTGACCACGAAGTGCTCAAAATTAAGAGATGAGAAACAGTTCCGGCCGACATTTGCAAAGTGCTCATTGGCAATATATAAGTGAATTGGAGTGTACGTCGGCTGTGAACTGACTAGGCAATGCGAAGGATGCCGACGAAGATGAGAATGAGCTCCGGCCACTGTGAACGCAGTGCTCCAAGGAAAGAGAAATGCCTAGGCAATGCGAAGGAGGCCGAGGAAGATGAGAATGAGCTTCGGCCACTGACCACGAAGTGCTCAAAGTGAAGAGATGAGAAACAGTTCCGGCCGCCATTTGCAAAGTGCACCAAGGCAATATATAAGCGAATTGGAGTGTACGTCGGCTGCGTAGTGACTATGCACTGTAAATTAGGCCAAGGGAGATGAGAATGGGCTACGGCCACTGCTCAAAATTAAGAGATGAGAAACACTTCCGGCCGCCATTTGCAAAGTGCACCAAGGCAATATATAAGTGAATTGGAGTGTTCGTGGGCTTTGCAATGACAAGGCAATGCGAAGTATTCCGAGGGAGATGAGAATAAGCTCCGGCCACTCTCTACGAAGTGCTATTAGGAAAGAGAAACGCCTAGGCAATGCGAAGAAGGCCGAGGGAGATGAGAATGAGCTCCGGCCACTGTCCACGAAGTGCTCAAAATTAAGAGATGAGAAACAGTTTCGGCCGACATTTGCAAAGTGCTCATTGGCAAAATATAAATGAATTGGAATGTATGTCGGCTGTGAACTGACTAGGCAATGCTAAGTATTCCGAGGGAGATGATTATGAGCTCCGGCCACTGTCTACGAAGTGCTCCAAGGAAAGAGAAATACCTAGGCAATGCGAAGGACTCAGAGGGAGATGAGAATGAGCTACGGCCACTGTCCGCGAAGTGCTCAAAATTAAGAGATGAGAAACAGTTCCGGCCGCCGTTTGCAAAGTGCTCATTGGCAATCGTTAAGCGAATTGGAGGGTACGTCGGCTGCGAAGTGACTATGCACTGCAAATTAGGCCAAGGGAGATGAGAATGGGCTACGGCCACTGTCCACGAAGTGCTCAAAGTGAAGAGATGAGAAACACTTCCGGCCGCCATTTGCAAAGTGCACCAAGGCAATATATAAGTAAATTGGAGTGTTAGTCGGCTGCGAAATGACAAGGCAATGCGAAGTATTCCAAAGGAGATGAGAATGAGCTCAAGGAAATAGAAATGACTGGGCAATGCGAAGGAGGCCGAAGGAGATGAGCATGAGCTACGGCCACTGTCCACGAAGTGCTCAAAATTAAGAGATGAGAAATAGTTCCGGCCGCCATTTGCAAAGTGCTCATTGGCAATATATAAGCGAATTGGAGTGTACGTCGGCTGCGAAGTGACTATGCACTCCAAATTAGGCCAAGGAAGATGAGAATGGGCTACGGCCACTGTCCACGAAGTGCTCAAAATTAAGAGATGAGAAACACTTCCGGCCGCCATTTGCAAAGTGCACCAAGGCAATATATAAGTAAATTGGAGTGTTAGTCGGCTGTGAAATGACAAGGCAATGCGAAGTATTCCAAAGATGAGAATGAGCTCAAGGAAATATAAATGACTAGGCAATGCGAAGGAGGCCGAAGGAGATGAGTATGAGCTACGGCCACTGTCCACGAAGTGCTCAAAATTAAGAGATGAGAAACACTTCCGGCCGCCGTTTGCAAAGTGCTCATTGGCAATATATAAGTGAATTTGAGTGTACGGCGGCTGTGAACTGACTAAGCAATGCGAAGGATGCCGAGGGAGATGAGAATGAGCTCCGGCCACTGCCCACGAAGTGCTCAAAATTAAGAGATGAGAAACAGTTCCGGCCGCCGTTTGCAAAGTGCTCATTGGCAATATATAAGCGAATTGGAGTGTACGTCGGCTGCGAATTGACTATGCACTGCAAATTAGGCCAAGGGGATGAGAATGGGCTCCGGCCACTGTCCACGAAGTGCTCAAAATTAAGAGATGAGAAACACTTCCGGCCGCCATTTGCAAAGTGCACCAAGGCAATATATAGGTAAATTGGAGTGTTAGTCGGCTGTGAAATGACAAGGCAATGCGAAAATTCCAAAGGAGATGAGAATGAGCTCAAGCAAATAGAAATGACTAGGCAATGCGAAGGAGGCCGAAGGAGATGAGTATGAGCTACGGCCACTGTCCACGAAGTGCTCAAAATTAAGAGATGTGAAAGAGTTCCGGCCGCCGTTTGCAAAGTGCACCAAGGCAATATATAAGTGAATTGGAGTGTACGGCCGCTGTGAACTGACTAAGCAATGCAAAGGATGCCGAGGGAGATGAGAATGAGCTCCGGCCACTGTCTACGAAGTGCTCCAAGGAAAGAGAAATGCCTAGGCAATGCGAAGGAGGCAGAGGGAGATGAGAATGAGCTCCGGCCACTCTCTACGAAGTGCTCAAAATTAAGAGATGAGAAACACTTCCGGCCGCCATGTGCAAAGTGCACCAAGGCAATATTTAAGCGAATTGGAGTGTACGCCGGCTGCGAAGTGACTATGCCCTGTAAATTAGGCCAAGGGAGATGAGAATGGGCTACGGCCACTGCTCAAAATTAAGAGATGAGAAACACTTCCGGCCGCCATTTGCAAAGTGATCATTGGCAATATATAAGCGAATTGGAGTGTATGTCGGCTGTGAAGTGGCTAAGCACTGCGAAAGAGGCCGAGGGAGATGAGAATGGGCTCCGGCCACTGCCCACAAAGTGTTCAAAATTAAGAGATGAGAAACACTTCCGGCCGCCATGTGCAAAGTGCACCAAGGCAATATATAAGTAAATTGGAGTGTTAGTCGGCTGTGAAATGACAAGGCAATGCGAAGTATGCCAATGGAGATGAGAATGAGCTCAAGGAAATAGAAATGACTAGGCAATGCGAAGGAGGCCGAAGGAGATGAGCATGAGCTACGGCCACTGTCCACGAAGTGCTCAAAATTAAGAGATGAGAAACAGTTCCGGCCGCCGTTTGCAAAGTGCACCAAGGCAATATATAAGTGAATTGGAGTGTACGCCGGCTGCGAAGTGACTATGCCCTGTAAATTAGGCCAAGGGAGATGAGAATGGGCTACGGCCACTGTCCACGAAGTGCTCAAAATTAAGAGATGAGAAACACTTCCGGCCGCCATTTGCAAAGTGCACCAAGGCAATATATAAGCGAATTAGAAGGTACGTCGGCTGTGAAGTGGCTAAGCACTGCGAAAGAGGCCGAGGGAGATGAGAATGGGCTCCGGCCACTGCCCACAAAGTGTTCAAAATTAAGAGATGAGAAACACTTCCGGCCGCCATGTGCAAAGTGCACCAAGGCAATATATAAGCGAATTGGAGTGTACGTCGGCTGCGAAGTGTCTATGCACTGCAAATTAGGCCAAGGGAGATGAGAATGGGCTACGGCCACTGTCCACGAAGTGCTCAAAATTAAGAGATGAGAAACACTTCCGGCCGCCATTTGCAAAGTGCACCAAGGCAATATATAAGTAAATTTGAGTGTTAGTCGGCTGTGAAATGACAAGGCAATGCGAAGTATTCCAAAGGAGATGAGAATGAGCTCAAGGAAATAGAAATGACTAGGCAATGCGAAGGAGGCCGAAGGAGATGAGAATGGATTCCGGCCACTGCCCACAAAGTGTTCAAAATTAAGAGATGAGAAGCACTTCCGGCCGCCTTGTGCAAAGTGCACCAAGGCAATATATAAGTGAATTGGAGTGTACGGCGGCTGTGAACTGACTAAGCAATGCAAAGGATGCCGAGGGAGATGAGAATGAGCTCCGGCCACTGTCTATGAAGTGCTCCAAGGAAAGAGAAATGCCTAGGCAATGCGAAGGAGGCAGAGGGAGATGAGAATGAGCTCCGGCCACTCTCTACGAAGTGCTCAAAATTAAGAGATGAGAAACACTTCCGGCCGCCATGTGCAAAGTGCACCAAGGCAATATTTAAGCGAATTGGAGTGTACGCCGGCTGCGAAGTGACTATGCCCTGTAAATTAGGCCAAGGGAGATGAGAATGGGCTACGGCCACTGCTCAAAATTAAGAGATGAGAAACACTTCCGGCCGCCATTTGCAAAGTGCTCATTGGCAATATATAAGCGAATTGGAGTGTATGTCGGCTGTGAAGTGGCTAAGCACTGCGAAAGAGGCCGAGGGAGATGAGAATGGGCTCCGGCCACTGCCCACAAAGTGTTCAAAATTAAGAGATGAGAAACACTTCCGGCCGCCATGTGCAAAGTGCACCAAGGCAATATATAAGTAAATTGGAGTGTTAGTCGGCTGTGAAATGACAAGGCAATGCGAAGTATGCCAATGGAGATGAGAATGAGCTCAAGGAAATAGAAATGACTAGGCAATGCGAAGGAGGCCGAAGGAGATGAGCATGAGCTACGGCCACTGTCCACGAAGTGCTCAAAATTAAGAGATGAGAAACAGTTCCGGCCGCCGTTTGCAAAGTGCACCAAGGCAATATATAAGTGAATTGGAATGTACGTCGGCTGTGAACTGACTAGGCAATGCTAAGTATTCCGAGGGAGATGATAATGAGCTCCGGCCACTGCCCACAAAGTGTTCAAAATTAAGAGATGAGAAACACTTCCGGCCGCCATTTGCAAAGTGCACCAAGGCAATATATAAGTGAATTGGAATGTACGTCGGCTGTGAACTGACTAAGCAATGCGAAGTATGCTGAGGGAGATGAGAATGAGCTCCGGCCACTGCCCACGAAGTGCTCAAAATTAAGAGATGAGAAACAATTCCGGCCGCCATTTGCAAAGTGCACCAAGGCAATATATAAGTGAATTGGAATGTACGTCGGCTGTGAACTGACTAGGCAATGCTAAGTATTCCGAGGGAGATGATAATGAGCTCCGGCCACTGCCCACAAAGTGTTCAAAATTAAGAGATGAGAAACACTTCCGGCCGCCATGTGCAAAGTGCACCAAGGCAATATATAAGTAAATTGGAGTGTACGGCCGCTGTGAACTGACTAAGCAATGCAAAGGATGCCGAGGGAGATGAGAATGAGCTCCGGCCACTGTCTACGAAGTGCTCCAAGGAAAGAGAAATGCCTAGGCAATGCGAAGGAGGCAGAGGGAGATGAGAATGAGCTCCGGCCACTCTCTACGAAGTGCTCAAAATTAAGAGATGAGAAACACTTCCGGCCGCCATGTGCAAAGTGCACCAAGGCAATATTTAAGCGAATTGGAGTGTACGCCGGCTGCGAAGTGACTATGCCCTGTAAATTAGGCCAAGGGAGATGAGAATGGGCTACGGCCACTGCTCAAAATTAAGAGATGAGAAACACTTCCGGCCGCCATTTGCAAAGTGCTCATTGGCAATATATAAGCGAATTGGAGTGTATGTCGGCTGTGAAGTGGCTAAGCACTGCGAAAGAGGCCGAGGGAGATGAGAATGGGCTCCGGCCACTGCCCACAAAGTGTTCAAAATTAAGAGATGAGAAACACTTCCGGCCGCCATGTGCAAAGTGCACCAAGGCAATATATAAGTAAATTGGAGTGTTAGTCGGCTGTGAAATGACAAGGCAATGCGAAGTATGCCAATGGAGATGAGAATGAGCTCAAGGAAATAGAAATGACTAGGCAATGCGAAGGAGGCCGAAGGAGATGAGCATGAGCTACGGCCACTGTCCACGAAGTGCTCAAAATTAAGAGATGAGAAACAGTTCCGGCCGCCGTTTGCAAAGTGCACCAAGGCAATATATAAGTGAATTGGAGTGTACGGCGGCTGTGAACTGACTAAGCAATGCGAAGTATGCTGAGGGAGATGAGAATGAGCTCCGGCCACTGCCCACGAAGTGCTCAAAATTAAGAGATGAGAAACAATTCCGGCCGCCATTTGCAAAGTGCACCAAGGCAATATATAAGTGAATTGGAATGTACGTCGGCTGTGAACTGACTAGGCAATGCTAAGTATTCCGAGGGAGATGATAATGAGCTCCGGCCACTGTCTACGAAGTGTTCCAAGGAAAGAGAAATGCCTAGGCAATGCGAAGGAGGCAGAGGGAGATGAGAATGAGCTCCGGCCACTCTCTACGAAGTGCTTAAAATTAAGAGATGAGAAACAATTCCGGCCGCCATTTGCAAAGTGCACCAAGGCAATATATAAGCGAATTGGAGTGTACGCCGGCTGCGAAGTGACTATGCCCTGTAAATTAGGCCAAGGGAGATGAGAATGGGATACGGCCACTGTCCACGAAGTGCTCAAAATTAAGAGATGAGAAACACTTCCGGCCGCCATTTGCAAAGTGCACCAAGGCAATATATAAGCGAATTAGAAGGTACGTCGGCTGTGAAGTGGCTAAGCACTGCGAAAGAGGCCGAGGGAGATGAGAATGGGCTCCGGCCACTGCCCACAAAGTGTTCAAAATTAAGAGATGAGAAACACTTCCGGCCGCCATGTGCAAAGTGCACCAAGGCAATATATAAGCGAATTGGAGTGTACGTCGGCTGCGAAGTGTCTATGCACTGCAAATTAGGCCAAGGGAGATGAGAATGGGCTACGGCCACTGTCCACGAAGTGCTCAAAATTAAGAGATGAGAAACACTTCCGGCCGCCATTTGCAAAGTGCACCAAGGCAATATATAAGTAAATTTGAGTGTTAGTCGGCTGTGAAATGACAAGGCAATGCGAAGTATTCCAAAGGAGATGAGAATGAGCTCAAGGAAATAGAAATGACTAGGCAATGCGAAGGAGGCCGAAGGAGATGAGAATGGATTCCGGCCACTGCCCACAAAGTGTTCAAAATTAAGAGATGAGAAGCACTTCCGGCCGCCTTGTGCAAAGTGCACCAAGGCAATATATAAGCGAATTGGAGTGTACGTCGGCTGCGAAGTGTCAATGCACTGCTAATTAGGCCAAGGGAGATGAGAATGGGCTACGGCCACTGTCCACGAAGTGCTAAAAATTAAGAGATGAGAAACAGTTCCGGCCGCCGTTTGCAAAGTGCTCATTGGCAATATATAAGTGAATTGGAGTGTACGGCGGCTTTGAACTGACTAAGCAATGCGAAGGATGCCGAGGGAGATGAGAATGAGCTCTGGCCACTGTCCACGAAGTGCTCAACAATATGAGATGAGAAACAGTTCCGGCTGCCATTTGCACAGTGCTCATTGGCAATATGTAGGCGAACTGGAGTGTTCGTCGGCTGTGAAATGACTAAGCAATGCAAACGATGCCGAGGGAGATGAGAATGAGCTCCGGCTACTGTCCACGAAGTGCTCAAAATTAAGAGATGAGAAACACTTCCGGCCGCCATTTGCAAAGTGTACCAAGGCAATTTATTAGTGAATATGAGTGTATGTCGGCTGCGAGGTGACTAGGCACTGTGAAAGAGGCCGAGGGAGATGAGAATGGGCTTTGGCCACTACCCACGAAGTGCTCAAAAATAAGAGATGAGAAACAGTTCCGGCCGCCGTTTGCAAAGTGCTCATTGACAAGATATAAGTGAATTGGAGTGTTCGTCGGCTGTGAACTGACTAAGCAATGCGAAGGATGCCAAGGGAGATGAGAATGAGCTCCGGCCACTGCCCACGAAAAACTCAAAAATAAGATATGAAAAACAGTTCCGGCCGCCGATTGCAAAGTGCTCATTGACAAAATATAAGTGAATTGGAGTGTTCGTCGGCTGTGAACTGACAAAGCAATGCGAAGGATGCCGAGCTAGATGAGAATGGGCTCCGGCCACTGCCCACAAAGTGTTCAAAATTAAGAGATGAGAAACACTTCCGGCCGCCATGTGCAAAGTGCACCAAGGCAATATATAAGCGAATTGGAGTGTACGTCGGCTGCGAAGTGTCTATGCACTGCTAATTAGGCCAGGGGAGATGAGAATGGGCTACGGCCACTGCCCACGAAAAGCTCAAATATAAGATATGAAAAACAGTTCCGGCCGCCGATTGCAAAGTGCTCATTGACAAAATATAAGTGAATTGGAGTGTTCGTCGGCTGTGAACTGACAAAGCAATGCGAAGGATGCCGAGCTAGATGAGAATGAGCTCCGGCCACTGCCCACGAAGTGCTCAAAAATAAAAGATGATAAACAGTTCCGGCCGCCATTTGCAAAGTGCACCAAGGCAATATATAAGCGAATATGAGGGTACGTCGGCTGTGAAGTGACTAGGCACTGCGAAAGAAGCCGACGGAGATGAGAAGGGGCTCCAGCCAATGTACACGAAGTGCTAAAAACATGATATGTGAAACATTTCCGGCCGCCATTTGCAAAGTGCTCATTGGCAATATGTAGGCGAACTGGAGTGTTCGTCGGCTGTGAAATGACTAGGCAATGCGAACGATGCCGAGGGAGATGAGAATGAGCTCCGGCCACTGCCCACGAAGTGCTCAAAATTAAGAGATGAGAAACACTTCCGGCCGCCATTTGCAAAGTGCACCAAGGCAATATATAAGCGAATTGGAGTGTATGTCGGCTGTGAAGTGGCTAAGCACTGCGAAAGAGGCCGAGGGATATGAAAATGGGCTCCGGCCACTCTCTACGAAGTGCTCAAAATTAAGAGATGAGAAACAGTTCCGGCCGACACTTGCAAAGTGCTCGTTGGCAGAATGGCTCAAGGCGAAAATAGTCTTTATCCCCAAAGCGGGAAAGGCCTCGCACTCGACTCCAAAGGACTTTAGACCAATCAGCCTATCGTCCTTTCTTCTCAAAACTTTCGAGAGACTTGTCGGACTACATCTGAGGACAATAATTAGTCCTCAAATGCTGTCAGGAGCACAACATGCCTACCGGAAAGGAAGATCCACGGAAACGGCGCTCCACGAAGTAGTCTAAATTGTAGAGAAATCCCTACACCTCAAGGAATACTCTCTTATAGCCTTCCTCGATATCGAGGGAGCCTTTAACAACGTCGTCCCAAGTGCCATTACGGAAGCACTGACTGACCTGGGTGTGGACGGTCACTTGGTGCTGCTCATCGATCAATTGCTCACATGCAGGACGGTGACATCATCGATGGGATCGTCCACGCAATCTAGGTATGTCAACAGAGGCACTCCGCAAGGTGATGTCCTGTCTCCCCTTCTATGGAACATGGCAGTTAATAAGATTCTATGTGATCTGGAGGGGGGGGGGGGGGGGGGGCGGCTGTAAAGTAGTGACATACGCGGATGACGTTGCAATCAGTTTCTCGGGGAAATACCCTCAAACACTGTGTGACCTCATGAGCACTAAGCTCGCGATACTGTCAGAATGGACAAAATCGCGAGGATTGGGAGTAAATCCCACAAAAACGGAACTCGTGCTATTCTCACGCAAGTACAAGGTTCCGCCCCTCAACCCTCCTATACTAAATGGATGCAGGCTCTCTTTCAGCGACAGTGCTAGTTACCTAGGGTTGGTAATTGATAAGAAGCTGAACTGGAACCTGAACGTAAAGGACAGAGTAAAGAAGGCTACGATAGCCCTATACTCCTGTAAAAAAGCTATTGGCTTGAAGTGGGGCATGAACCCAAGCGTAGTCCAATGGATATACCAATCTTACTCTATGGTGTTACAGTTTGGTGGCCGACCTTATCTAAAGGGCCGACAACCAAACAACTTGGCAAGGTTCAGCGAACCGCAGCTTTATGCATTAGTGGAGCATTACGCACCACCCCGAACGATGCACTAAACGCCATCCTAAATCTCCAAAGCCTCGAACTTGAGGGAAAAGAGAGGCAGAAATTGCCGCGATACGTCTGAGAGACTCCGGACAATGGACGTCACATACCAGGGGTCACTCATCTATACTTATCAGTAGTACCGTCCCAACGAAGACGGACTACTGCGTTCCAAGGGAATACACTGGTACCCCCTTCAATGTAATCATCCCTAGCAGAGACGAGTGGCTTGAGGGACCACCAGGCCAGGACACGGCCATAAGCATCTTTACAGATGGCTCGAAGCTGGATAACAAAGTTGGAGGAGGGATTTACTCCGAACAACTCGAAATCAGGCACTCCTTTAGGCTCCCAGATCACTGCAGTGTGTTCCAAGCGGAAGTCATTGCGATCATGGAGGCACTGAAGCTCCTGCAAACAGGCTCAACGGCAACAACAACTGTAAACATTTACAGCGACAGCCAAGCTGCGATCAAATCGCTTCATGCGATTTCCTCGAACTCGGCCACATTGGCAAATTGCCGCAAATCTCTTCACGAGATGGCCCAACAATTTGCCATCAGCCTTATATGGGTCCCGGGTCACCGGGACATTGAGGGCAACTGCAAAGCAGACGAGCTGGCCAGATCTGGTACCACAATACCCCTTCTCCAAGAGAAGGAGGATATTTGCATGCCAATGGCCACCTGTAGGCTTATTATAAAAGAGCTATATAAGCGACGAGCAGACAATGCGTGGCGGTCAGCACCACTATGTCGCATATCCAGGCAAACATGGCCTACCATTGACAGGAAACGCACACTAGAGCTTTGTAAGCTCGGCAGGAAAAGGTGCAGCGTTGTCATCCGCTCCCTCACGGGGCACTGGCTGATAGGCTCCCATGCCAACAGGCTGGGAGCCCCATACAATGATTTCTGCCGTAGCTGTAGAGACGAGGAGGAGGAGGAAACGGTGGAACACCTGTTCTGCACCTGTCCGGCTCTCAGCAGGAGAAGGCTACAATACCTGGGCATGCCCTATGTCTCAGACATTTCAGAAATGTCCAAAATCTGTCCCAGAAAGATTGCAAACTTCGTAAGAGCGTCAGGATGGGATAACTGCTGATATGTTCGGGTCTCATGAGATGGCTAAGGGGAACACCTCCCGCGGTATTACAACGGGCCGAAACCGGCCCAAGTGTGACTGGCTCCTGTGGAGCTTGACAGCCGCCTTAACCTAACCTAATCTAACCTATCATACGTTGGTACGTTTGCATTTCAGAGAATCGAAACGCTTGCGAAAGATCAGAACAAAACCAATACTCGAAGGCTTGGCATAGGTCAGTAATACCGTGCCGCTAATAAGTCTGCGGTCGACGCATGGGTACCTCAATATACTTTCTTTTCACTTGTAAAATTATACACATATATGCACACGTTTACGGTTAAACACTGACAGTTAGATCAATCCATCGATGAAAGCGCTTCCATGTGGTTGATGAGGGTGGCTGTAAACCTTTAATAATTATTATAATTGATTATAATCAATGTAATAGGAAATGTATGTCTAGGCACGAGTATGGGTCTTCTTCATTCTTTCTTTGTTACATTCTTCTTTACAAAATCAATGCATAGAACCAAAATCACTCAAAGTAATCTTAACTCCAATTGACTTTACTTTTTTTTACTTCACTTTACTTTACTTAACGTTACTTTAAGCTACTGGTCTTCATATTTTAGTTTAAGTAAGGCTGAATTTTCGGGAGGGATAGAAATAACAAAGAATGAGAATGAGGAAAAGAAACTGGTCACGGCAAACGTTGATCGTCGCTGCTGCACTGCAACGGTTTTCGCTCTCTCCTTTGATTTTACTTTCGGTGCGCTGGCGGCTGAAGAACGTGGAGGTCAAGAGGAATGGAAAACTCTCTCTTCAGGTCTGGTCCAGGCGGCGTCAGAGAGGCGTCCGCAAAGACAATTCTCTTAAGAGGGAATGTCACTGCACATATGTATGTACATATATGTACATCGATATATATGTATGCTTAGGCCATCAGATGTTTCCCAGGTTGCACCGTTACATACATATGTAGGTCTGAATTCGTATGCCAAAACTCAATGCAATTGGGGTTAATGTCCTTAACACCACTGGGTCATTGTTCTGATATGTTCGGCGCTACTTATACATATATACGGGAAGATATCTGTACAGCTACGATACGACGTTAGGTAGCCCGTACGGTATTGAGTACGATACTGCGTACGTACGTACGTACGGCCAAACCTGCAAATAGGTTTTGCGCGAACTATATTCTCTGTGGCCGGTTGTTTGGGGGTACAATAAAACTCACCCAAAGGGTTTGGCCTCTGCTTGATTTTGATTTCTTCAGTCCTCGGATCCGAATATAGTCGTGGATCGTGCAAATAGCCCTTGAGCTTAACACGCGGTATATGTACATACGGTTATCGAGGTTAGGTTTAATCTTTCTTTATTCGCACTAAATTAGATAAAACGTCCGTCTGGGATCACGATCACAAAAGAAAAAAAAGACATGCCCTTCCACTTCCTACGCTTGAGCGCTTGTTTCGCTCGTTCCGTCTTCACCACACTTTGACATTTGGCTCTGTTAGCCTATGTGATTTTGACATGAGCCTAATTGTTCTCAAAGTGCAAGGTGCATGCGAAGGGAAGGTGGAACTGCGGTATGGTTGCTCACTACTAGATTTTCTGGAACAGGCGCCACTACAAGTGCTCAAAATTAAGAGATGAGAAACAGTTCCGGCCACCATTTGCAAAGTGCTCATTAGCAATATATAAGTGAATTGTGTATTGAATTGAGTGTACGTCGGCTGTGAACTGACTAGGCAATGGGAAGGATGCCGAAGGAGATGAGAATGAGCTCCGGCCACTGTGTACGCAGTGCTCCAAGGAAAGAGAAATGCCTAGGCAATACGAAGGAGGCCGAGGGAGATGAGAATGAGCTCCAGCCACTGACCACGAAGTGCTCAAAATTAAGAGATGAGAAACAGTTCCGGCCGACATTTGCAAAGTGCTCATTGGCAATATATAAGTGAATTGGAGTGTACGTCGGCTGTGAACTGACTAGGCAATGCGAAGGATGCCGACGAAGATGAGACTGAGCTCCGGCCACTGTGTACGCAGTGCTCCAAGGAAAGAGAAATGCCTAGGCAATGCGAAGGAGGCCGAGGAAGATGAGAATGAGCTTCGGCCACTGACCACGAAGTGCTCAAAGTGAAGAGATGAGAAACAGTTCCGGCCGCCGTTTGCAAAGTGCTCATTGGCAATCGTTAAGCGAATTGGAGGGTACGTCGGCTGCGAAGTGACTATGCACTGCAAATTAGGCCAAACGAGATGAGAATGGGCTCCGGCCACTGTCCACGAAGTGCTCAACATTAAGAGATGAGAAACACTTCCGGCCGCCATTTGCAAAGTGCACCAAGGCAATATATAGGTAAATTGGAGTGTTAGTCGGCTGTGAAATGACAAGGCAATGCGAAAATTCCAAAGGAGATGAGAATGAGCTCAAGGAAATAGAAATGACTAGGCAATGCGAAGGAGGCCGAAGGAGATGAGTATGAGCTACGGCCACTGTCCACGAAGTGCTCAAAATTAAGAGATGAGAAACACTTCCGGCCGCCGTTTGCAAAGTGCTCATTGGCAATATATAAGTGAATTGGAGTGTACGGCGGCTGTGAACTGACTAAACAATGCGAAGGATGCCGAGGGAGATGAGAATGAGCTCCGGCCACTGCCCACGAAGTGCTCAAAATTAGGAGATGAGAAACAGTTCCGGCCGCCGTTTGCAAAGTGCTCATTGGCAATATATAAGCGAATTGGAGTGTACGTCGGCTGCGAAGTGACTATGCACTGCAAATTAGGCCAAGGTAGATGAGAATGGGCTCCGGCCACTGTCCACGAAGTGCTCAAAATTAAGAGATGAGAAACACTTCCGGCCGCCATTTGCAAAGTGCACCAAGGCAATATATAAGTAAATTGGAGTGTTAGTCGGCTGTGAAATGACAAGGCAATGCGAAAATTCCAAAGGAGATGAGAATGAGCTCAAGGAAATAGAAATGACTAGGCAATGCGAAGGAGGCCGAAGGAGATGAGTATGAGCTACGGCCACTGTCCACGAAGTGCTCAAAATTAAGAGATGAGAAACACTTCCGGCCGCCGTTTGCAAAGTGCTCATTGGCAATATATAAGTGAATTGGAGTGTACGGCGGCTGTGAACTGACTAAGCAATGCGAAGGATGCCGAGGGAGATGAGAATGAGCTCCGGCCACTGCCCACGAAGTGCTCAAAATTAGGAGATGAGAAACAGTTCCGGCCGCCGTTTGCAAAGTGCTCATTGGCAATATATAAGCGAATTGGAGTGTACGTCGGCTGCGAAGTGACTATGCACTGCAAATTAGGCCAAGGTAGATGAGAATGGGCTCCGGCCACTGTCCACGAAGTGCTCAAAATTAAGAGATGAGAAAGAGTTCCGGCCGCCGTTTGCAAAGTGCACCAAGGCAATATATAAGTGAATTGGAGTGTACGGCGGCTGTGAACTGACTAAGCAATGCAAAGGATGCCGAGGGAGATAAGAATGAGCTCCGGCCACTGTCTACGAAGTACTCCAAGGAAAGAGAAATGCCTAGGCAATGCGAAGGAGGCAGAGGGAGATGAGAATGAGCTCCGGCCACTCTCTACGAAGTGCTCAAAATTAAGAGATGAGAAACACTTCCGGCCGCCATTTGCAAAGTGCTCATTGGCAATATATAAGCGAATTGGGGTGTATGTCGGCTGTGAAGTGGCTAAGCACTGCGAAAGAGGCCGAGGGAGATGAGAATGGGCTCCGGCCACTGCTCACAAAGTGTTCAAAATTAAGAGATGAGAAACACTTCCGGCCGCCATGTGCAAAGTGAACCAAGGCAATATATAAGTAAATTGGAGTGTTTGTCGGCTGTGAAATGACAACGCAATGCGAAGTATTCCAAAGGAGATGAGAATGAGCTCAAGGAAATAGAAATGACTAGGCAATGCGAAGGAGGCCGAACGAGATGAGCATGAGCTACGGCCACTGTCCACGAAGTGCTCAAAATTAAGAGATGAGAAACAGTTCCGGCCGCCGTTTGCAAAGTGCACCAAGGCAATATATAAGTGAATTGGAGTGTACGGCGGCTGTGAAATGACAAGGCAATGCGAAGTATTCCAAAGGAGATGAGAATGAGCTCAAGGAAATAGAAATGACTAGGAAATGCGAAGGAGGCCGAAGGAGATGAGAATGGGCTCCGGCCACTGCCCACAAAGTGTTCAAAATTAAGAGATGAGAAACACTTCCGGCCGCCATGTGCAAAGTGCACCAAGGCAATATATAAGCGAATTGGAGTGTACGTCGGCTGCGAACTGTCTATGCACTGCTAATTAGGCCAAGGGAGATGAGAATGGGCTACGGCCACTGCCCACGAAAAGCTCAAAAATAAGATATGAAAAACAGCCGGCCGCCGATTGCAAAGTGCTCATTGACAAAATATAAGTGAATTGGAGTGTTCGTCGGCTGTGAACTGACAAAGCAATGCGAAGGATGCCGAGCTAGAAAAGAATGAGCTCCGGCCACTGCCCACGAAGTGCTCAAAAATAAAAGATGATAAACAGTTCCGGCCGCCATGTGCAAAGTGCACCAAGGCAATATATAAGCGAATATGAGGGGAACGTCGGCTGTGAAGTGACTAGGCACTGCGAAAGAAGCCGACGGAGATGATAATGGGCTCCGGCCACTGTCCACGAAGTGTTCAAAATTAAGAGATGAGAAACAGTTCCGGCCGCCATTTGCAAAGTGCACTAAGGCAATATATAAGCGAATTGGAGTGTACGTCGGCTGCGAAGTGACTATGCACTGCAAATTAGGACAAGGGAGATGAGAATGGGCTACGGCCACTGCTCAAAATTAAGAGATGAGAAACACTTCCGGCCGACATTTGCAAAGTGCTCGTTAGCAAAATATAAATGAATTGGAATGTACTTCGGCTGTGAACTGACTAGGCAATGCGAAGTAATCCGAGGGAGATGATAATGAGCTCCGGCCACTGCCCACGAAGTGCTCAAAATTAAGAGATGAGAAACATTTCCGGCCGCCATTTGCAAAGTGCACCAAGGCAATATATAAGCGAATTGGAGTGTACGTCGGATGCGAACTGACTAGGCATTGTGAAAAAGGCCGAAGGATATGAAAATGGGCTCCGGCCACTGTCCACGAAGTGCTCAAAATTAAGAGATGAAAAACACTTCCGGCCGCCATTTGCAAAGTGCACCAAGGAAATACATATATAAGTGAATTGGAGTGTTCGTCGGCTTTGAAATGACTAGGCAATGCGAAGTATTCCGAGGGAGATGAAAATGAGCTCCGGCCACTCTCTACGAAGTGCTCAAAATTAAGAGATGAGAAACAGTTCCGGCCGACATTTGCAAAGTGCTCGTTAGCAAAATATAAATGAATTGGAATGTACTTCGGCTGTGAACTGACTAGGCAATGCGAAGTAATCCGAGGGAGATGATAATGAGCTCCGGCCACTGTCTACGAAGTGCTCCAAGGAAAAAGAAATGCCTAATAACTGTATAAGAGGCCGAGGGAGATGAGAATGGGCCCCAGCCATTGTCCACGAAAAGCTCAAAATTAAGAGATGAGAAACACTTCCGGCCGCCATTTGCAAAGTGCACCAAGGCAATATAAAAACGAATTGGAGGGTACGTCGGCTATGAAGTGACTAGGCAATGCGAAAGAGGCCGAGGGAGATGATAATGGGCTCCGGCCACTGTCCACGAAGTGTTCAAAATTAAGAGATGAGAAACAGTTCCGGCCGCCATTTGCAAAGTGCACTAAGGCAATATATAAGCGAATTGGAGTGTACGTCGGCTGCGAAGTGACTATGCACTGCAAATTAGGACAAGGGAGATGAGAATGGGCTACGGCCACTGCTCAAAATTAAGAGATGAGAAACACTTCCGGCCGACATTTGCAAAGTGCTCGTTAGCAAAATATAAATGAATTGGAATGTACTTCGGCTGTGAACTGACTAGGCAATGCGAAGTAATCCGAGGGAGATGATAATGAGCTCCGGCCACTGCCCACGAAGTGCTCAAAATTAAGAGATGAGAAACACTTCCGGCCGCCATTTGCAAAGTGCACCAAGGCAATATATAAGCGAATTGGAGTGTACGTCGGATGCGAACTGACTAGGCATTGTGAAAAAGGCCGAAGGATATGAAAATGGGCTCCGGCCACTGTCCACGAAGTGCTCAAAATTAAGAGATGAAAAACACTTCCGGCCGCCATTTGCAAAGTGCACCAAGGAAATACATATATAAGTGAATTGGAGTGTTCGTCGGCTTTGAAATGACTAGGCAATGCGAAGTATTCCGAGGGAGATGAAAATGAGCTCCGGCCACTCTCTACGAAGTGCTCAAAATTAAGAGATGAGAAACAGTTCCGGCCGACATTTGCAAAGTGCTCGTTAGCAAAATATAAATGAATTGGAATGTACTTCGGCTGTGAACTGACTAGGCAATGCGAAGTAATCCGAGGGAGATGATAATGAGCTCCGGCCACTGTCTACGAAGTGCTCCAAGGAAAGAGAAATGCCTAATAACTGTATAAGAGGCCGAGGGAGATGAGAATGGGCCCCAGCCATTGTCCACGAAAAGCTCAAAATTAAGAGATGAGAAACACTTCCGGCCGCCATTTGCAAAGTGCACGTAGGCAATATATAAGTGAAATGGAGGGTTCGTCGGCCGTGAAATGACTAGGCAATGCGAAGTATTCCGAAGGAGATGAGAATGAGCTCCGGCCACTGCCCACGAAGTGCTCAAAATGAAGAAATGAGAAACAGTTCCGGCCGCCGTTTGCAAAGTGCTCATTTTCAATATATAAGCGAATTGGAGTGTACGGCGGCTGTGAACTGACTAAGCAATGCGAAGGATGCCGAGGGAGATGAGAATGAGCTCCAGCCACTGCCCACGAAGTGCTCAAAATTAAGAGATGAGAAACAGTTCCGGCCGCCGTTTGCAAAGTGCTCATTGGCAATATATAAGTGAATTAGAGTGTACGGCGGCTGTGAACTGACTTAGCAATGAGAAGTATTCCGAGGGAGATGAGAATGAGGTCAAGCCACTGCCTACTGCTCCAAGGAAAGAGATGAGAAACAGTTCCTGCCGCCGTTTGCAAAGTGCTCATTGGCTCTATATAAGTGAATTGGAGTGTACGGCGGCTGTGAACTGACTAAGCAATGCGAAGGATGCCGAGGGAGATGAGAATGAGCTCCGGACACTGCCCACGAAGTGCTCAAAATTAAGAGATGAGAAACACTTCCGGCCGCCATTTGCAAAGTGCACCAAGGCAATATATAAGCGAATTGGAGTGTACGTCGGCTGCGAAGTGACTAGGCACTGCAAATTAGGCCAAGGGAGATGAAAATGAGCTCTGGCCACTGTCCACGAAGTGCTCAAAATTAAGAGATGAGAAACACTTCCGGCCGCCATTTGCAAAGTGCACCAAGGCAATATATAAGCGAATTGGAGTGTACGTCGGCTGCGAAGTGACTAGGCACTGCATAGTAGGCCGAGAGAGATGAGAATGAGCTCCGGCCACTGTCTACGAAGTGCTTAAAATTATGAGATAAGAAACACTTCCGGCCGCTATTTGCAAAGTGCACCAAGGCAATACATAAGTGAATTGGAGTGTTCGTCGGCTATGAAATGATACGCAATGTAGTATTCCGAGGGATGAGAATCAGCTTCGACCACTGTCTACGAAGTGCTCCTAGGAAAGAAAAATGTCTAGGCAATGCGAAGGAGGCCGAGGGAGATGAGAATGAGCTCCGGCCACTATCCGCGAAGTGCTCAAAATTAAGAGATGAGAAACAGTTCCGGCCGCCGTTTGCAAAGTGCTCATTGGCAGTATATAAGTGAATTGGAGTGTACGGCGGCTGTGAACTGACTAAGCAATGCGAAGGAAGCCGAGGGAGATGAGAATGAGCTCTGGCCACTGTCCACGAAGTGCTAAAAATTAAGAGATGAGAAACAGTTCCGGCCGCCGTTTGCAAAGTGCACCAAGGCAATATGTAGGCGAACTCGAGTTCACGTCTGCTGCGAAGTGACTAGGCAATGCGAAGTATTCCGATGGAGATGAGAATGAGCTCCGGCCACTGTCCACAAAGTGCTCAAAATTAAGAGATGAGAAACAAATCCGGCCGCCGTTTGCAAAGTGCTCATTTTCAATATATAAGCGAATTGGAGTGTACGGCGGCTGTGAACTGACTAAGCAATGCGAAGGATGCCGAGGGAGATGAGAATGAGCTCCAGCCACTGCCCACGAAGTGCTCAAAATTAAGAGATAAGAAACAGTTCCGGCCGCCGTTTGCAAAGTGCTCATTGGCAATATATAAGTGAATTAGAGTGTACGGCGGCTGTGAACTGACTTAGCAATGAGAAGTATTCCGAGGGAGATGAGAATGAGGTCAAGCCACTGCCTACTGCTCCAAGGAAAGAGATGAGAAACAGTTCCTGCCGCCGTTTTCAAAGTGCTCATTGGCTCTATATAAGTGAATTGGAGTGTACGGCGGCTGTGAAATGACTAGGCAATGCGAAGTATTCCGATGGAGATGAGAATGAGCTCCGGCCACTGTCCACAAAGTGCTCAAAATTAAGAGATGAGAAACAAATCCGGCCGCCGTTTGCAAAGTGCTCATTTTCAATATATAAGCGAATTGGAGTGTACGGCGGCTGTGAACTGACTAAGCAATGCGAAGGATGCCGAGGGAGATGAGAATGAGCTCCAGCCACTGCCCACGAAGTGCTCAAAATTAAGAGATAAGAAACAGTTCCGGCCGCCGTTTGCAAAGTGCTCATTGGCAATATATAAGTGAATTAGAGTGTACGGCGGCTGTGAACTGACTTAGCAATGAGAAGTATTCCGAGGGAGATGAGAATGAGGTCAAGCCACTGCCTACTGCTCTAAGGAAAGAGATGAGAAACAGTTCCTGCCGCCGTTTGCAAAGTGCTCATTGGCTCTATATAAGTGAATTGGAGTGTACGGCGGCTGTGAACTGACTAGGCAATGCGAAGGATGCCGACAGATATGAAAATGAGCTCCGGCCACGCAGACGTACACACCAGTTCGCCTACATATTGCCAATGAGCACTTTGCAAATGGCGGCCGGAACTATTTCTCATCTCTTATTTTTGAGCATTTTGAGGACAGTGGCCGGAGCCCATTCTCATCTCGCTCGGCCTCTTTCGCAGTGCGTAGTCACTTCGCTGCCGACGTACACTCCAATTCGCTAATATATTGCCTTGGTGCACTTTGCAAATGGCGGACGGAAGTGTTTCTCATCTCTTAATTTTGAGCACTTCGTGGACAGTGGCCGGAGCCCATTCTCATCTCCCCTTTCCTAATTTGCAGTGCTTAGTCACTTCGCAGTCGACGTACACTCCAATTCGCTTATATACTGCCTTGGTGCACTTTGCAAATGGCGGCCAGAAGTGTTTCTCATGTCTTAATTTTGAGCACTTCGTGGACAGTGGCCGGAGCCCATTCTCATCTCCCTCCCACTTTGTGGACAAAGTGCAAATGGCGGCCGGAAGTTTTTCTCATCTCTTAATTTTGAGCACGTCGTGGACATTGGCCGGAGCCCATTCTCATCTCCCTCGGCCTCCTTCGCAGTGCATAATCACTTCGCAGCCGACGTACACTCCAATTCGCTTATATATTGCCTTGGCGCACTTTGCAAATGGCGGCCGGAAATGTTTTTCATCTCTTAATTTTGAGCACTTCGTGGACAGTGGCCGGAGCCCATTCTCATCTCCCTCCCACTTTGTGGACAAAGTGCAAATGGCGGCCGGAAGTTTTTCTCATCTCTTAATTTTGAGCACTTCGTGGACATTGGCCGGAGCCCATTCTCATCTCCCTCCCACTTTGTGGACAAATGCTGGAGCCTATTCTCATCTCCCTCGGCCTCCTTCGCAGTGCATAATCACTTCGCAGCCGACGTACACTCCAATTCGCTTATATATTGCCTTGGCGCCCTTTGCAAATGGCGGCCGGAAGTGTTTCTCATCTCTTAATTTTGAGCACTTCGTGGACAGTGGCCGGAGCCCATTCTCATCTCCCTTGGCCTAATTTGCAGTGCATAATCACTTCGCAGCTTACGTACACTCCAATTCGCTTATATATTGCCTTGGCGCACTTTTCAAATGGCGGCCGGAAGTGTTTTTCATCACTTAATTTTGAGCACTTCGTGGACAGTGGCCGGAGCCCATTCTCATCTCCCTCGGCTCCCTTCGCAGTGCATAATCACTTCGCAGCCGACGTACACTCCAATTCGCTTATATATTGCCTTGGCGCACTTTGCAAATGGCGGCCGGAAGTGTTTCTCATCTCTTAATTTTGAGAGCTTCGTGGACAGTGGCCGGAGCCCATTCTCATCTCCCTCCCACTTTGTGGACAAAGTGCAAATGGCGGCCGGAAGTTTTTCTCATCTTTTAATTTTGAGCACTTCGTGGTCAGTGGCCGGAGCCCATTCTCATCTCCCTCCCACTTTGTGGACAAATGCTGGAGCCCATTCTCATCTGCCTCGGGCTCCTTTGCAGTGCAAAATCACTTCGCAGCTTACGAACACTCCAATTCGCTTATATTTTGCCTTGGCGCACTTTGCAAATGGCGGCCGGAAGTGTTTCTCATCTCTTAATTTTGAGCACTTCGTGGACAGTGGCCGGAGCCCATTCTCATCTCCCTTGGCCTAATTTGCAGTGCATAATCACTTCGCAGCTTGCGTACACTCCAATTCGCTTATATATTGCCTTGGCGCACTTTGCAATTGGCGGCCGGAAGTGTTTTTCATCTCTTAATTTTGAGCACTTCGTGGACAGTGGCCGGAGCCCATTCTCATCTCCCTCCCACTTTGTGGACAATTGCTGGAGCCCATTCTCATCTGCCTCGGCCTCCTTCGCAGTGCATAATCACTTCGCAGCCGACGTACACTCCTATTCGCTTATATATTGCCTTGGCGCACTTTGCAAATGGCGGCCGGAAGTGTTTCTCATCTCTTAATTTTGAGCACTTCGTGGACAGTGGCGGAGCCCATTCTCATCTCCCTTGGCCTAATTTGCAGTGCATAATCACTTCGCAGCTTACGTACCACTCCAATTCGCTTATATATTGCCTTGGCGCACTTTGCAAATGGCGGCCGGAAGTGTTTTTCATCTCTTAATTTTGAGCACTTCGTGGACAGTGGCCGGAGCGCATTCTCATCTCCCTTGGACTAATTTGCAGTGCATAATCACTTCGCAGCTTACGTACACTCCAATTCGCTTATATATTGCCTTGGCGAACTTTGCAAATGGCGGCCGGAAGTGTTTTTCATCTCTTAATTTTGAGCACTTCGTGGACAGTGGCCGGAGCCCATTCTCATCTCCCTCGGCCTCCTTCGCAGTGCATAATCATTTCGCAGCCGACGTACACTCCAATTCGCTTATATATTGCCTTGGCGCACTTTGCAAATGGCGGCCGGAAGTTTTTCTCATCTCTTAATTTTGAGCACTTCGTGGACAGTGGCCGGAGCCTATTCTCATCTCCCTCCCACTTTGTGGACAATTGCTGGAGCCCATTCTCATCTGCCGCGGCCTCATTCGCAGTGCATAATCACTTCGCAGCGGAAGTACACTCCAATTCGCTTATATATTGCCTTGGCGCACTTTGCAAATGGCGGCCGGAAGTGTTTCTCATCTCTTAATTTTGAGCACTTCGTGGACAGTGGCCGGAGCCCATTCTCATCACCCTTGGCCTAATTTGCAGTGCATAATCACTTCGCAGCTTACGTACACTCCAATTCGCTTATATATTGCCTTGGCGAACTTTGCAAATGGCGGCCGGAAGTGTTTTTCATCTCTTAATTTTGAGCACTTCGTGGACAGTGGCCGGAGCCCATTCTCATCTCCCTCGGCCTCCTTCGCAGTGCATAATCACTTCGCAGCCGACGTACACTCCAATTCGCTTATATATTGCCTTGGTGCACTTTGCAAATGGCGGCCGGAAGTGTTTTTCATCTCTTAATTTTGAGCACTTCGTGGACAGTGGCCGGAGCCTATTCTCATCTCCCTTCCACTTTGTGGACAATTGCTGGAGCCCATTCTCATCTGCCGCGGCCTCATTCGCAGTGCATAATCACTTCGCAGCCGAAGTACACTCCAATTCGCTTATATATTGCCTTGGCGCACTTTACAAATGGCGGCCGGAAGTGTTTTTCATCTCTTAATTTTGAGCACTTCGTGACAGTGGCCGGAGCCCATTCTCATCTCCTCGGCCTCCTTCGCAGTGCATAATCACTTCGCAGCCGACGTACACTCCAATTCGCTTATATATTGCCTTGGCGAACTTTGCAAATGGCGGCCGGAAGTGTTTTTCATCTCTTAATTTTGAGCACTTCGTGGACAGTGGCCGAGCCCATTCTCATCTCCCTCGGCCTCCTTCGCAGTGCATAATCACTTCGCAGCCGACGTACACTCCAATTCACTTATATATTGCCTTGGTGCACTTTGCAAATGGCGGCCGGAAGTTTTTTTCATCTCTTAATTTTGAGCACTTCGTGGACAGTGGCCGGAGCCCATTCTCATCTCCCTCGGCCTCCTTCGCAGTGCATAATCACTTCGCAGCAAACGTACACTCCAATTTGCTTATATATTGCCTTGGCGAATTTTGCAAATGGCGGCCGGAAATGTTTTTCTTCTCTTAATTTTGAGCACTTCGTGGACAGTGGCCGGAGCCCATTCTCATCTCCCTCGGCCTCCTTCGCAGTGCATAATCACTTCGCAGACGACGTACACTCCAATTCGCTTATATATTGCCTTGGCGAACTTTGCAAATGGCGGCCGGAAGTGTTTTTCATCCCTTAATTTTGAGCACTTCGTGGACAGTGGCCGGAGCCCATTCTCATCTCCCTCCCACTTTGTGGACAATTGCTGGAGCCCATTCTCATCTGCCTCGGCCTCCTTCGCAGTGCATAATCACTTCGCAGCCGACGTACACTCCAATTCGCTTATATATTGCCTTGGCGCACTTTGCAAATGGCGGCCGGAAGTGTTTTTCATCTCTTAATTTTGAGCACTTCGTGGACAGTGGCCGGAGCCCATTCTCATCTCCCTCGGCCTCCTTCGCAGTGCATAATCACTTCGCAGCCGACGTACACTCCAATTCGCTTATATATTGCCTTGGCGAACTTTGCAAATGGCGGCCGAAGTGTTTTTTCATCTCTTAATTTTGAGCACTTCGTGGACAGTGGCCGGAGCCCATTCTCATCTCCCTCGGCCTCCTTCGCAGTGCATAATCACTTCGCAGCCGACGTACACTCCAATTCGCTTATGTATTGCCTTGGCGCACTTTGCAAATGGCGGCCGGAAGTTTTTCTCATCTCTTAATTTTGAGCACTTCGTGGACAGTGACCGGAGCCCATTCTCATCTCCCTCCCACTTTGTGGACAATTGCTGGAGCCCATTCTCATCTGCCGCGGCCTCCTTCGCAGCGCATAATCACTTCGCAGCCGACGTACACTCCAATTCGCTTATATATTGCCTTGGCGCACTTTGCAAATGGCGGCCGTAAGTGTTTCTCATCTCTTAATTTTGAGCACTTCGTGGACAGTGGCCGGAGCCCATTTTCATCTCCCTTGGCCTAATTTGCAGTGCATAATCACTTCGCAGCTTACGTACACTCCAATTCGCTATATATTTGCCTTGGCGAACTTTGCAAATGGCGGCCGGAAGTGTTTTTCATCTCTTAATTTTGAGCACTTCGTGGACAGTGGCCGGAGCCCATTCTCATCTCCCGCGGCCTCCTTCGCAGTGCATAATCACTTCGCAGCCGACGTACACTCCAATTCGCTTATATATTGCCTTGGTGCACTTTGCAAATGGCGGCCGGAAGTGTTTTTCATCTCTTAATTTTGAGCACTTCGTGGACAGTGGCCGGAGCCCATTCTCATCTCCCTTGTCCTAATTTGCAGTGCATAATCACTTCGCAGCCAACGTACACTCCAATTCGCTTATATATTGCCTTGGCGAATTTTGCAAATGGCGGCCGGAAGTGTTTTTCAACTCTTAATTTTGAGCACTTCGTGGACAGTGGCCGGATCCCATTCTCATCTCCCTCGGCCTCCTTCGCAGTGCATAATCACTTCGCAGCCGACGTACACTCAATTCGCTTATATATTGCCTTGGCGCACTTTGCAATGGCGGCCGGAAGTGTTTCTCATCTCTTAATTTTGAGCACTTGGTGGACAGTGGCCGGAGCCCATTCTCATCTCCCTCGGCTTCCTTCGCAGTGCATAATCACTTCGCAGCCGACGTACACTCCAATTCGCTTATATATTGCCTTGGTGCACTTTGCAAATGGCGGCCGAAGTGTTTTTCATCTCTTAATTTTGAGCACTTCGTGGACAGTGGCCGGAGCCCATTCTCATCTCCCTTGGCCTAATTTGCAGTGCATAATCACTTCGCAGCCAACGTAACACTCCAATTCGCTTATATATTGCCTTGACGAACTTTGCAAATGGCGGCCGGAAGTGTTTTTCATCTCTTAATTTTGAGCACTTCGTGGACAGTGGCCGGAGCCCATTCTCATCTCCCTCGGCCTCCTTCGCAAAGCATAATCACTTCGCAGCCGACGTACACTCCAATTCGCTTTATATTGCCTTGGCGAACTTTGCAAAATGGCGGCCGGAGTGTTTTTCATCTCTTAATTTTGAGCACTTCGTGGAGCAGTGGCCGGAGCCCATTCTCATCTCCCTCGGCCTCCTTCGCAGTGCATAATCACTTCGCAGCCGACGTACACTCCAATTCGCTTATATATTGCCTTGGTGCACTTGCAAATGGCGGCCGGAAGTGTTTTTCATCTCTTAAATTTTGAGCACACTTCGTGGACAGTGGCCGGAGCCCATTCTCATCTCCCTTCGGCCTCTCGTTCGCAGTGCATAATCACTTCGCAGCCGACGTACACTCCAATTCGCTTATATTATTGCCTTGGCGCACTTTGCAAATGGCGGCCGGAAGTGTTTTTTCATCTCTTAAATTTTGAGCACTTCGTGACAGTGGCCGGAGCCCATTCTCATCTCCCTCGCCTAATTCGCAGTGCATAATCACTTCGCAGCCGACGTACACTCCAATTCGCTTATATATTGCCTTGGCGCACTTTGCAAATGGCGA